>PRKT01000271.1:12122-34759 GCA_003671525.1 Saccostrea glomerata | reverse complement strand
GGGGGGGGGGGGGGGGGGGGGGGGGGGGGGGGGGGGGGAGGGAAGTACTGAAGATTTTTGTTATTAATATTAAATAAGACACAGGAATGATTTCCTGTTTTTGTCATAGTGGTTTTATTGGTATGCTTAAGATTTAACTGTAATAATTATATAGTATTTACTTATAGATTTTTGTTTTTTAGTCCTTGTGTTGATTTTAGGTGCATCTTAAGTGAAATGTTGACTGTTTTCAGTTTTTATTAAGATATTGTATAATTTTTTTTATGTTATAGCTTAATATTTTGATATTTTTCTTTGAAAGTAATATTTTTTTAATATCAATGGTGCTTATTTTTACTATAATTTTTGGTCTGTGATATATATTATTCTTTGTGTATTAATTTTTGTATGTGCCAAAAAAAAAGATGTTGTACATTTGTCATATTAAAGTTATTTTTGATACCACTTGTCATCTTTCCATGGAAAACCACAATTAGTACAAGGCAAATTAAGGAGTTCCTATCCATTTCTCTGCAAGAAGTTATCCCCCTTCTGTTCCCTCCTGCCTCTGTTCCCTTGGTAAAAATAAAAGACCAGTTGATTTGAATAAGCTATGAAAATACATGCAGGTCAAAGGTAAACACATGCAACTTTAAAAATTGGACTATCAGAGAAATTATTGAATTGCATTGTATGGCAGTGCAGTGTGATTAATGAATAAACATATAGCATTTGATCATCAATTGATATGTTAGATTTAACTTTTTGATTAGCTATTAATCTTTATTGTATTAATTAAAATGTTTACCATCTAATCAAGCTAATGATATATACCAGACGAAATAAGAAACTCAGCTCCCAGACTTCTAATAGAAACATATGATACCTTAAAGTTAAGAAATGCTGGAAAATACATTTTATTTGTCCAAAAAAAAAATTAGTGAAAGAATAAAGAATAGTGGAGTAATCTGGAAGTATTAAAATGAATTGAATGATATACAAAAGGCATTGGAAATAAACCAATCTCTTCAAGATGCCATTCTTTTCTGCTGAATACAGAATAAAGGTATTGCAAAAACTGTATGTGAAATAAGTAAATAATAAATGTTCAGGTTAACATTAATGTCATGAAGCCCCATAGACTTTATCTTCCTTATCTCCAAGAGATTCCTTGTCAGTTTTTGAAATCTACAGTCAAACCTGAATATTCTAAATGTAGATTTTTGCAATTAAAAGAACTGAGAAACTTTAAGAAATACCCCATCTTTTGCCTCATCTACTTTCAAAGAACTGAAAATTCCCCCAGTGCAGCCTCTTGTTGTTAAGGTAGCTCCACCCATTAATGTCAGATCGGTTCTGTTTGCACATTCTTCAATTTAAAAACCTGGCATATGTGAAAATTAAAAGAATAAGGAAGCATTGTAAGCTCTGAGAAATGGAGGGGAACTCTTCACAAAAATTCTAAACTACAGTCAAACCTGATTGTCTCGAATAATTTGGCAATCTTTTAACAAATATCATTTCCCAAAAAAATTATGCAAAAATCATAGAATTTGAAGTGTGTGAGATTCTACTCTTTAGAAATGCTGTTCTTGCCAGTAGAATGAGGGATGAATACCTTTGTTTTACAAGAGAACTGCTGGTCTTACAAAGTGCAAAGTAATTTAAACCAGATTGTATTAAGAAGCAAATAGAGTTTTTTGCAAATGATATAATAAACACTTGAAATTAACGAAATTTTTTAGATCTCTGTGTTTATCATGTGATTGTCTTGGATATAGAGTTTATGTATAAGAAATATGCCTTGATTTTGAGTGGTTTATTTGGAAACTTAGATTGTACATGGGAAAAAAACCAAATCAATAACTGGATTGGATTTTTCATTAATTTTTCAAGATGAACATTTATTTCCACTTATTAAGCATGTTGATCAGGGAAGTTATTGTATGCATATTTTATCTGTTGGATCAGGCTTGTAATTGTAATTGATTTTGTTAAAACACTAATACATGTATTATTATTAGATACTTATGTTACACAGAGTTTTGTTTTCATGTAAGAATGAAGCTTTATGTAACAAAATGATGAAATTGATGTGAGACATTTGTATTTTTCATGAATTTATGCAAAGAGATATTCTCTAAATAGGTGTGAGTAGATGTAACTTGTTCAGATTTCCTCTTCTCAAGAGAACTCTTTTCTTGAAGGAGATTCATAAAGCCTATGCATTCAGAGGGAGATAAATCACCTTAAAAGGGGAGTCTTTTATATGATGATGGTAATGATTTGATGCTCCATCAACTTAATCAAACTGCTGTGCTGATAAGATCAGAGGGGTACAAGGTGCAGCAAATGGAGGGGAAAAAAGGCAGCATCTCCCTCTATTGCAGAGAGATTAATGGGTTCTCATTTATATCCAGAAATTGATGTAGAAATAGAGTGTAGGGGGTTGTGATTTGTGTTGATTTCCTCCCGGTGGAGGGATAAACAAGCCGGGCAAGGTCACTAGTCTAATGAGTCCATTGGCCAGACAGACTTGGTCTTTGACCTGGTATTCCAGGGTACTGACTTGTATATATGTAAGGTGAACATGATCAATCAACTGTTTTATTTTTGAATATGTGGATTAAGAAATATTTAAATGTTTCACCATCTGTTTATTGGATTAGTTAAAGGAAATTTTGCTTCAATTACATGTACATGTAAAAATATTCAATGACACTTGTGTAATCTAGATATTGTGCACTCTGAAATTTTGCCTAATACAATGTAAACTTCAAATCTCTTTCAGAAATTTCAGTTGTTCTAAATGTTGTCCTGTCCAGAATGTTGTCTAATTTGACTTATTTCTCTGGTTCCAATGGTTTCCAGATTAGACAAGGTTTACTGTGTAGAAGTGTATTTTTTTTTCAAGGAATAATCTAATAATACTGTATTAATGTAAACCTTTGTTTTTACCTCAGTGTTCGGTGACGTGTGGTAGAGGACACCAACAGAGGACAATCACGTGTGTCAATGATTCTGGAGAGGAGCAGGACCCCTTCAAGTGCCTCGCCAGTAAACCCCGCAGCATCAAACAGTGTCACATGGGGCGCTGTCCAAAATGGCACAGGGAAAAATGGTCTCGTGTAAGTCTGCAGACAGCTCAGATACTTGACCCTAGACTTTCATGTAAAACAATAAGCTCAGTTAGAATTACTGTGATTTTTTTCTCTTAATGTTTGTAGTGTTATTGCAACATGTAATGTGACAACAGGAAGGCAGCTAAACATAATCAATTTTGCAAAATGAATGTACTAGAAAATTCCATATAATTTCAGTGCTCTGTTACCTGTGGTAAGGGCCTGAAAACTCGCACACTGACTTGTAAAACCCGATACTTTCAAGTGGTGGATGCTGCCTACTGCAGCAGTACCCGGAAACCTAAAACCCAGAAAGTCTGTACCAGACGGCCATGTTCTAACTACTCCTGGAGGAGGGCACCATGGAGCCAGGTATGTCTGCAGACTGATCAGGATGATTAAGGGATGGGGTGGGGGGATGTGACTTCTAACTATGTATTCCAATGTCCTTAGTTGGAGCACTGATTGCCCATACCTTTTCTACCTAGTAGAATAACAGATAAAAATGTATAAAGATTTTGCCCCATATCAGTTAAAGTTGAAATGCTTTTATTAGAGGAGAGGTTTGAATATGCATGTCATATAGATGAAGAGGATCATGCTTGATGATTTGCATCATTTGTTCAAACAAAAACATCTAGATGGACGAAATATAAGAACACTGATGAAATATAAGAACAAATAGTCAGAACATAAAGAGATTAGTTAAGTGTTAACTTGAAGTCGGAGATCTTCATATATGAGTCAAGGGTAGATGGTAGTTACTTTATAATTATATACAGGCTGCCAGAGTCTGTGAAGTACAGCTCTCCAGTGTTTACACCCAATGCTCCTTGCTACCTCAGCATCATGTGGACAGTATTCACCCCTAAGTTATAACTAATGTTTCAGTTTTTACTAGGGGATGTGATTATTAACAAAAAAATCTTCAACCCTATATCCATGATGAACAGTTATTGCAAAAAAATGAATCTTTAATAATGAAGAAAAAGAGCAAGAGTCTCGTCTAGACTTTATAGTAAGCACTTTACCTCAGGAATGGTAGTCTGGGGTTTTAGTGCACAAGTCCTTTAATACAGCATAAACTTCAGGCATGCAGACATAATGTACAGTGGTTCTTGATGAAAACTTATTGGTATTCCAACTGTGATGGGAATGCAATAATATGTTTTTGTGTAGTCATTCGCACTTAGTTCACACATAGAGTGCAAAGTTAATTTTAAAAATTACAAGGAGTTGTGTTACGTTATGATTTTTCAAAGTGCTTTTTTAACTGGTACAAGCAAAGGTTGTAGGAAAATTCCAAATACAGACATGATCTGAACATATAGTTTGCCATTACAAAATGTACAACTTATGAAGTTGTCACCCATCCAAAGATTTACAATAACAGTGAATCCTCTGTGAAAATGCTACATTATTGTGGTGATTATAAAATGTATTAAACTTCTTCTATTTTTTTGACATATTAAATTTCTACTTGTTGTTAATAAACTCCCTGATTTCTGGGTGACTGAGAATTGTTCTGTCAGCTTCACCCCTTCATGTGGAAAAAGAATGTCGTTCCTTTTGGGGAATTGCTAACATCAAAGAAGGCTAATATCCTGTGCAAGGAATTTATAATATAATTTTTTCCCATTTTAAACAAGGGACAGTAAGACTGTTTCATTTTAAGTATGAATTCTGCAGGCAAATTTTATTTATTGGTTTTATAAAATTCCTGATAAATTTTCTCTTGGTTTTCATGGTAAAGCTTATATGCGTAACTCTAAGAGAGATCTCATTTCATTAAAATTACATAGAAATGTTTTACTGATGTGCTAGTAATAATCTGGGTCTTGAGGGGGATTTTAATGTTTACCTCGTCAAGTATACAATATAATGTGTGAGGTTTGAACTCAAAACACTCAGAAGTTACAAAAGAGAATTCATGCAATCCTCTTATATTTAATTAAGTTACTGGAATTCTTCATGTTTTTGGGAAGGTTGCAGTTGAAAAACAGAGCAAAAAAAAAAAGAAAGAAATATGTTCTAAATATTTGTCTCTGTGTTATACACTAGAACTGTGTCATAAAAATGGTAATTAAAAACAAGTCCAAAGAACATCAAATGTGAGGTTTCTCGTGATATGTACAATGTACTAAATAAGTATATACTGTTTATGTACATAAAAATATATAAATACAAGACACGGACATGTGTAGCGTTAATTCATGATTACGCCAACAACTCCATACCCCTTGATTGCGCTAAATTTTGAATATGCTAATTTATGTACACGTACAGTATACTAATATATGAAGTTTAATTTTCAATGACTGTAATTAAAAATAAAAATCTTGGATCTATTACAGTGTTCCCAGACCTGTGGTTTTGGAACAAAAGATCGGGAGGTGTACTGTATTGACCGTCGTGGACGGCGAGTGGAGGATTTACTGTGTGGAAATCAGCACAAACCCAAATCACGCCGACGCTGTAACGAGTTCCCATGTCCGTATATCTGGAATACATCTCCCTGGTCAAAAGTATGAATCATGAACTTGAAAAATGTTGTGATAAAAAATTTAGTATATTGAGAAGAATTGGTTTATATATTGTGATTATAGTAACAGTGGCTTATTTTTTAGAAATAGGAAACCTAATAAAATTGAACAAGATTTGGAAATATATGGGGAAAAAATAGGATATTTATTCCTTTTCGACTAAATACAGACATGCTTAAATGATTCATGTCTGAAATATGTAGGAGAATTTTATAACTTTTATATAAATGATCTAAGACATTGAGATATATGTGAAAAAGAGATCCAAACATAAAAAAATTACTAGCATTGATTATTACTTTGTAAGCTAAGAGTATCAATCTCTCTGATTTTTTAAAAATCGAAAGTATTTTTATGCTCTAAGAAAGATAACTCTGATTTGCCTTAAACGAAAAGACTAGTTTCAATGAGAAGAATTTTTCTTCAGTGTAATGCTACATGCGGTGAGGGAATGCAGGCCAGATCTGTTGTATGTCAGGCAGTGACCAAGGAGGGGTGGATCCTACCCGGATCCGTGCCTTATGGATGCCGTCCAGAGGAGAAACCACCTACCATACGGACCTGTAACTATGGAGACTGTGGCTCCCCCCACCACTGGGTCGTGGGGTCATGGGGAAAGGTAATAAAAATAGAAATATTTAAACTTCAGAATTACCAGTAGTTTATATATTAAAAATAATAGGCTGATTCTGCATGATACTAAGTACATTGTAAATAATTAGAATGTGTATAATTTATCAATCAAAAATTAAAAAAATACTTAAGGGTCATATAATTTGTACATTACTAACTTTATGATAGAACATATAGTAAATGTGAAATAAATATGAAATAGTGACAGTTTTATGAGGCACCTGTTGTATTTATGTTTTAGCACTAGTAACCTTGCACTGTTCCACACTAAGTGGGGACAGGGTGCAAGGTCATTAAGAGTAAGTACTGCTTAACATGCACTGCTCAGTCCTGATGATGCTTTGTCTATCAGCTTGTTTCCCATGCATTACTACAGGGAAATTATCAAATTACGAGTAATAGGGGGGAAAACAGTACTGTATTAAAATTTAAAAGTTTTTATTTCAAGGATTCGGTGTGTTAAATTTATTAGATTTTTTTCATGAGAAATATATATCTTTTAAAAAAAAAAAAAATAGTTGTATATTTAAAAAAAAATTGGAAAAAGAAATATTTTGTGCAAGACTTTGGGAAACAGGCCTTAAGAACTGGGGACACAAGAAAAATTTTCAAAGTCCAACTTTGCATTATCTCCCTTTGCACAGAAGCTTATTTTTGCAAATATCTTAAAAGAGTGGCTAGTTCAGAATTCAAAATAAAAGGAGCTGCATTTTCATTTAAGATATCATAAAGAGAAATACTAGTATATTAACAAGAGATTTGATACTTTGTTGTTGAAGATCAGTAAATGTGAGGCCAGAAATTGCTACGTTTACTATGATTTTGAAATTGACTTGTGTATTACAGTCATAAATTTTTAGATATAATTTAAAGCTCTGTTGAGAGACAAAGGAAGTGTACACTTCAGAAATAATTCATTGATTTAATATTTTACATTAATAACAAAAAGTTTAACGGCAGTTTAATTTATTTCAAGGTTTTTTGGTCAAGTGTTTTGCACTACATGTATTTGTAATTGATGATTTATTTCCTTTATAACAGTATTTTATATAATTATCATTTCTTCATTATGCTTCTCTTTTCTGTATAAAAATATTTTATGTTAATTATAATGTCTTTTTTATAACTGAAGATTTGTAATTTTCTCTTTAAAGTGCTCCTCTCGTTGTGGGTGGGGGAAGCAGCGCCGCCTGGTACTGTGTGTGGATATCCTCGGTAGACGTCGGTCTCGTAAACAGTGCGTTCCAGACCTAAGGCCTACAGCACAACAAAAGTGTTACACTGGACCATGTAAGTCAATACATGTATTTGTTTGAAATTTTTAAAAAAAGAAGATAAAAATTCATTTTGTTAACATTTTCACAGGACTGTCATAAAATTTCTTGATTGTGTGAAATATAAGAATTTGAACTTTTACAGGTTATGCGAGATCTTGTCTAGAGCTGAAGGAGAAAACAAAGATTCGACATGATGATACATACAGTATACTTGTCAAACGACGAATATTGCAGGTAATTCTTACTGTGAAAACAGTCAAGTGAACCCTTCTTATCTCAAACCTGGTGTGACTGAGAAAAAACCTACAGGATAACCAATGATTCAAAATGTTGAAGTTAAAGGATAGTTAAATGAAAGACATCAGTAAAAATAGAATTGTTGGGATTTTCATCGAACTCTAAAGTATTCATGGCATTTGAGATATCAAAGTTAATTGATGTGACCAAACTGAAATTGTAAAAAATGTCAATTACATGTACTTCAAAGATGTGATAGCTTTTTCTTCACCTGTTCAATGTAATACTGACATACACTTTTATGACTGTTTTTGTGTTAAACCAGGTATACTGCAAGAACATGAGAAAACAACCATCTGAATACATCACCCTTCCAGCTGGAAATAACTTTGCTGAAATCTATGGATTGAAGTAAGATATTGCTACTGGTAAAGTGAAGTTCCTTCAGAATATATGTTATTTTTTAAAACTTATTTTTAAGCCTGAATATATGAACATTTTTAAAGCCCTGAACACTGGCTGATTTAAGCTAGTTAATGAATTTAAAATGGTAAAGTATTGAGGAAATCTGAAAATGAAAAGAAGCAGGTACAAGTGTGTGATAATTTATTTTAGACTACAGCGACCAAATCATTGTCCAAATAACGGCACACGATCTGATGACTGTGAAGAATGCAGGGATAATCATTATAAAGAAGAAGGCAACACAACGTACACCAAAATACGGATAGACCTCGCATTACTAAAAATCATCAGTAAGTAACACCAAAATACGGATAGACCTCACTTCACTAAAAATCATCAGTAAGTAACACCAAAATACGGATAGACCTTGCATCACTAAAAATCATCAGTAAGTATGTAACATAACCCTTAAAAGTTGTGGGAAAAAAAACAAAAAAAATTTAACAGAAGTACAGTATAACTCTGTTATTCTAAAGTAATTTTGGCAAAGGAAAAAGCAGGATTTAAGGTATTGAGTTCAAAAATGCAAGTAGAATAAATACAGTCCAATCTTGCTATCTTAAACCCAATAGGACTGACAAAAAATTAAGATCTCTGATGAGGCTTTGAGATATCAAGGGTAAATTACTCAAAGAATGAATGGTTTCTTTGAGTAATTTACCCTTGATATCTCATTCCCTTTGCCATATCCATAATATTTGGAATATCAGTGTCTGAGATACCAAAATTCAACTGTAGTTAGAACTACCAAGTTACTTGCATGGACACAGTTAAAGTATTTGAAATATCAGTGCACATTTAAAGTATTTGAAATATCAATGTTCAAGATATGAAATATCAACTAAAATTTTTTTCTCTCAGTTCTTTTTGTTTATCAATCTGAGATTAATTTCTGTTATTTTTCACAGCCAATGACACTACCTTTACCACAGGCAGCTATGGAAGAAGGAGCATTCCATTTGCAACAGCAGGGGACTGTTACAGTTCACAGGGCGATTGCCCACAGGTATGTAACAGCACTTTTGATTGGCTGATTGCACTGATCAAGGCATTTCTAGCTGCATGTTGTTAATGGGTAATTGTTTTGTTTTGAACATATCTTATTGAAGAATCAAATGGATTAGAAACAAGTTTTTACAACTTACTAGTTCCTCTCCAAAAATGTAACAATATGTCATGCAAATAATACATTAAAATATATTAATTATAATAATATTTACAAGTGATATAAGTTAATATCAAGTAAATCTAAATCTACATATTTCATTAATAAATCTATGGACAGCAGCAAAAATATTAATATTAGTTGATACAGGCAAATCTTTAACACCCCATGATAATAGATTAGTGTCAATTGTTACCAATTCTTCATGCATGAACAGATGGTTAAAAAGATTGTTTCTAGCATTTGCATACTTTCTGGCACAAAAGACTTTTTGAATAGTTCTAATCTACACCTTGGAGTAATATACTGCTCTTTACTACGGGTATTGTATTTTGACAGGGACCTATATACTAACGGGATAGGCAACTACCGCAAGTCTCGCGATATCTCGTAAGTCGCGGGATTTCGTAAGTCAACTTTAATTAATTATATCTCTAAAGCTCTCACATATTTGAGATCAAATCCATTAATTATCTGTCAAAAATCATTCAAGATTTGTTTTTAGCACATATTATATTCCTTATCTTAGTAGTAATTTTGTTTTATGCAAAATCAGCACATGCCCCGGTCCGCCATATTTCCGAGAAATCACCGAATAAGTCAACTTTAATTAATTATATCTCTAAAGCTGTCACATATTTGAGATCAAATCCATTAATTACCTGTCAAAAATCATTCAAGATTTGTTTTTAGCACATATTATATTCCTTGTCTTAGTAGTAATTTTGTTTTATGCAAAATCAGCACATGCCCCGATCCACCATATTTCCGAGAAATCACCGATTTCGGTGTTTGTTTTCTTTCTATTTTAATCATATTATTATTATCCTCTAAAATTTATCAATAAATCAATTCCAATGCATAAAAGGAATAAATGATAATAAACAGAAAACACCCTGTTTATTGGGAATAAACGTAAATTGAAAAATTTGTAGTGTCGTGCGTGATGTTTTGGGTATATAAACATGGCGATGAAGGGTTTGCCTATCCCGTTAGTATATAGGTCCCTGATTTTGATAGTCATTTTCATGCTTGTTTGGTACAATATTGTTCAGATATTCAGGGACAGTCCCTTTATGTATTTTGAACATAGTAGACATTTTTGAAGCATAACGCCTAAATTTTAAAGTTTCCCAACCAGTTTCTAAATAAAGTGTTTCAGAAGATGCAAAAATAGGAAGTCCGAGAAATGGGTAATTGCCCATTTATAGGTAAGCTAGGGCTACTTTAATTGATGTTACAAGCATTTTTATTGATCGAGGGCTATTTTAATTCACCATTTTCCAACGGAGTTTGTCACAATCATTCTTATTGGCCAATTGTCTACAATTTAGCAACAGTATTCCAGCTCCAGGTTTAATAGAATCATTTATTTGCAACATGCTTTGCATCTCTATCAAACACAGAAATTTCAGATAATGTAACTTAGATATATTAATGTATATATATTAAACAAGCATTTTCTTTTATAGGGTCGGTTCAGTATAAACTTGGTGGGGACTGGATTTATTGTATCTAAGAATACCAGCTGGATTTTACATGGTCTCAATGCCTCTAAGAAGATTCAAATCTTGAATGTAGGTTCTTATAATTCCACTCTCTTCTTCTCATGTACATGCACAGTGTACTATTTTCTCTTGGCAAAATATTCTGTAGAAGATCCATATTTTGATAGATTATGTTATAGTTCATTGAAGAAAGAAAATTTTAAATGTGATATTGTCTGTAAGTAAAAATAAATGTGTGCAGATTTTATGAGAAAAGTTATCTCCCTTTGTATGTCCTCTTTTATTGTATGTTATATGTATGATTGACAGGATGGTGAGCTGGTACAGGGTCAGTGCGGGGGATACTGTGGAAAGTGTCTACCTGACCCCACCACTGGACTCCAACTGGACACCAGACACTGACCAATGCCAACATTAGGTATATACCCATCACTGACTGCCAGGAAAAAATTTCTGTTAAAATAGATACTTTTCTTGAACATCCTGTGTAAGATTTATTTAAGTCAGATTGCCTTAGATTAAAGATTGATCTGCAGTCAGTATTAAGCAATTAAGCAATATTTTTTTGCTGTTTTGATGTTTTTTACATCGAATATGTTTAACAGGTTTCATTAATTTTTAGCTCTACTGGTCAGAGACCAGAAGAGAAGGGGGGTATGTAAATAAGGTAGAATTTTATATGGTTTGTAAATTTGTACATACAACTTATTTATATAACTGTAAATAGTCCAACTCACCAGAGTTGAGTACCTTGTATTTTATATGCTTAGAGGAAATTCATTGAAAAGCCTTGTGAAACAATCATATTGAAATCATGTGAAGAAAAATTGATGAAAATTAATTAGATATAGCAATATGTCCTTTAAGATAGTTGTGTAACATATTTAATTGAAGCAGCTATCTTGGTGTACCTGGTATATTCAATAGTCTTTATCTATTTAGGAAATACTTCCATCTGCAAAATTACACTTTGACTTCAGTTATATCTAAGGGTTGAAACTTTGATAATTTCTGTATATTAATGATCTTTAAAAAGAATGCAAAAAATTGAAAAGTGGAACTTTGACCTTTATTTAAGTTTTCACTTTGTTAAAGTTTCCATATTTACAGAAATTTGAAACAAAAAAAAATCTTTGAAAATGTTATAATGATGATAAAAAATTTAATATACATGTATTAATAAAATAGATAAAGTAAATGTAATTTTGTATTCACAAATATGGGGTGTTTTTAGTACCTTAACATTATTTCAAATGATTACATTTATTAGTACATATTATACCATTAACTTGATTTTTAGAAATTTATTTTTAATTGATCAGCCAGAAACTGCCATTTCATTCTTAAGGATATCTATCTTAGATTTTAAAATGTCACTCACAAAAAAAATATGGCGACTGTTGCAGCAAGAGAGAACATGATCTCAGTAATTTACCTTCAATAATGATGGGCTGCTGTTGTTTTTGATATTAGTATGGAAGGCCAAAATGTGTTTTTGAAGCTTTGTAAGTTTTTTTTTTTACTGAATTTTAGGCAGTAAAAGTTGGATCTTAGAAATTTAGTCATTGATGAATTATATTAAAATTATTGAAAAGAACAAGTTTTGAAATTGATAGTTTAATTGCCAACAGAATCCAGGTCTTCGTTTCACAAAAGAATTTATGACTGAGACCAAAAACTTTAGTTGATTTTAAAATCTTGAGAAATTATTGATAACTTGTTAAAAGATAAACCATTTTCAAACTAACATAAAAAAAATCTGTGCAAAATTACCTTTTGATCATAGTTGTAAGTTATTTAATGAAATGGGACCTTTATTGCAACATTTCGAAGTTTTCTGAAGTAAATTGAATTCTTGTTTACAATTTTTATTGTTGTACAATGAGTTTTGGTAATGTGTATTATATAAATGATTCTTGTTTTGGTTTATGTGAAGAATGTCTGAAACAAATGAGATGCCTTATTTTTTCAAAATACTTAGGAATTTGTATGAATGAGTGTATGCCTGGTTATGAGAACATGTGTGTTTTAAAATGTTTTGTGGATCCATTAATATTGTTTTTTTGAAATTTGAATATTTAAAAAAAAAAATAAACTGTCACATAACACATTGTTTTTCATTTTATTAAATATAGTGTTTTGCAGTTGAATGAGGGGCATATTTCGCATTTTGTCATAGGCTTTAGTATCTGCCATGTCTTGGTATTCTAGTAAAGAATTAAAGTCTATGTACAGGCTGCAGCTACAAAATACTAGGGAATATGTCCTGTCATACAGACAAATGCATTTATCTCATCAGTCACAAAGTTTGTTCCAAATAGTATTTTGGTGAAACAGGAGATCTCCGCAGGAGAGTCAATAACCACCGTTCGACCATTAGGACCAAAAAACTTAATGAACCCGTTGGGGAACATTTCAAACTTAAAGGTCACAAATGGGAGGACATGACAGTACTCGGTAGTGGTAATTGACCATAACCCAACATGGACAGACGCTCAGAGAAAAAGCAAGGAAAAGTTCTGGATGCACAGACTGAAATAACATTCTTAAAAATAAAACCCACTATCTTCAAAGTGAAATATTCAATGAATTTGCTTCCTAAATTCTCCTTAGTCTCCATCACAGGACGAAATCATTATAATATTTCTATTTAAGATACATAAAAAGTCACAGACTTCTAAATTTATTCCGTATCATGATAAACCTATGTATTCAGTGAATCCCACCACTTCATAAATTGCAGCAGTTTTTGTCATTTCTATCAGTTCTTTAATGATAAGACGGGCTGATTACTTTACACTTTTAATTCAGGTTTGACACAGTTATCCCCGTATAAACCCGCTACAGGAAGTCAATCTCGGAGCTCCCTCCAGGTACGTCTGCGAAATTCTGCATTTTATCGCCATTATTTGTCACGGAAAATATCTGGATGCTGAGAATCTTCCTATAACATTTGCTGTGCACAGAATTTAAAACAGAATCAAACACTACTTATCAGCATTAATTGCTTTAAAATTAATTTGAAAAGAAGTTTGAAACAGCATCCATAAATTCTCTGATAACAGAAAAAAACTTCCTTGAAGAAATTCTTTAAAAGCCATCCAGTGCTTCTAAAGGAATGGATCAGTCAATATGTCCCCTAGCACCTCACTTTATCTTTCACCAAAACCATAAATTTTGTATTAGGTGTTAACTTATTAAAGGTAAAAATCAAGGAGGGGCAACCATTTAGAAAAAAAAATGCAAAAAGTATAATGCCTACTGCTAAACACTGAGACACCTAACACCTTCCACACTTATCAAACTGACCAATGACTAATACAATATCTAAAATTAGTAACAAGAAACAAAAATACTTCGTGTTTTGTATAATAACACCCAAATTTTCTTAAGGCAGACAATGATACAATTGCCACAATAAGGCATGCAGTCACTGTATATATCAGCTTCTACGATTTCACCCAGACGAAGAGAAGGTAATGATTTATTAATGCTGCGCTATCAAGACTAAAGGAGATAAACTGCTACTTCAAAACACTCTCAAGTTTGTCAAGAAGTTGATGAAATTTTCTGATGAAAGTAATTAAAAGAACAATTAAGAAATAAGTATGCATCTAGTTATTGTACTTGACAATTACTTGACCTCGTTTTCTCAAGATCTGTTGTGATAACAGGGGTATCCCTTTAACGTAATATCAACTAACCACTTGGTGGAAAAAAAAGAAACTTTGTAAGTCCCAGCACTCTCAACAGATGAAAGTTCAATGCATTAATATCAAGCTAGCCTGGCAGTGTCACCCACTGCGAAAGTCCACCTGTCTAACTGACCTAAAAACTGCCCCCCTCAAATTGGTTACATGTATAGGTTCAACTGCTGTTAAAATGGACAGGAAATGGAAAGAGCCAATGTAGGTCAAGAAATTCACACCTGTGTAACAAAATGACCTGTCACAGGTACTAGAGAAACAGCAGCAAATCCCCTTCTCCTGACTAGCACACAAATCCCGCAGCAGACATTACCAATAATTTACCTGTGCACCGACACGCCACGGCTCCGCGATTTGTAGGTCACCCACAAGTGCACAGTAGTAGTAGAAATAAACGTAAAGTGTCATCTGATTCAATGTCCAACTCTTCATTCATAATAATGCATTTTATCAATGAAGATTTTCTCTGCTTATCAATATGCTAAGTAAGCATTTACTTTGAAAAACTCAGACTTCATACTTAACCAACAAAAAATATCTTCCTGCTATCTTAATTTTGTTACTTCCTAAATACATAATTGTCAACTTTGCAGGAGAGACTGCTGGGAAGTTGTAGGTTTTGTTGCACTGCATCATGGGAGATCAATAATTAAGGTATTGTTGTGGGGTCGTTGACTCTCTTGCACTTAAGCACCGTTACAGAATACATAAAACTTGCATTTTATCAGTTGGTAAAAAAAGAGGAAGGATGCTGAAATGTTTCAGCTCCCTGATTCGGTTCAAGGTCCTGGTCTTACCTTGGTGTTGCACGATTTATATCTGGTTCTACGTCCGGTGCAGTACCGACCATCATTGGCTGGCCTGCAACGGAAAAACAAGAGTACACAACAAGAACAAGATTAGACAACAAAAACAAGAGTACACAACAAAAACAAGAATAAAGGAGATCAGCATTTAAAAGTACGAACTTAAAAAACTTCTACACCACATTTTTTGAAGATTTCAATACAAGCTATTTGTTTTCAATTCCTCTATATGTTTTTACAAAGCAAATGGTCCCTCTTATTAAATAGAGTTGAGGGTTTTATCTTTACTTTACTCTTATCCTAATTTTCTTCTTAAATTTTTCCGCAGGAAAGGAACATATAAAATGACTAACTAGCATAATGATCTTACTCAGGGTTGTTACATTTGCGTATGGCCATTCTAACCCCTCCCCCACAGGACGTGGTGCAGTCACCGTACATTTCCCACACCCCCCAGCTTCCATCAATTCGTTTGGGAATTGATTTTGCCACACAAGCTCCTTGTTGGCACCACTGCAAAAAAAAAAATATTAAACCATGTATCAAATCACAAATTGTGTCAGACAAATATATATAAGAGAAAAAAAAAATAATTTTACATGTATTTGCTTTAACAAACATACTTGATATCTGTCTTCATTAATCAGACAAAAAACAGGAATATTGACCAAATTTCCTGAATTCCTTTAGAAACTCTCTGAATTTACGAATTTGAGTTCATTTCCATCTGAAGTAATCAAGAACAACCAGGTCTGTATATCTATTTGATTAATGTATCAAAATTTGTCTCCAGCTATATGCCTTTAGATTTAATCAGATATATTCATGACATGAAAATTCAAACAAAATTCAATTCCAAAGAAGAAAAATAAGCCAATATGAGAATGATAACTTGGCAATAGAGAAAATCAGCATCAGCTTAATATTTTTGCAGTTTTTTGCAAATACTTTCTGTTTTAGTGTTCAGTTACCTGTGACTCTGGCTGGCAGAGAAGGTTGGTTGTATGTCTGTCTAACAATAAACACAGTGAAAAATGTGACGTGGAGCGCAAACCAGAGGAAACTCGAGTCTGTAACATGCCTCAGTGTCCGTCATGGAAAACAGGGCTTTGGACTCAGGTGCGTTTTGTTTTATTTGTGATTAGGTCAAAAATAACCATAATTGTGTTTCAAACTTATACTCCCAAGACTTTTGTGCTTCTGAAATTTTTTTTAAATGTTTAAAATTTGCAAAAAATTCAATGCTTTGATTTTTTGTAATAGAATATTTACAATCCCATACTTCAAATACCTTTTTATTGACCATACAATTCCTAATTTTCTGGATCGTTGATGAGAAGGTAATACTTTTTTGCAGTGCTCTACAAGCTGTGGTGGTGATGGGATACAGAGTCGGAGAGTCACCTGTGAAGTTGGCAACAATCACATTCAACAAGACACCATGTGTAACAACACACAGCGTCCAGTCGTCAGGCAGGCCTGTAACAACGGTCCATGTCAAACCAAACGTCGCTGGAAGGTGGACCCTTGGCAATCGGTAAGACGCAGTAGGTGGTATGAAAGGTATTATAAAATGTTACGAGATAGACAGTATCAAGAACGGTTACGTAATCAGAACCAGGTTCAAAATCGTAACCAAGCACGAATGCGAAATGAACAACGAAGGCGATACCAGCAACACAATCGTATCCAGCAACACAGTCCTAACCAGCAACACAATGGATATCAACAACGCAATCTTAACCAGCAACATAATAGTTTGCAGCAACACAATGGTATCCAGCAACGTAGTCGTAACCAGCAACACAATGGATATCAACAACGCAATATTGACCAGCAGCGTAATCGTATCCAGCAACGTAATCGTATCCAGCAGCGTGATCGAAACCAGCAGCGCAATCATTACGAGCGTTATAGAAGTAAATCTTGGTCAGATAGGTATAGACAGCAACCTTGGTGGAAGAGGCATTACTGATTTTTAAGGTCTAATTACCAAAAACAAATTTTTTTTAGGCAGAAAAACTTCAGTAGTTTAATTTAAGATAGACTTTGCACTGTCTTGAATGTGGTTACTGTAGTACGAAACCAAAGTTCTACCAAAGTACTGCTGGAATTCATTTTCTGAAAGTTTCTAATAATTCCCAAAGTTCCTCTGATTTATTCATTATTGTTAATGCAACTGTAAGCTAAGGGGAAAAATTGATTGATGATAGTTGAACATAGAGGAAGAAGGTGAAATTAAATTTCATAGACGAGTATATTTCTTAATTTCTTTTATATAAAATTTATTTTTCTTGGAAACACTTATTTGATTATGAGTGCAGGAGAAATTTTTTGATCAGGAAGTATTTTGCTTGTAATTAAGAAACTTTTTTCCCCAATTTAAACACGTAGCCTTTAAGGCACTTTAAGAGATGTTAGAAGTACATATATATTGCAACAGTAAAAGCTTTAGCTCCTAATGATTCAATGCTGCAACTAAAGATGATATAGGTTCTGTGCATCCCCTCTGCAGTTGTTTTTCTGTTTTCGTGTCATACAGTACATCTTTTAGATATTTAGATGTCTACCTCATTTTTTAGTTGTTTATTTTTTCTATTGCTTTATATATTTTTTTATACATCAAGACTTTTTTGAATTAATTTTATTTATGCGCAAAATATATTTTTCCATGTTTCATGTTTCAACTACATATTATGGAGTAGGTTACATAAAGTACATCAGGGATTGTTAGAATTCTTCACACTATGAGCAAAACAAATTAATCTACAAGTGCGTAAATGAGTTAGTGGGGCAATGTTAATTAAAATTGTTGTTTGTGATGTAAAAAAAAATCATAAACGATTCTGAGGAAAGTGACGCACAATCTGTAATGAGGAATTGAACACCCCCCTGTGATCTTGAACAGCAATAAACAACATTTTGAAGGACTTACATCAAGGTGATATTAACAATTGCAATCTGTCAGAATTAAGACACTGTAAGCAATCACCCTCAATTACACTCTTCTATTGCCCTTGATTACGTTCTTTGCGATCCTCTTCATAATTGTTTCCACATATTTTTTATTTCTTCAGAAAAATCTTGAATTTTTTTCTCACTCTAGTATTTGTACGATATTTTGTAAAAATGCCAACTGGGCCAAAGCATTAGATTTTTTTTATTGATGATTTTCCAAGTCTGTCTGGGTGTCTTGTTGCAATTAGAAAGTTGCACGTACCGCTCATTGCGTTTTATGACCTTTAAATATCGGTTTTGTGATCCACCCAGACCAATCAGCATTACCTCCCTTTACAACGTTTTTATCAAACTTATCTGACATCTGTGGTCTTTTTTATACGTAGAGGTGCAATCCTTAGCATGTTGCACACTTCTTGTATGTAAAAACATCATGTCTGAATGATAAAAGTATTAGCTTTAGACAATGGATAATTGGCATCTATAATCAAAGATTTTTTTCCCTTTGTATTAAAGCAGTTTAAAAGAAAATACATCAGGTTTTATTTCATGCAACAGGAAAAAAAATTGGTTTCAAAATGTAAGAAATTTCTTAATTGATACTTTTTGTTTCTTGAACTTGAACAGAATTGCAAAAAAAACTGTTTTTTCAATTAGGCTGCTGAGCTTGTGCATTTTTCCTGGAAATTTCCACCTGTTAAAATCTGCTATGTGCAGGTTACTGTGGTTAGGAAAACCTTGACTTTGTTTCACATTTTTGAAATGATCAGACAATCGTGTTTATATAATCAGTGGGTGGTAAATTCAACAGCTTCAGCTGCTGAGTAAATACCAAGCCAATCAGGACGTTACTGTCTCGAAAAATTCGTCTTCCCTTCTCATTTCATATTATTTCAGGTAATTTTTTTAAAAAGAAATTCAATTTTTCTTAAATGGATAATAAGAGAAAAAATATACTGAAAGCAAACCATAGGACAGGGGCCCATGGGCCACAACACTCACCTGAGTCGCCTTATCTCTAATGTTCTGGGCAGACCCCAGTATCTATTCTAACTAAGGATGCAAAGTGTCATTTAAAAAATTTATTCGTTATTATATTATGCCTATTTAGTCTAGTTTGTAGTATTTAAGGTCATATAGTACAGCATAGTAGTGGTTTTAAAAAGCATAGATTGTAGGTATTTGCCCTATGAGGTTAAATTAATGTTTTCACATTTTTTTTTACTTGAGTATAGAAGTGATTTGAAAGGTGTACATTTATTTACATGCATGATATGTTCACTGTGATCTCAAGAGTTCAGAGTGTAAATTTTTTGTCGTACATTGTGAATTTATGACAAAAATATGATATTATGTGTCACATCATATAGAGCATAATTACCCCCCCCCTTTTTATGGCATGCAGGGTAAAAGAAATAGTGCTATAGAGTTTGAACAGATATTTATCAGAGACTATTTGATGAGAAGTCATAGGTATTGGCAAAACCTAGGAATTTATCGAAAAATACATTGATACAAGCTTTTAGGAGATTTTATCTTTTACTGATAAAGAGCTCATTTTTAGAACAGATTTTATTTTGTATTCAGAGATTTGCTGAAAATATTGTAAAGTTGCAATTCCAACTTGAGTGAAAAGTAGTACAAATTAATGCATGTCGCACATATTTATTCCGATGAATAATGTACTTTTATCAAAGAATGGAAAAGTTATTGAGTGCACTCAATAAAAGTACTCATTAATAAATAAATAAATAGTACATGTATTTTTTCTACTTTAAATCACAATATTTACTGTTCATTCTATTTCGAAATAAATATTTTCTAGTAATTGCTAATTTACATGTTAATTATTTACAATCTTTATTCATGAAATTTGGACTGATCTTTGTGTAGTCGCCATATTGGAGGTCCGTTGAGCCAATTTTCCTCTTTTAGCATTAAACAACCAAGTTTATGCTTGAATGTTATGTGTTAAACTTTTCCTTTTTCTTAAGAAATAGAATTGCTATCAAAATAAATCATTGAAATCACATTCAAGTACATTAATAACTTTTTATTGTGAATGGATGAAGAATGGTAATGAACAATTTTCAATGATTTTTCACTTCACTCTTGTAAAAACCCTGAACTCTAAGTAATAAAATTTTCCACTGTTGAATCAACATCTGTTCTTTTTTCAAACAGCTTCATGAATTAGATCAGAATATTTACAAGCACTCAAGTGACAATGATGAAGCTTAACCCTCCAGTTGGGTATAGCTTTACCTAATAGATTTTTTTTTCATTAATTTTTTTCTTTAATTAATTACAGTCATGATTTACAAAATGAAAATCGTGAACTAAAGAAACAGTAACAAAGTCAACAATATATGTCAAACAAAATCTTTCAAAAAGAAAGAAAAAATGAATTTGTTTTCAAACCCAAACAAAAAAATATAAATTTTCTGACAATGTTTTGATAAACCTAGCTTTATGAACCTGTTTTATCCCTTTTAACATCAATTAAACTTTGTTTTCAAGAGAATCAATCTATTATCCAATTCAGTAAATTTTCAGCATTGGTCTTTTAGATTTTTGGAGATTACCACAGTTCCCCGTCCCTGTCCTTGGCCGGTACTTCTATCACGCGCGGTTTGTCGATAATTCTGGCCGTCCTGTTGCCTTTCTCTACGATGCCTATAATCCAGGACTGGTAGCCCTCCTGTTTCTCAATGTCCTTACAGAATGCTGCAGCTTGTTCTCGGGGTAATGCCATTAATAATCCACCTGGAAATAAAATACCAACCATCAATCTTCTCTTGTATATATGTTGTGTTGATGTGTCTGCACTAAAATCAATGCCAGAACAGTGTGAAAAGCTACATTGATTGAAATCCAACACCTTCTCTTTTTTTAATCATTTAGACTGTGTTTTTCCTGATGAAATTACAGCATAAAAGCTAGAGCTATTTATTAGGATTTTCTTTTTTCTCTTTATTTTTAATTATCTGGTCAATGTTCTCTGAAAGTAATTACAAAATGAAGTCAAAGCTCTTGTTTTTTACTGGCCCAAGGAAAATCAGTCTTCAAGTATTAAGATAAATGATTTAGCAATCTCTATATACCTCTCACATTTTCACTCTACATTTTAATATAATTTAATTGTACCAATACATAGTGATGCAATGTCCGTTACTTGGAAGATCAATAAACTAATCAACTAATACATCTTTTGTCTGGATTGATTTTTCTCAAGGTAAAGAGAGATAACTCATCCAAAAAAAAATAGCTGAGGTTTGTGGAAGGTTATGAATGATTTTTAATGCAGGGAAATATTAATACATTGATCATGTATTGAATGTACACATGGAAATAAGAATCATTTACTATCAAACATCTAATCTGAGACAGATAAAAAAAATAACTATAAAATTTAAAGTCTTTTTTTTAATTATATATTTAAAGTCATTTTTTTTAAAGATTGACACCAATAAACTCATTTTAATTTCTTTTGTGTCAATCACTGATTCCAGTTAAAATAAAGTTTGGTATGGGACCAGTGATTTTTCTACTATCTTTAAAAGGGGCCTGGGCCTTTTCAATTGGGAAAAATTGTCGACATTTGTGTCAAATCAGGGCTCTCGATTCTCTATAATTGGGGCCGATATTCGGCCCCATTCCCAACGTGAAAAAGGTACCTTTTTTCCCAAATTTAAGGGTAAAAATTCCCAATGTATGATTGCTTCAAATTCATTACTGTAACAAAAATAGCATATCTTTGACAATCGTAAAAGCACTGTTAAGATATGAAGGAAACACATTCGTGTTATGAACTGGTAGTTTGATTATATGCTGGAACCAGTTTAGTATGAAAACGAAAGTCGTCTGTAGTAAAGTAGATACGACTAGTTCATTCACAACATGTCGCAGAATGTGAAGATCTATGATGTCAGGGCTCGAAATTAATGGAAAATACTCTTTGAATGAGAATTAAAATAAAAAATTGCGAGTTAAAAGCAACCTGTGTTCGCCACCTTTTGCGAGAAAAAAAGGTCTTGTAAAATATTCAGATTACCAAGACTGAATGAGAAGCACTAGGCCTACAGGTATTTTATTCACTATTTTGCTATTTGATTCCCTAACAATTAAAAAAACAAGAGGCCCAGGGGCCACATCGCTCAACTGTGCAAATCGTAGGAAAAAAACACAAATCAGATCAAATCTGAAAAGTTTATTAAAGGTGAGGGGGGGGGGGGGG
>PRKT01000271.1:0-7500 GCA_003671525.1 Saccostrea glomerata | reverse complement strand
GCGATGATAGGGAGGTTGTGGATAACAAAACTGACCTCGTTCTTCTGAATCTTAGCCAGGTTCTTAGCGTGACCCAGTAACCCAAATCCTGTCACATCTGTAGCACCATGGGCATTGTACTTGTGCATCAAACGGGCACCTAATAAAGAAAGATGTCATCTTTTTTACTATACTTATGTAGCAACACTAAAGGACATTGGTGAATAAGGCAGACTAAATACATACATTCAGTAACAGCTGACTTAAGGGGGGACCTATGTCCGAGAAGTCTTTGTGTGAAATTTTCAAAACTTTGACATTTCTTTCATGGCTACTTGCTCTAAGTTTTTAGATATTAAAAACAATACCTTTATGTGCTTATTTTTACGCAGGAGCACGTGCAAAAACAGTGTGAAATGCTAAAAATAGATTATTTTCAGACATTACTTTACTACCCCAAATATGCGCTAAAAAGAACCAAAAATGTCAAATAACATTTAAAATCAACAGGTTTATAAATTATTTGACTTCTATCTATCAAATAAAGGCAAATTTATTGTAATTCATCTCGCATGGAAAATTATAATGGAGCACAATGTAAGTATTACCTCATTTTTCTTGTCGTAAATTTTACAATTCCGACATGCGTAATAGGTAATATCTTAAAAAGTCTTTGTGTGAAAATGTTGTAATTAATATTTTTTGAAAGAATGAACTATCTCTTTATTTTAACAAAGAAAAAAAGTATACGTTTATGATAAAATAAACGAGAAATATGAAGTTTTCTTTAATTTTCGTACTCTTGTGTCATAAATATTGACCTTTCTGCACTAAGACAAAGGTAAGGAAGCACTGGCAAACATCTGAATATAAAACTATTTTGCAGAAATCGTGTATTCTGTTTTGATAAGTAACAAGTTATACTGATTTAATCTTTTCTTTTTCATTCCAATTATTCTTTCTCCCCCCCCCCTCCCCCCACGCACCCGTCAACAATCAACACCTATCCAGGGTTGCAAATAACCACTCGCCCACTCGCAAATGCGAGTAAATTTTCCTGTGGGCGACCAGCTCTTGAGAATATTATCGCCCACATGGCGAGTAAGAATTTTATCGGACCTTTTCCAGAATCAGATCGTAGTTTAGTTCAACTATTCAATGTACTTTCGTTTTCATATACCAGGCGGATTTTTCTGTGTTTGATCATTCAGATGATTCCATTTCTCAAATATTAATTGTAGCTTTATTTGAGATACAAAATATGTCAATCTAGTCAATGTTTACCTTAAATTTTAAGAGAAATCATTATTGTAACAAGAATTCCTGCATTCTTTTTCTGCCGCTATAGGCAGCCATGTTGGGTGTCCACTGTAAATATAACACCTGGTCAATTCAGTCCAGGTGTGTTTGGCTCCTTTATTTATGAAAAAAAAAACGACATACCGACCCTTGGTTTTTTGGGAATGTTACAAGAATCAAATATTTTTTAAGCCTAATTCAAAATACATGCCCAGAAACAACTGAAATCAAAAGAAGCAAACTTGAATTGAATGATAACATGGAATTTCATACATTTAGAAGTGTAAAAGTCTGCAGGAAAAATTTGAAAAGAAATAATGAAATACTATGGCCATAAAGTATTTTTCTCTTATGTTTTCATATGAAGAGATTTTTTACAAAGTGAAAAAAATTGTGGGCCCCATAAAATCAATGTGGGCTAGTAAAATTTGTGAAGTTGGGGGCCCACATGGCCCCTAAGGTTTAAATGTTATTTGCAACCCTGCTATCGGAACTAGGAATAACTTTATACACGTACAATTAAATCTAAATTTACTAATCAATAACCAAATATAGGTACAAGTACATTTCTTAATTTTTTTATTAGTTTTATTAAGAAAATACAATTAATGGTAGACATAAAATTAAACACATTTCCCTGATTTCGGCCGCTTTCTTTGCTGAATTTTATCTTATCTTTTTGTACTTATATCAGCATATTATCGAGGTATTTTTTCACAACCGAAATTGCTATAAATTATCAACCAAAGAAAGCGAATTCTAATATTAAGAAGCTCCATAATTTAATAAAACCGCTATTAATGATGTATAATTTTTCTTTTGTAAATTGTGTACGTTATTGATTATTAACAATGTTACGCCTATATCACAGTTGCAAAAGTCAACAGGTAAAAACCAACGTCGCTATTGTGACGTCACATAACGCTGCTTTGACGTAGAACGACATAGGTCCCCCCTTAAACTTAGTGGTATTTTTATTTTACTTGAGTACCAATGTCTTCCTTGGTTAATTGAACTATAATCAACAAGGGTTGAATTGATAATTCACTCCACAAAATATTCTACTACATAAATCAAAAGATTGTACAGAGTACCATATCAAAACATACACCAACTATTCTTGACATACTTTACATAGAAGTAGCAACCCAAGCTGATCACCGTGTGCCATTAAGAATTGAACAAAATTTCCCATCACTTCATTTCATCACCTTTAAAATAACGTTTTCTTATCGTTATGTAAAATAAAACTTACATATTTGGAAAGAGGATAAATTAAACTTTTGATCTATGTGCATATTTTTATGTTTATTAATTCATAAAAGTGTTTTTTGAAGCGTTAAAGTCAATACACACCGGTAAATATCGATAATGGCGAGTTTACAAAATCCGCGCGTGGCCTAATTTTACGGGGTACACGAGATCTAAAATGCGGCAGTCTAAATATTCATGAATATGCATGAAATTTTCCAACCAATCAGATCTAATGTCTCTCTACAACATGGAAGTTGTAAGTAAACCGAACTCCAATAACTACCGAAGATACGACACCCCAAAGTTAATGCGACCCTGCATGAAAAGTTTTTGGTAAGTATTTTACTTACATATATATTCTGAAAGTACACATTCTGAATTTTCTTTTGATATAAGTTTCAACCCTCTGTGATAACATTTAACCAACCGCATTTTAGGTTAAAGGTCAATTTCATTCATAAATTCTCACGCGTCACCGGGCGCCATCTTGGAATTTTACAACTCGAAAATACTACGGCTCTCAAATACACGATTTACCTAAAAATAAAGCATATTTGGCCAAACCATCATTGAATACTTATAAAACAGATTAGAAAGATTATTTAGATAAGTTTATTTATAACTTTTGACGAGTGATTTCCACAATCAGCACCGTGCCAAGTGTCGAACGAATTTCCTCGGATGTTCAAAATATCGTAATTTTTTTCTTGATGGTAATATCACATAATCTTTTCATACATAATCAAATCCTTATTTTTTCGATAGAAATTATTTATATGAAGTCTTTTTCATACAATATATTTTTAACCAAATGTAATTTTGACTATTTGAATGCATCTCCACATGAACATGAACAAGGTATCAGTTTTTCTAAAACTGTGAGACGAAATATTCCCAGTCAAATTTGAAATTAATGGTCAATAAAGATGTTTTATTTTTTTGTATTCAGAGAGATATAAAACCATGTCTCTGGTTTTATAGAAAATAACATAAGCTTGGTATTACAATTATTTATTGTAACACAGTTTCACATAACTTAAGAGAAGTTAATTATTTATGCACTTCCCTTAAATTAGGATGTACACACTCATAACGGTTAATTTTTTTAATTCCCTAATCTTTTTTGGAATTTTTTTCTACCAAGATTCCATATCAGTGTTTTTTATAATCATTTTTCTTATACTTCAGATGTTTCCATACACTGCTGGAGTTTTGAGACTGATCATCAGCTGATTTTCCAATCTTCAAAGTTAACATGGATGTCACCATATTTGTGTTTTCCTAATAAAACTATGAATTTTTACACAATATTGTCTTTTTTCTGCATAAATGCTTTAAGATAGAAAAATAAAAATAGCAGAATCAGAAAGAGCAGAACTTTTTCAGTCAGAGTTCTAAGTTTTATAAAAATCTGCCAAGTAATAAATAAATTAAAAGGAAAAAACTACTTTCATGAAATACGCCGGGTCCATCAACAAGCGAGTTGACCCCTATCATTACTGTGGCAAGAAATTCTAGAAAACGACTGAAATTTTGCAACTTTAAACTCCAATAACTTTTGTTCTAATTAAGATATCTTTATGAAATAAAAAGTATTATGCAAGTTTTAATAACCTCTTTCCAATGACATAGAATATGTATACAATTTCTCAACATAAAAAATCAGCTTGGGTTGCTAATAGAAGAAGTCAGTATCAGCACAAACGTTACCTATTCTATTGAGTCTTGACATGCTAAACATGGCTCTTTGGTATGCCTTCCTGACGTCGTCCTCTGTCACAACCAGCTTAACTCGGTTCCACCTCTCCGGTTGATCTAACCACTGGTAAGCATTGACAGCCACCTGTGTCCCCAGAGGCTTAGTAAGAACCAGGACGTCACCAACAACGGCATTGTCAGGCCTGAAATATACAACTCTTACTAAATTCACAGACAACGGCATTGTCAGGCCTGAAATATACATTCTACTATGATTATTGCTGAGATCAAAGAAATGCTGCAGACATTATTCTCCAATAAATCACGGTCATCAAAAAAATTATCAGATTAGAAACATGTATCAAACAGCATTATCGCAGCATGGTGACCCAATTCGTTTCTCTATAGAGAAACGATCAGTTGTATTTTAGAGCTGCTATAGTAGAATAGAAGTAAAGTCCTTGTTGTCGTGAATGTTGCAGAATAACCTCCTCAGTCTCGAGATGTTCTTTGAAATATAAAAGCCTTGGCTTTTATCTTTCAAACAACATTTCTTGACCTTGGAGGTTATTCTGCAACATTCACAAAAACATGGACTTTATTTCTTAAACTTGCTCTAAGTCCACAGAGAATGGCATTGTCAGGCCTGAAAACATACAACTCTCACTATATCCACATACACCACAATCTCTTTAATTACAAATATTTTGATTTCTTCCTCTCACCTTTGTTTGCATGTCTTCAAAATATATAGTATGTATAATCATACATCTACTAAACAATCTTTGTCACAGACCCCATTCTAGTGTTGTTACGATAGTTGCCGACTATCGAAAAATCGTCGTTTAAAGGCCCAGATCGGCGACAATTGATTGTAAAAATTATCATCGATAGATCGCTATATATTTTTCAAGCTGATCAGGTTTAACTTTTATATTCACCAAAGGGACGTCACTCTAATCGGCGGTAAACAAAATGGCGAACGTGCATGGTGAAGAGGTTGACGTCGAATTATATCCATATCCTGCAGGGCTCGACATTAACGCTTGTCCGCTTGTCCGGTACCAATGAAAAAAAATTACGGACAAGTGAATATTGCTGGGCACTTGTCCGATTGGACAAGTAATTTTTATGTAAAGAAGTCTTCAAATAATAATAATTACAAAAAAGAACTATTGAAAGTTTATCGAATAAAAACGGAAGCAGTTTATAAACCCGAATTTCGATCCCGATATCTATCGCCATGTAAGTTCACACTTGATCGGGATCGATGTTCACTAATTACAGCCATACTAATGCATGGCGTGGATCTTACGACATTTGCGGGTTTGGAATATGATTGATATTTAATTACAGATTCACTTGCGAACAATAATGTTGTTGTCAGGATAGAAAATCAAGATAAAATTTTGTTTTATAATGTGTTTGTCTTATTTATCAATAACAATACTTATAAATCAAGCACGTTAATTTTTTTATTTTAAGTAATTGTTTTCAAGTTGGCAGAATAAGATATTCATTGAAAAATTTTCGGACAAGTAAAGTTAAAGTTCGGACAAGTAAATATCTTGGTCACTTGTCCGAATGGACAAGTAGGAAAAAAAGTTAATGTCGAGCCCTGTCCTGGTGCAACATGATCTAAAGTT
The DNA here is from genome assembly GCA_003671525.1 of Saccostrea glomerata. Lineage (NCBI taxonomy): Eukaryota > Metazoa > Mollusca > Bivalvia > Ostreida > Ostreidae > Saccostrea > Saccostrea glomerata. The sequence goes on along the minus strand of PRKT01000271.1, from coordinate 1,624 downwards.
TGGGTTTTTTGGCTTTCGGAAAAAGGGCGATGGGCCTCCATGCAAAAATAATTAACAGATGGACTCGGTTATTTGTAAATTGTGTAAAAAGTTGTATGCCAATAAAGATAAGTTGAAGTTCGCGGTCACATGTCATGGAATTCTACTCGTGCTGAATGAATAAATTTAACCTTTTTTAATAGTTCAAATTATCGATTATATAATCGATTGTGTTCTTCCGATTCAATTTGATAATCGATAGTAAAATTTGTCTGATTTTACAACACTACCCCATTCCCATATCTACAATACCCAAGGATGCCTTAATATAGATACTTCTGTTAATATGACTTAAATGCATGGCTTTGCTTAAAGATTTTTTTTTTATTTGGGGGTGGGGGTGGGGTAAGTTCTAAGTACTTTGATCAACCATTATCCATTATGACCCATTCTTTTCCCCTGGGTCATTATTAGAACAATAAGAAAGACTAAGTCAGAAAGCTTCAACAAATCTCTTCTGGCCAAGTGGTTCATGAGAAGAATACTTTTGAATAATCCCACCTAAATTATGCTATTAAAATTTCTGAATTATCTCCACTTGGATGAGGTTCCAGCCCATCACTTTAACTTTAACCTACTTGATTCCCTCTTTCCCAAAAGCACCCTGTGCCAAGTTTTGTTGACCCAGTGATTTTGGAGAACAAGAATGAAAAAGGTTCATTTGACAGTCAACATGGAGAACAATGACAAAAGGCAACTGACTTTTTTTTGATCAGCAAAGCTCACTTAAGCCATTGGCTCAGTGAGCTAGAAAAGGGAAGATGACTTTGAGCCATTATCTACTTACATGATGAACTCATTTGACTGACAGACCGTGGTAGCCACGCCTCCAATGGTCATCCAGGGGTTGATGACCGTCTGACCTCCAGTCACTGAACTGCCCGCTTCCTCAGTCAAGTCCTTAAATCCAGGTCAATCCAAGTCAACATTAATTCAAGTGTCAGAGTGAACACAACATGTGCATTAGATAAGAGATAAAATCTTTCTCTTTGTCTCAGAGCATCTTTGGAGTGTTTATGTAATACAGTAATAATAAAATGTATTTTAAAGTATATATGAACGTCTATTTGATTTTTTTTTAAAGTTTGTTTATAACTTTTAAAAACAATTAATGTGTTCCATGAACTAAGAGAAAGTCTCACAAGAAATTACAAATGCTCTCTTAATTTTTCTGAGGGAAAGTGATGTCCCCCATAATTTTGGGGTCAGGACTGCATAGTAAATTATTTACCTTTGACCTTTTTGTTATACAAGTACCTTAAAACCTCGCATCATCATGGGAACCACAATGTCACGCTCTTTTTCTGTCATTTTGTTGCTAACACCAAGCAGCATCAACATGTTGTCAGTGTCCGTCACACCCATAGCATACAAATCACTCAGCACATTGGCACAAGCAATCTTACCCTGGCGATGTCATTATAACATTTATTTTAACAATGAAAGTTAATTAGTAAAACACATCGATCATAGTTTATAATATTTCAAATATATATAACAATCTGTAATCTTGTCAAAAAAAAATTATTAATTTTCTTTAAATTTGTATTTAAATAAAAAAATTCTTGCAAAATTTGTACTTCCT
>PRKT01000270.1:712649-734722 GCA_003671525.1 Saccostrea glomerata | reverse complement strand
ATTCAAAGCGGGTATAAAGACTGATGTCACTGACGGAAAGGCTGTTTTATTTACTAACATGCATGCAAGTTGTTGCATGCACAATAATCATAGATTAATTGAAAGATATATTAAGTTCACAAGTGGCGTATATAAAGTGAACTCATTCTTTTGAACATTGAATAAGAATTGGCTTGATTTAATATTCTTTTGTGCAGTGTGTCAACGCACTTAGAAAAAATTACACACTTTGAAAAATTTTGAAAATAAATGGGACAAAATGAAATTAATTTTCACAGTGTATTGAGAGTGTACATAATTTTTTTTTACCATGGAGGCACTAAAAAAAATTGTATAATTCAGAATTCCCGTACATTTAGAAATCGTAACCATTCTTTGAAAAAAACTGATGAATTGATCTACTAAAATTAATGAATAATATTAAATTAAAGCAAACCTCCCGAAAAACGCAAAAATTATATAAGCACACTTTAATGTATTAAACGATACAGTTGTCTGCTGTAACTGAGATCACTCCGTGTTAAAATGTACAAGGGACTTTGAAAAATTTTGCACTATGTAATGAACTATGTGGAGATAACGAACAGTTTTCGAGTTCAAAGGTCATTAAACATTATAAAATAGGATCAAGCAAACACGGACCTCCAAAACATCAGAGGTTTGAGCAGGTGCCATGGTGGAGAGAGCTTCCCCTGTCGACCGGTTGCATCCGCCGTGTGCTCCTTGTCATGAAAAATCCATCGACAACTCTGTGTGTAAATAATTGCCTATTTAAGTTCAGCTTTCATTCCTTGAATTAAACACTCGTCTGACTACATTGAGCTTGTTTTCTGCCAAATAACAAAAGACATGTTTGTTCCAAAAATATGTCATTTATTATGAAATGACAACATATAATAAAATACATAAAACTGAATAAAAAAGACTGGGAGAAAATGTAACCTTAAAACACTATTCCTGAGAAAAATTATTAAACAATTATGCAATAACAATTGGTCTCCAAGTATGTGACTATTACATAACATATATAATTTGGCAAAATAGGTGGCGGCCTTCAAATTATGGCCTTATACATATGAATTGTCTTAAAATTTCATTATTTGGCCTAAATGGGATATGACCACACAATATAATATACATATAAAAAGGAATTAAATTACAATGAAAACATAGACATATGAGTATGAGGTGTCCTAATGTATATTAAAGTATACTTCATGTAAAATCTCTACAACTTGCACTAATCTCACGAAGATTGGAGTTATTTGCCTATGAAATATTATACACACAAAAAGGACAAAACGAGTCATTTTTTCACTATAACACTATTTTTCGATATGAGTGGGTCTTCTCTCCAATTTTTTATGAAAGTTAATCCTCAAAGATTGCATAAAAATATGCATATTTTGGTTTCCAAAATTATGGAGCAATGACCCACTATACCTTAAAAATATAATTTTATGACATAACTTTCGTATGTTGTCCCTTAAGTCAATGGTCATATCACAAACATGATTTAAATGCTAGACTTCATCAGGACTTGTGTAGTGTTGTGGTTAGCGTGCTAGTCTCAATAGAGAATGCAACTCAGGATTTTTATTGCCAATGGCTACCACATTTTTTTTTATATATAAAAGAATAAATTTTAACGACATTTTTTCCTCAAAACTTTTTGTTTATCATGATTTCATAAAAATCAATTATGGGAACTTTACTCTAAATACTAGATTCACAATTTGAATATGATTTTTATATATCTGAAGCTATTGGGCTTTCTGCACGCTAAGTTTACCCATCTCCTTAAATTGCGTTATTAGAGAAACCGGTTTTTGGGGTTATAGCGTCATACCCCGATTTTCCATCTTTCGTAGTTTAGTTGAACCCTAGCTACTTCCTTTTCCTTTGAAAACGACGAAAAAAGACGTGTTTTGCATCTAAAGTAATAAATTGGTTGACTTTTATATTGTTTTATTAATTTCATCTTGGTTACGATTGATACCAGTAAATAATTGCTGATCGCTGATAACTAAAAAATTGTACTGCTGCCATAGCCATTATTTGCCATTAAACATAAGAAATTTATATCTCTGTGGGTTTCTCTAATTATGCAATTTTATATTAAATATTTTTTTCAAAGTGCTTTGTCTTGGTCCCAAATTTAACACATTTTGAATTTTTTTTCTACCATATTCTACCAAGTCTTTTTCTGTACTCTTCACTAAGATATTAACAGTAGTGAAGGAGAAACTTCAAGAGTACTTTTCAACAATATATTCGCGAGAAGTAGTGTAAATCAGATCCGGATAATTAAATTTTCCAAGAAACTTTTGGAACATTTGAAAACAAAAAAAAATTATCAAAAGCAATAACATAAAAGAAATTTGACTTTTCAACTTTATATACAGTATTCCTCAGGATAAATTAAAGTCTGGGCTTTCCGACATCATTGGCAGCTGCTTTTTCATAAAAATAAAACTAGTAAATTTACTTACCTTGTCATTGATCAGTTGCTAAATTACTTTGTTAAAACATTCTGATTGTAAACACAAGTACTCTGAAGTTGATAATAAAAAGATTTTTGAGTTTCTGATTCACGATATCTATGTGTTTTTCGGAGACCAGGTCCTCCAACAATGTATTGGAATTCCCATGTGTAACAATTGTGCCCCGTAATTAGCAGACCTATTTTTGTATTCATATAAAGCATACTTCGTCCAAAATCTTAAACACGAAAAGAGGAAAACACTTCCTGTGATCTTTAACTCGATATTTAGATATATTGACGACGTTTAAACAATTTTTGTTTCCATTCTTAATATCGACACCAGATATCCCAATGAGCTTGAAATTTTAAAGTACCACAAAAGGAAACACATCTGTTTTATATTTGGTTATTTTACTAGAAAAAGCATCAATGGTTATGAATGGTTATCTAACAAGAAAGGTTTATGATAAACGTGATGACTTTAGCTTTTCAACCGTCAACTTCACTTACTTATGCAGCAATATACCTTTGTCACCTACAAAAGGGGTTTACATCTCTCAGTTTATTAGATACGAAAGATCATGTTCTACGTATGAACAATTTTAAAAACGACCTAAGCCATTGACAATCATGTTGATGAAGCAAGAATTTCAGCAGTCTTGTTTAAAGTCATCATTTCCTATGGTTGATACATTGACCGTGTCAGCAAGTACAATTAATTAAGTCAAATGCTGACTGACGTTTTTATACTAATTGTTATATATGTATAGGCAATTATTTACACACTGAGTTGTCGATGGATTTTTTATGCAAGGAAATGCTTGAAGCCTTTCCTTTTTTTGCCATATTTCGGAGGCCACCTATTTTGCCAAATTATATATGTTATGTAATAGTCACATACTGGGAGACCAATGGTTATTGCATAATTGTTTAGTAATTTTTCTCAGGAATTGTGTTTTAAGGTTACATTGTCTCTCAGTCTTTTTTATTCAGTTTTTCTTATTTTACCCATCACTAGACCCCCACCCCCTAATTTTCCCATGCAATTTTTTTATAATGTTTTCCCTTTTTTGTCCTATATTTACATTTTAATCGTATATGAACGGTCTCGTAAATATCAAAACGTGATTTATCGATCAGAATTTAAAATGCACTGCAATACAAGTTTAGATTTTTACAGTGCATTATAATAAGAAAGCTAGAGACGAGCTCTCGCATTTGTTGTCGTTTTTAACTGTACAGACAAGTTTACCTCAGATTCTCAAAAGCACTGAGTATTTCTGAAGACAATTTTATAATTCTTTTAAGTGATAACAATTTTCTTGACTTTACAAACTTTATACAAACCGACTTTGGGATTTTCAGGAAGTTAAGCTGTCTCTGGATGTTTAACTATTTCCATATCTTCTCGTTACATATAATCATAATTAATGACAAGTAAGATTGCAAATAGGTATCTCATCAGAATTCGAAACAAATTACATAAGTAATTCACTGGTCATTACAGGCAGGTCAAAAAGAAGAGGAGATGGCCAAGAAATCGTCAAACAGCTTGATAAAATCCAATATCATTGTCGGCTTACATCTGATGAAATGTTAATCTAAATTCAGTAAAAAATTCAATTCATAATCTCTAAATTGCAGCTTATAATAAATCGTATCTATTCATGAATTCCGTAGGAAACCAATTCAGAGCGTGCTATTTCATAAAAAGAAAAATTTCCACAATTTACCAACCTAAATGTTACTGGAAACCCCCTAACTAATGATCGCATTAAAGACCCAATTTTTTTACCGTACGGTTACCTGAGGAGGGGGAATGGTCGAAGTAACAGTGGTGTTATTTACCTGGAGACCCCCAATACCCAAGATGTCAAAAATCTGTGTATACGTAGCATTACACAGGAAGTCTGTGTTTGGTAATCAGGGTCATCAATACGTGTTTTGTGTCTGGTTATGAGTGAAACTACGTTAAATAATTATTTTATTAATATGAAATTTATTTGTAAACTTAACGCATTCATCGTAATCATGGTATTGTTTTGAAGGAAAAAAAAAAGGATACATGTATATCGTTTTAGAAAATGTTTTCCTTACATAAAAGATATGTTTTGGAGGTCCGTTGTGCTCTGCTCATTTTTTTTTTGCTTTATTGAGTTTTGAGCTTGAATACTGTTCGTTGTCTTCGTTGTTTTATTCATTACACAAAGTGCAACACTCCCTTTGAATTACATTTGTGCATACAATTAAAATACTTCATAAAAAATATACATTACCATTCAAGCTATTATCTTCATAGACATTATAATTAACATTGTTAATAAACAATAAATCATAAAAACATTAGCATACCATTCTAAGAGAATATGCAAGATCCTGCATATTTACATATTTACATAAAAAAATGACTAGGAGTCCAAATGATAACTAAGAAGTATGCATTTTCATAGACAATATAATTCTCGAATCATAAAATACATTGTGTACATATTTTCTGTATCATAAAATACACTAACTTTAATACAAATAGCTAAATAAAAATCTTAAAACCAAAATATCTTTCTTAATGTGCAAAAGTGCTATGGAGATTGATAGGTAAGTAAATAAATATTAGATTACCAGAAGATGAAGATATTGTCAAAGTCAGTGTACATACAAAATCTTTATGACCTCTCTGCAAACTATCTAGACAACGAGTGACCAGAAAAACCAAGAATATTTGGAGGGAATTTGACAAACCAATAAAACAGAAAAACACAAAAACTAAAACCTGGTAGAGACAAAGAACTTAAGGTACTTCGATCCCCAGCCAGAAAGGATAACTCTTAAATTTATAATTAAATTCAAAAAGTCCGACAGTGAAGCTTGAAAATTGAATCTTTTCATTTAACAATTTTAATTTGATGCATCTCATTGTGCTTCAAGGTTCTTTGAAGTTCTCAGAAAGGTCTTATAAAAAATCTAAATTTTTATCCTATAAAAGTGTTTTAAAATTACATGTCGAAAGAAATTGAGTATTTTTAAAAATCTAATCATAAATACCAATCTTTATTAACATTATGTGAAATAAGAAGTGATTTGTAGTGTTATGCAATAATAGGAAAGTCTTTATACACTATGCATTGTGAAATGAACGAGAGAAATAGAAAAAAAACTTAAGTACCTTATATGTAAAAATTATGCAATACCTTCAAAGGCTTGGATACCTGTGAATTTGGATTCTAAAATGTGTTTGTTGATCAAATGTAAATTAGAAAATTTATAGTAAGTGTTTTGATTCGCGTTTCCTGAAAACTTATTTGAGATTGACTAAGTTTTCCTACATAATATGATTTACTTTGAAGATGAAGTTTGAAGAATTCTCGTGGATAAAAACATACTACTTTGAGAAATCTCTTATCATGATGGAACTATTTTGGTCGGACCAATTTGTGTGAGCCGCCGCTGAATACAGTAATATATCTTGCATAAATAGTATGCACTGATCGAATATATTAAAAAAGTGCAAAACCAGAGCCACGTCCAAACACTGATAACTCCACTTATTTCTACCGAATCTTGTGGGACATTTTAAAATATTTTAAAATGGACATAAATTCGGCAGAGGGGATATGCTAAAACCGTGAACACCCATTTTTTCACTTAGTGTTGTTTTTACTGAGCATATAACTAAGCTATTTTGGTATGTGAAAATGTTAATTGAAAATTTGGAGACAGTTTTGAAAGCAATTTTCTTACCAAAACATAAGATAAGGTGCGACTTATTTTCAAGGTTTTAGTATATTAAAACTCTTTCTTAACTGAGTTCCTCTTTTTATAAACATTTTGTAGAGCACAAAACAAAGAAGATGAGGGAATACTCGAAATTTTACCAGTCTTAACAAACCCTTTTTTACAACATAGCTTAATAATACATGTACTTCTGTTCTCAATAGCAGTTATTATAAACGTAGGCAGACAACACAAACTAGAAAAGTTACATCGTGCTCAAAATCTATTGAAACAATGCAAATCAGGAACAGGGCAAACACGGTCCTTAAAAACACCAGAGGAAGAATCGTATAAATTGGACAAGTAAGCACCCCTTACGACCCCCAATATTTGTGTTCTTGGTCATTATCGGGTAGCAGGGTATTGTCGCTGAATAAAACAATAACATTAAATTAAATTGTATGATATTAATCCACAATTTAAGGAAATTCAAAAAAGTGTATATATAGAGATAAGAAGAAAAATAGGAGTGGGAGATTTTGTAGGATAATGTATTTAAGTTGAAGCAATGGATTGATGAGGCACAGAGAGAGTTGGATTTTCTTCATGTTCCTCTTGGTTTTCAAACCTTCGAAAACACACCGACATGTACTTTCCCCGAATTTCTTTATCCAGAAGACAAAAAAGAATAAAATTTCCCAAAGCATGCGAGCTATCACCAACACACTGTAAGTATAACAAAATATCGTAATCCTGATGGAGCAGGCGACTACTTTGATTGGATATTATAAAAAAGAACCTAATTGTTCCCCAGAACCTCAGCAGGTACAATGGCAACCAAATGTAACAAAATCGTTCGTCCTCCCGTCTAAGTGAAGCTGGATTTATCACCATTCTACTCCAACGATACGTCTGATTGGTTTCTCGCTGAAATAGAAATGAAATTTATCTTATCATTAACATTTTTTAAAGAATGTAGGATGTTTTATACATTTCTATATTTTTGTACGACAATTGATCGTGAAACATGAATTATGAAATACTTTGTTTAGTGTTTCATGTAATGAGTATTAAACTAAATTCTATTTATTTTGAAATATTTTAAAAATGCTACTAAAAGCAACAATAATTGAATTAAGTCCACGAGTAAAAAATCATTTTCTTGAATTTTGTATTTTTATTAACATTTTACAGAGGATTGGAAATATTTTTATTTAACTTAAAAATCAATGAATACTTACTTCAATGTAAGCAGTGATTTTCAAATGCATGAATACAGCTAATGACAATATGTAAGTCAGAATCTCCCACAACTTTCCGGCGAGTAGCATGATCGCTTTATCTGTCGCCTGAATATCAGTTTCATTCAGTTTAATCCAACACCAGGATCCTGTAGTTATATTATAGCTTTCTCCTAGACGATGATTCACCAACAAGATCACAGTTACCAGACCTACACATAAAAGTTAAATAAAAAAAATAATCAGTAGGCTTAATACACCCGTTTCAAATTTCATTTTTTTTTATATATTTAAAAAAAGACGAGAATGCGCCATATATAATTTTTTTTTTGCCAGTCAAATTATCAAAGCTTCCTTTTCATTAAGTCTGTAAATGCAGTATGTCAGAACTCTATCAAGCAAATATGTCTTCATTTTGTTAGCACTTCGTGAATCAATTTTAGTAGAACTTGTAGCTTACTAAACAGACTTACCAGGGATAAACCAGCCAATGATGTGATACAAAACCTTTAAGCAGGTATTCCTCTCCCAGTCCTTTGTTGTTCTGACCAATAAAAATAGATGTACCGTAATGATAGATGTCCAGGCAAAGGACGACATGTTGGAAAACGTCGTCACAAAACTCTGAGCGGTACAAAGGGTGGTGTTCCAAGTGTGTCCCTCTATGTTAGAATTTGAGAACACGTAATTGAAAGTCCCACAGATGTAACCCAAGTCTGTTATGATATCAGCAATTGTAAGAAAACATAAAAGGTTTCTGAGCATGTAATGTAAGTTATCCATTTTATACTGGGTTATTAACAGTCCTACTCCTCCTAGCAGGGATGCCAAACAGCTAACCAAAGTTATCACAGAAACTTTTTCCATCTCGCAAGATTTGAATCAGGAAAACAACAGGGTCTGCAAAAAGTTCGATTGCTTAGTAAAATTGAAGTATTAGCCACAGTGATTTTTATTAGTATGAAAAAGAAAAGACAGCTTTATACCTAGGTAAGTTTTTTTGGTGCGCAGTATCTACTTTGATATATTGTTATCACTGACCGTGGATCAAAAGTATATGAATGTGCATGTATATATATACGACCTCTAGAAGTTTGGTGATAGATAACAACCAACTCTTACCATATTCTATCAGTAGTCGTTAAAAATTCTTTTAATCACATTTTTATTTTTAGAACATGAAACGACAATTTTTTAAAATCCCATTTATAATGTTTAGAAAAGAGCAATAACCATGGCAACGCAAAGAGAATCAGTATCTTTTTCTCTTTTGTTCACTAACTGTAAGATATTTTGTGTATCCCAAAACTGTCCCGTCTACTTGCAAAATGTTAACAAATGAAAGGTATACTTAGTATCAACAGAACCCGAACGAAATATAATTAAGCGCTTGTGGAAAGTATCTGACAAAATGAGGGTCACTCGTCCGACAATATAAGTCGTTCCACTGACCAAAGTAACTACCGATATGAAAATTCCCTCCTTCCTCTTTGTGAGTAGATATGAACTGTTGAAATAAGATTTCTCGCGAGAAAGGCCAATAAGCATCGAAATTTTATGACAAACGAGATGACTTTCATTACTTGTGTAGGAATATATCCCATTATTATACAATCTATAAATAGGCCCCTATATAATCAATACAAACGGGAACAGTTCATAATGCTACATATTCCCCGGATTTAAGGTCGTATTCACCGGAGGGTCAGTGCACGTACAGCGGCATTGTACGTCACAATCAACACCTCAAACAGCGTTGTCAACAATGGTTGCAATGGTTACAGACAGCGATGTATCTGAGCAGGAAAAATGTCAGGCAAATTTATCGCAGGATTATTTTTAAAGATTTGGTTACAAATTGTAATCTGGACACTTTTTAAATCATCATCATATTTTCTCCCGCATCGTTCAATTAAAACATATAATTATGTAATCTTTGTATCAAGAAATTCATTTTATTATTTTCAAGGCAATTTAAGACGATTTCAAGACGATTTAACGTGTATATTGATCATGCGATTTAAAAGAACTTTCTTTTTAAAGCTGATGTCCGTGTGTTAAAAAAGAAAAGATATGCCTTGCTTTATTTATGAAGTTCTCAATTAATCTGCTAACAGATACTCGTAGCTCTTTATTAAATAATCTGTATTTGTTTTTGCATGATGTAGGCAAATATACGACATATATATAAATGTATTGAAATATATATAAATAAATCAATAAATACATACATACATAAATAAATATAACTTCATGCATAATCAATCATTCTTTATAAAAATAAAACTTGGAAGAAGATAAAAACTTCTTATTATTTTTTTCTGATTATACTCAAGTCTGCGGTATACTTTGATAACTGACTGAACCTGAAAATGACGTATTCAGCAAATCATACCTTCCCTCCCAGCAGGCACAAAGCATTGAATAAACTTTGAATCAACGTTGTTTTCTATGTTGATTCAACATTGATTTTATGTTAGATTTTGAAAATTTGTATCAACGTTGAAGTCTTAACATTGAATCAACATTGATAATCAACGTTGATTATATGTTGAAATACAGTTGATTCAACATTTATTCAATTATTTATTTTGGAAAGGGGGGTGTCATATAGTAATAATATATTTACTTAAAATTTCTACCGTTTTATTGCACGGTTGCTAAGATGCCTTCATAATTGTTGAAGGGATAGCGACCCTCTGATTAGACAGATAACTTTCAAAGTACAAAATAGTACTTCTACTCACAGTTTTCTTAATCAATTTCCTAAGACTTCTGAGAAGTCAATTTGATGAGATCAAACATATGACGGAAACATTACATTCTATTTCTTTTGCAAATTTCTTTGTAATTGTTTTACTATATTTAACAATTAAAACATTTAAATCCAACATCAAATGCCTTATAAATTAAATAAGTTGTATCTTATTAAGTACCATTTTAAAAATGGTTTAATATTTCAAAACTTAATACAGTATTTTAATTAGAATGACTTTTTTTCACATGAAGAAATATTTAGAAGAAAGATAACTCCTCATCACAGATATATATTTTTTTCTTACAACCACATAAAACATTGTGATTTTCTAACTTAGGAAAAATCGCTTCATGATGTTTTCTAACATGAGTTAAATAGGTATAATAGTAAGTACTATTTTCATATGCACCTCATATATTATTTTTAATATTATATGGTAATGAATCTTTACTCTTTCTATTCTCTGTGTTTATAGTAAGTACTATTTTCATATGCACCTCATATATTATTTTTAATATTATATGGTAATAAATCTTTACTCTTTCTATTCTCTGTGTTCAATTTCTTCATTTCATGATCTGCACATAAAAATCATTTCTGAAAAAATAAGCAGCGCTTTATATTTTATACTTCAAACTATTTTCCATGTGGCTCTAATGTTATTGTTGTTTATGAAAATCAATATTACAAATTTAAAACTTTCTAATGTGAAATTTATAGCAGAGGGTCGGGACCCCTAAAATAAAAACATACGGTATATCACTATATGAAAAAAAATTATATATTGTAAACAGTAAGTGTTTAATTTCCTATCAATAATTAATTGTGCTACAATGATTTTCACCAAAATACATTTGATAAATTAATTATGTTACAAAACCCGAGCATTTACAATCGTTTTGTATTTTCACATGTGGTCATGAAATAGTCCAGAACATGAAACTTTTCCAAGGTAAGATGCAAATCTTATACGGTACAACTTTTGATGCACCAGATATGCATTTCGACAAATCATGTCTCTTCCATGATACTAGTACTCTGACATGCCGAAATGTTTTCTTTAAAGAGTATTTTTTTTAAGATTAAATCTTGGTGTTGAATCCTGAGGGTTGTGTTATACTGTCTTTTTGATTATTTTCCGGATGTCCTACTGCGTATCCTCTTAATTCGTACTTTGGCAAATTCGTACTGAATTCATATTTATCATTGAATGTATAAAATTTCTACATTTACCATCCTTGTTAGTTATAATAGTTAGTAATGATATACGGTAGTGCGACTTTGTCAAGTCCGACCTCGTTATGGTCCGACACTATCATAGTCTAAATTATCTATCAGCGAAAAATAGGATTGGCCCGCTCAGCGAAGATCCGACGTTGAATCAATGTTGGCAATTCAACTCAATTTGAATTCAATGTTGATTCAACGTTAAATTTTCAACGTTGAAAAGTCAACGTTGAATCAATATTGTATCTAGATTTATCAACGTCTAAACCCAACTTCAACTAATAGTCAACGTTTAAACAACGTTGTGTGCCTGCTGGGCTGTTTATTGCAACAGTTACCAATCATTTCACGATATTTCCTTCTGAGGTTTTTGTCGAGCAAACAAAACAAAATAAAATTTCCTAGCGCTTGTGCACTGTCCCCTGCACATTAAAAATAACTAAGAATATTGTCTACGTCCATTGCTATTTTGGACTCTGTGTTAGAAATTGCAATGAATAATCTTGTTGTTCCCCAAATTCGAAATAAGTAGAGAATGATCCACATGAAGCAGAATCTTTCATCTTCATTTTTAAGAATCCCACTTCCTACATCACTCCAACAGTAACTTTTATCTCTTTGTCTCTAAAAAAACATTCTTTATATTGCATATTTATAACATAAGAATTTTTTTGATATAAAATTATAGCTTTTTAAGGTCAATACGATGATTTAGCGACTAAAGAGTATAATATTAACCGTACCCCAAGGACGTGGTCAATATTGTACTACGAAGGTGGCTAAATCATCGTATTGACTGAAAAACCTCCAGTAATAATTGTTTTATTTTATGATTTCAATGATTAAATGAAAATGACAACTGAAAGGCCCTGACTAAAAGAAAATACTCTTGACTACAAATTTTGTTGGGGGTTGGAGTAGAGTAAAGGATAGAGGATTGAGGTTCATTAAAGAGCCTTTTTGGGACTGCAACCCAAACCCTCACCACCCCATCCAAATTATATATTCCCTTATGTTAATATGTTACATGTTCACCTGAGTGGAAGTCGGTAGGACGTGAAATCGCTTTCCAAAACGTCACGTGCAGGTGAATACATGTAAAACGTAGTATTTTTTCTACATCACAGAGAGAGAGGAATCATTCAATCATATAATATAAATCAATATTTATTGCTGATCACCTCACCTCGATGTACGTGTTTATTTTTAACATCGTGTAAACAGAAAACGATAGGACGTATGTCAGAAGTTCCCAAAATTTCCCGGTCATTAGCATCACCACTATTTGCTGTGTGTGGATTTTCCTATCAACTATCTTGATCCAGCACCACGAGCCTGCAGTACCAGCAGTTTGTAGATGGTTACATGTATCTCTGCCGAGTTTGTCTTCAGCCAGAACAGGAATACAAATAATGGCTGTACTCAACAAATTAAAAGAAAAATGTCAGGGCTTAAAGGTACATATTTAAACATTGTATAATCATAAATAATAATGACACTACTATTTATAGCTTTAAAACTAACGTAAAAATTATGAGTTATTTATCTTAAAATCCATCTCTTAGTTAAATTTGATTTTTGTAATACGATTTATGTTTTGGGTTATTACATTTGCTTGCTTTTGAGAACGCAAAAGAATGTTCATTTTAGCTTATTTGTCGAAATACTCACACGAAAAAGGTTTTAAAATTATAACATATTTCGCACAATGCATTATACACATTTTGTTTTGAAAAGCATACGTGGTATAACCCAACCCGAAAACTGATATATGATATTTAGAAATCCTTTCCCTTTAAAGTCCCCTTGGGTCCGTATTAACACATATATATGAACTGCAATAATAGATGTCCACGCAAAAGAACTTAGTTTAGAAAAAGTCGTGAAAAAACTCTGAACTTTGCATAGTATGTCTGAGGTAGAGTTTCTCTGCTGAACATTTAGGCGAAGGAAATTAACACTGCCAATAGTATAACCCGATGCTGTAAAAATGTCAGCAATAGTAAAAAAAACAAGGAGTTTTCGGACAGAGGTTTGGAATTCTGGTATCTTGAAGTAAGTTAACAAGAGTGCAAATCCTCCAATAAGCGAAAGAAAAGAACTGATCAGCGTAATGGCCACCAAATTTGCATCCTGGGTAGTGAGATCCATAACTTTCCTCTCTATGTATGTTGTACATTGAAGTAATGGTTGCAGTTTGTTATGGTTATAGTGATAGATAAAACATTTATAGAGGAAGTATTTATATGAATCTTTGTAATCTACTGTGATCTACATTTTGATGTTACTGATTGCTGACATATATATATACAAATCAGGCTATTTTATAATTAGAATTTTTACAATTACATGTTATGCATTGTTACTTAATATTTATCATTTATCTATATTGTATATTTTACCATTTTGAGATCCAACGATTCAATGAAATATGAACAAAACGTATTGCTTTCATGATCAAAATCCATTGAAACAATAGAAATAAGGAACAGAGAAAACAGACCTCTAAAAACATCAGATCAGAGGTAGAATTATGTAACAAGGAGATGTAGGCATCTTCTTGCCACCGTTCACAATGAGTGATTCTTTGTCAAATTTGGTAGTGGAAAAATATAGAGATAAAATAACAATTGAAAGGAATTTTAAGATTATTTATACAAGAATCTCCTGAAATAAAGTAATAAATGTTTCACTTAAAGTTAATAAAAACGGTAATTAAAATATAGATAAAATGAATAAGTTAGTTAACAATTAACAAGGGTCCAAATTCTCCAATATGGGAAGGAGAAGAACGGATCAGCGTAATGGCCATCAAAGTTGCATCCTGGGTGGAGAGATAATCAGTCAATAAACTTAAATGCCGAGCTAACAGTAAAGGCGTGTCTTAAGTAGAAACAATTTAATAGTTTTAATTGAAAACAGCGAAATTAAATTAAATTAAATTAAATGAAAAGAAGGTAGCAATCGCCTGCTTGAAATGTTATCTTAAGGATCAGAATTGTTACTACAAGTTATTGTACCCCCATATTCATATTCCACCACTACAAGACTATTCTAGATTGATGCTTCTATCTGCTTCATGGATATCTCATTTTCTGTTGAAAAGAACACCGGACTACAAGTCATAACCGAGAGTCTGAAATGCAGATATTGAATCGGTGATAGATTCTGCCAACAGTTTTTTTGAATGCGTAACCGACCGTAAACACTTGGCTACCGATTGATTTTGTTTAACTCCCTCTAGGGAAGTTTTCACTCACATGGAAACGCAACCACTTGCCGGTCGAGAGCTGCAAATTTTGTCCTATGCTCGGCACTTAGGCCCATTGAGCAGTGAGGGATTTTTTTCAGCACCTACTTCGACACGGGACCTTGGATTATACGGGCTCATCCGAAGGACTGGTCTCCAAGTCCCACAACCCACAACATATAAGGATCAATTCCTCACTTCCCGACTCTAGAGCAGATTCCATAATCACACGCCATGCGGACGACTACTTGGCTGTCAAATACACTAATACATGTATATGAATAACCCGATGTGTTATCAAAGTATAATCGTCGGTATGACCTTCGCTTCGTGATTGAAAGATCGTGTTCAAACACCGGTGACGATTTCATACGAGTGAAAAAAAATCTTCAATCGGATGTAAAAGAACGAACAATCAATGCATTTTCAACCAAAATACCTTGTTGGGATAAGCATGTACCTTATCAGGAAAATTCGTCAATCAACGCCCTACTACCAATAACCAAGGAGGATACCAACCTATTGCCACACATACAGGGTGCACTATAAACTAAAATGAACTCTTACTTTTCATTTGAGAAAATTCAGTCAAGTAAAGGGTTTGCTGCATTTTTTTCTGTTAAGCATGCCCTCTTTAATTTAGAATATTGATTGTTCAATTCAAGACACGGATTTACATCATATCCTGTCTCCAATGTACATTAGATTTTACCCATACATCTTACTCAAATCTAAACAATAGTCTGTAAATTATCATACCTGTGTATATAACAACTTTATCTTATGCAAGTTGTATTTCTAAGATTTAGAAAAAAAATAACTCCCGATAAAAGTAATTTTTATATTCATCAATGTTCTTTCCGTAAAATGTCTTCTCGATAATACCATTAAGTCAATATTTTAACATAAATTAGCAAATAACTAACGAAACCCTTGGTTCTCTTCATTATCTGTCTTTCTACAAGGTACTTTGATGATATTCAGACTCAGCCTACGGTGCATTCAGTGATTCATACCTTGTTCGCATGTTGCAAAAATTACCAATAGCTTCACGATACTTTTTTCTGATATTTTTGTCAAGTAGACAAAACAAAATGAAGTTCCCCAAGGCTTGCGCACTGTCACCTGCGCATTGGAAATACATAAAGAGAGTATCTGCAGAAATTATCCCGTCGGACTGTTTATTAAATACTGTGAAGAAGAATCTTATTGTTCCCCAAAACCGAAGTAAATACAGAATGAGCCATGTGAAACAGAATCGTTCATCTTCATTTCTTAGGTTAGCGCCATCTACATCACTCCAGCAGTAACTTCTTTTTTTCTGTCTCTAAAAAATAAATAGTACATTGCATCAGAATTCACACGCAGAAAAATCGTTATCGTCGGCAGAGCTTCAGTGAAAAGCAAAAAGCATAATAAAGAATAAAGCGTACGTGTAATAAGGAGTCACGTTTAAAATAAATTGAGAAGATGTCAGAATGAAAATAATTTTTACCTCAAAGTACGTGTTTATCTTCAGTAACAAATACATCGAAAATGACAGGACATACGTCATAAGTTCCCACAGTTTTCCGGCCATTAGCATCAACACTTTGTCCGGAGTTCCATCGCTGTCTTCGACCTTGACCCAACACCACAGTCCGGTGACTGTGAGACGTCCATGGACATCTCGACCAAGCTTGTCCATGATCAGAAAACAGATAGTGATGATAGCTACAACCAGCAAAATCTAATATTATGAATGATGTCCGAAATACGAGACCTCACAAGGACTGCACATTGAAAAATAATTTTTCTCCCGGACAAACGGTAAAACAAACATACAAGCATATACAAATAAACGGATGGACATAGTATAAAGTATAATAAGTATGTCCCGAAATATTTTTACGGGGCATAAAAAAAGGAAAGTACTGTATGAATGCATCGATCAAAGAAATATTACACAAGAGATTAAAAAATGAAAATCCTACCTGGGCCAACCCAGCCTAAAATATAATACACGATTTTCAGAAGGCGATTCCTTTCAAAATCCTGTTGTATTCGAATGGCCAAAAACAAATGAACTGCAACGATGGATGTCCAAGCAAATGAACTAAGGCTGGCAAATGTTGTGATAGCACTCTGCCCTCTACATATAGGATCTGTCGTGTCCCTCTGGGAATCGTCCAGTCTGAGAAAATTAGCAGTACCAACTATATATCCAAATGCTGAAAAAATGTCGGCAATTGTAAGGAAAACCAGAAGTTTTCTGACCGGGGTTTGGAATTCTACTATCTTGTTGTAGGTAAGCAATAGTGCAAATCCCCCCGTAAGAGAAAGAGAAGCACTAAGCAGAGTAATTGCCGCTGCTAAACGTGTACAATGTTTGACCATATTCATGCTGTTCTATGTTGATTAAGATATAATGAAGATTTTTTTTTTAACATATGATGGTAGATAAACATTGATGTAATCTTAAGTAGAGATACATGTATGCTCATCTGTTTACATTTAAAGATCATATGAAAGCTTCCATTTATATCGAGATAGTCTTTTTGGACTATGGAATATAATTAGATAAATGAAGTTAAATACACTACTTTTTGAGCTATCACCATATACAATGTCTTTAAATTCATCAAAACCTATTATGAAACTTAAAATAATACTATCTGATTATATATAAAAATCGATGATTTCAAATTAAACGCTAGCAATGAATAAAATAGATTATAATCTTCATGTACAAGATAAAAATTTTGCCAGTCATAAAATAAAGCATCAACATTAACAATTGATAAAAATGGGTAAGCTCCCTTTGCATACGCTGTACACATCAAATGGATTTTCTCATAATCTCTCTGTATCCATTTCTGTTGTATTATCCAACACTGGAAATTAGTTGATTATTTACTAGTATTGTACGTTTATTTCCACATTCTGTAAATTTCCCAAGTACATCCAATAAAGCTAATTATTGGAGAGCTCTATCTTATTGTAAATTAAATTTTACAATCACCTCAATCCGGTTAATACAAAGTTTGCAACCTCCTATTCAGAGGGTCATTCATAAATTTTGTACACAATGCTCGTCATCATAATATTATTTTTACAAGACTGAAGATTAACAAATTTTCATATGTTAATGCATTTATTTGGTCAATCTGTGAAATTCATTCAATTTGATTAAATGAAACTCGTGTACACCAATATTAAAAGCAACATGTTTTGTCAGCACGGAGCACGGTTAACAACATAGTAACGTCAAAAACAATGTCCATGTTAAAGACTAAACCTTGTATTACCTACAAATAAATATTACCTATTACTTCCAAACTTTTAAATGACATTAAAAACTTTACAGGGCTCGGATATCGAATATCTGAAACATAATCCTTAATCGTGTTAATATTCTTTTTCACCCTATAACAATATAAGGAACCCTCATCCTTCAACTGGCGTCGTAATTTCATAAATATTATGGATACTGTAGACGATTACGCCAGGCGATGAGCAGACTTGAAAATGACAATTCAATTTTATTTACAACTGTACAACTATTCCCCACGGTAAATTTCAGTCCAGTCTTTCTGACATCATTGACAGCTGCCACATTCTTTAGATAAAAATGAAATTCGTAAATTTACTTACCTTGTCATTGGTTATTTGCAAAATTACTTTGTTAAAACATGCCGATTGTACACACGAAAACTCTGAAGACAATATATATGTGTTTTTTGGAGACCAGGCCTTCCAACAATCTGTTTGAATTCCCTTGGTTACCAACTGCGCCGTTTTGAGCAGATCTATTTCTGTATTCGATATGAAGCATAATTTGATCAAAATCTTTCACGTGAAAAGAAGAAAACACCTGCTGTGACCCTCAACTCAACAGCCGTTGTCAACGATTATTTTTTGTTATTTCCTATCATGACAAGGAGCACACGGCCGGTTTGACCGGTCGGCAGGGGACGTTCACTCAACCATGGCACCTGATTCCGCCTCTTTTGTTTTAGAGGTCCATTTTGCTCCGCTCCTATTTTGTAATGTTTATTTGACTTTTGAGCTCAAATACTGTTCGTTATCTCCATATATTTTATTCGAGAACGTTTCTCAAAATTACTTTACGTTTTCATTTCATGCATTTCATCTTCCCAATTCATAAAAACGTATCTATAACATTTGACATTACGTTTGCTAACAATTGTTCGAGTAGAATAAGTTCGATTTTCAATGTTTCAAATTCTTTACCGCGTAACTCTGCTTTCAAAAGTTCCGCAACAGTGAAGCGCACATTACGTTTAATGACGTTACTTACTCTTTTGACAAGATTTTTAATTAGAATTTCTTCTTTGCAAACTGTGCATACATTCAAAATCTTTATAATTGAAAATTATCTTTTCATTACATACAAATGCATGGTTTATTTTCGCATATTTACTGGTTTATCCATAAGAGTTTGTTTTAGAGTATCCCACATGAAAAACAAAATTTTATTGCTATTCACTGCTACGTGACGTTTTTCACTTCATGATTTTTTGCTTTTTTTTAAATCAAGTTTGTCTGTCTTTAGAAACGAATCGATGAATTTCATTACCTTATAGCATCTAAAGTAATAGAAAGATGCCTATCTTAAACAGTTAAATTTTATTTATTTTATGTGTCAATTATTAGAGTACGGCGCCGCTGGAAGGCCAGGTAAAAAAAAATATTTTTATTTGTTCGGACAAATTAGAAATTCGTTCGGACGAATTAAATATCCGTTCGGACAAATTAGAAATTCGTTCGGGCGAATTAGTTATTTGTTCGGAAGAATAAGATATTCGTTCGGACGAATTAGAAATTCGTTCGGACGAATTAGATATTCATTCGGACAAATTAGATATTCGTTCCGACGAATTAGAAATTTGTTCGGACAAATAAGTTATTTGATCGGGCGAATTAGAAATTCGTTCGGACGAATTAGTTATTTGTACGGACGAATTAGATATTCGTTCGGACGAATTAGAAATTTGTTCCGACAAATTAGTCATTTGTTCGGACGGATTAGAAATTTATTCGGACAAATTGGATGTTTGCACAAAATATCTTGTAAATTGAGAGATATACAATTTGTCTCTTCAGGAGGATTCATCCCTTTTTATTACATTAATAGCTCTTTGGACCATGACACACACTCGTTGCAACTAGACATGTGCTATTACAGTCGGGTATGTTGATTGTAAATATTCGGAAATAATGGTTCTATACCGGTATATTATAGGCCTCAAGTTTGCCATTCTGAAAGTATATTATCTGAGAGCCCACTAGTAAATTCAAAGGATCAGTTACTTATTAAACATCTTTTCACTCCCATCCCTGACACACTCATAAGATTTGTCATAAATAAACATCATCTGGTTCTACCAGACCAACTTTTGCTGGTAGTGTTAAAATAGTAACACCGGGGTGCCAGTGGTTAATTACCGCTTCTTTGAAAAAATGAGATCCACCCCTTAAGGTTTTATTAATACTGCAGGCAATTGGTACGGGAAAAAATTGGCATTCCCCCCCCCCCCCACTTTCAAAATCGCTGCTGCGTGGCTGTATTGTTTTATATTATATAAACTTCGGACTCAAAATATGAAGCCTCTCATTCGATGGGTCTAAATTTTTTTTAAGGGTGGGGCTTACTAGCTAGAACATTTGTAGTTTGGCTTCTATAGCACTGTTCCCACATTTCAGTATTTTGTGATAAAGGAACAAAAAGAGGGAATCTCATAAGTCCATCTCCAATGGATTCTTTCTAAGATGGTTAAAAACTATTATTAAGTATCTATATAAATTTTATTTTATATTTAAATATCAGAAAAGCGCATGAATTAAAACATGCAGGTATAATATTGACCAAATTAAACACACACCCCTTTCCGGGAAAAGGATAAAAAAAAAAATAGATGAATACATGTACGTTCCTAGAAAGTGCAGTAAAAATTAGAAACACAGTCATCATAATTTAATGCAAGTTAAGCTTCTCAATGATTAAGACAATCGATCGTTTTAAATAGAGGAGGGGGGTTGTTACTTGAAAATATTTATGATTTATTTTCCCCATAAAAGCGGTTGGTTTCATACGGCGCCGCTGGAGGGCCAGGTAAAAAAAAAATATTTTTATTTGTTCGGACAAATTAGAAATTCGTTCGGACGAATTAGATATTTGTTCGGACGAATTAGAAATTCGTTCGGACAAATTAGTTATTTGTACGGACGAATTAGAAATTCGTTCGGACGAATTAGTTATTTGTTCGGACAAATTAGAGAAAATGTGAACAACTGTCAGGACACCGCGATTAATGTACGATTTGCACCAAGACGTTTCATTTTATTTTGATTCTTTGCAAAATAACTTTAATGAACAACATTATCAATAAAAATGAAGATAAGTCGTTTTAATGTTGATCTCTTTCTTATAATTTTATGTACATATTCACTACCCTGCATTTATCAATCATGACATGTAAATGATTTTTGAAAATTAATACATTTCTGATAAATATGTCGAGGATATGTGGCTGAAATATTTCCAATTCGGCGTAAAACATTCAATCAAAAAATCTGGTACATATGCGGTGTATAAAATGAAAAAAGGTCCTCATTTAGTTTTTAATTAAATATTCCTGTTTGTGAATTAAGAAAACTTCACAAAAATGAACCTGTTCGTATTGATCTCAGGTTGTTAAAATGACCCGCGAGCCGGTGAATTGAGATGTCAACGGTCAATCTGGTATATTCCCTAGTCCATTGATTTACAGAGTATAATTATAGCCCCCTCCCCTTATTGGAGAGGTACATGTAGTCGAACAAACTCTTTAATTTCACTTTCAGCATTTCTTAATTTTGTTTATACGCTTTTACAGTTGAGTACCAGTTCGAAGGTTTGATAGGCCAATGACTCACTAGAAAGGGGAATTATAAAAAAACCAACCCCTTTTATGAGGAAAATAAATCATGAATGAATGAATGTCAAAATATTTTCAAGTAACAACCCCCCTCCTCTATTTAAAAACGATCGATTGTATTAATCATTGAGAAGCTTAACTTGCATTAAATTATGATGTATTTTTAAAATTTCGTGCACTTTCTAGGACCGTACATGTATTCATCTATTTTTTTATCCTTTTCCCGGTGTGTATTTAATTTGGTCAATATTATACCTGCATGTTTTAATTCATGCGCTTTTCTGATATTTAAATATAAAATAAAATTTATATACAGTAGATACTTAATAATAGTTTTTAACCATCTTAGAAAGAATCCATTGGAGATGGACTTATGAGATTCCCTCTTTTTGTTCCTTTATCACAAAATACTTAAATGTGGCAACAGCGGTATAGAAGCAAAACTACAAATGTCCTAGCTAGTAAGCCCCATCTTAAAAAA
>PRKT01000270.1:669362-706398 GCA_003671525.1 Saccostrea glomerata | reverse complement strand
TTGGTAGAATATGGTAGAAAAAAAATTCAAAATGTGTTAAATTTGGGACCAAGACAAAGCACTTTGAAAAAAATATTTAATATAAAATTGCATAATTAGAGAAACCCACAGAGATATAAATTTCTTATGTTTAATGGCAAATAATGGCTATGGCAGCAGTACAATTTTTTAGTTATCAGCGATCAGCAATTATTTACTGGTATCAATCGTAACCAAGATGAAATTAATAAAACAATATAAAAGTCAACCAATTTATTACTTTAGATGCAAAACACGTCTTTTTTCGTCGTTTTCAAAGGAAAAGGAAGTAGCTAGGGTTCAACTAAACTACGAAAGATGGAAAATCGGGGTATGACGCTATAACCCCAAAAACCGGTTTCTCTAATAACGCAATTTAAGGAGATGGGTAAACTTAGCGTGCAGAAAGCCCAATAGCTTCAGATATATAAAAATCATATTCAAATTGTGAATCTAGTATTTAGAGTAAAGTTCCCATAATTGATTTTTATGAAATCATGATAAACAAAAAGTTTTGAGGAAAAAATGTCGTTAAAATTTATTCTTTTATATATAAAAAAAAATGTGGTAGCCATTGGCAATAAAAATCCTGAGTTGCATTCTCTATTGAGACTAGCACGCTAACCACAACACTACACAAGTCCTGATGAAGTCTAGCATTTAAATCATGTTTGTGATATGACCATTGACTTAAGGGACAACATACGAAAGTTATGTCATAAAATTATATTTTTAAGGTATAGTGGGTCATTGCTCCATAATTTTGGAAACCAAAATATGCATATTTTTATGCAATCTTTGAGGATTAACTTTCAAAAAAATGGAGAGAAGACCCACTCATATCGAAAAATAGTGTTATAGTGAAAAAATGACTCGTTTTGTCCTTTTTGTGTGTATAATATTTCATAGGCAAATAACTTCAATCTTCGTGAGATTAGTGCAAGTTGTAGAGATTTTACATGAAGTATACTTTAATGTTAGATGAAATATTAAGGAAAATTTTGATAAAATTGAGATTTAATTTTTCACCTTCATGTTTGTCGCACTATGGGCTTATCTCTCGTCATGTTCACCCATCTCCTTTCAGAAATTAAATCGAATCACCATATTAACGCACTTTGAAAAAAATGTGCACAGTTTGTTCAATATTCAATATTGAAAATTTTAGATATGATAAATAGTAGGATTTCTCATAATTTGTATTTGGATATGATTTTTATCCAACGAGTTGTGTGCTTTTTGTCCCCGAGCCTCGGGAGATTCTTTTTATTACATGTTTAATACTTCACAACCAATGTTTTACACTGTTTATATAGGACTCCACTTCATTTTACTTCACGCTAATACAAAAACCATTGTGACGTCATAACTGGGATATCAAAAAATATCCAGTGAGATATCCACGGGATATATATATTATTATAACAGTAACTTGATCCGAAGGGTCGTATCACGTCGAGTTGACAGGCGCGGATCATCAGATCTAACGAGACGCGAAGCGCTCTTTGGATCAAATTACTGTTATAATGATAAATTTATTATATACCCCCTTATAACTAGCTAAATATAGCGAAATAAAACTTCAGAGATCAATTGTATAATTTTTAGCCATAAAACGAAGCATAAAAACAATGGACTTTTTGACGCGCAATAAAAATAACACCATGTTTCTGCGTACTACGTCATCAGTTTCAGAGAGTGGTGATATGGATTCAGAAAACCACACTGTGGTGATCCGGAAAGTCGGATCACGACGTCACGTGATAGCGTAAAATCAACAGTAAAATTGAGTGATACACATTTAGGTATATAATAAAAAGGGGTAAACATGGGATAAATAATTATTTGAACATAGGTAGATAACTTACGGTGATGACTTCACTTCAGTATCTGAGATATAGACGTTTTACATATGACCTTGAGGGGTAAGAGAAATGATTTTGTAAAGTAAATTTTGCCAAAATAAAAGCAGTTAGCTATTATTGCTTAGAGAGTTGGCCCCTTTCTTTTTTACATATGGGTGCGTTGTTTCTATCTATCATATGAAGCAGAATTTGTCCAAAATCTTAAACGTGAAAAGAAAAAAAACTACTTGTAGCCTTCAGCTCGACATTTAGATATATCGACGACGTATTGTCAATTAACAATGATTATTTCCATTCTTATGTCGATGCTTTATATCCAGGTGAACTTGAAATAAAGATACTACAGTCTTACAAATCTGTTCGGTATTTAGATATTGTACTTGAAAAGGACATTAATGTTATCTTGCAACCAAGCTTTATGATAAACGTGATGACTTTAACTTTCAAGCGTCAGCTTCCCTTACTTATGCAGCAATATAATTCACCAAGTGCATACGGGGTTTATATCTCTCAGTTGATTCTATCTGCAAGAGCATGCTATACGTATGTACAATTTCTAAAACAAGGTAATTTTTTGACAAACAAGTTGATGAAACAAGAATTTCAGCAATCTCGTTAAAGTCATCATTTCGTAAGTTCTATGACCGATACAATTACTTTGTCAGCTAGTACAATTTATCATTGAGTCAAATGCTGACTGACGGTCTTCATACAGGAGAAGATTTTCATTTTGATCATTTCCTCTTTTAAATGCTGTACTAATTTTGATACTTCAAATGATTTAAAAAAACTGTAGTAAAATCCTTAACTTTACTTTATTGATAGGTTTAAGGATGTACAACACACCTACCCCAAAAAATTCCTGTCGTTTAATTTTCGTTATTTTTGTATATTTAGTACATGACTATATCTACTGCATGTATGCATATTTTGGACAAAATCGTTCGAGTGGTTTTTGGACAGGAACTTCCGAAAGTTACCCCCCTTTAGTTGTTTACAAGGAGAGAAAATTTTTAATCAATGAACTACTTAAACCTTGATTTTCAAAAAAGCCAGGTTAGATATAAATGTCAAATTTCATTGCCTAATTCCTTTCACCATTTAACACAAAAAATTAGTCATCTTTTTGATATACATATCATCAAAACAATTTTTAATGACCTTAAACTGAAAAACTATAAATTATCTAAGCCTTGAAAATTGCGTATTTTTCAAATTCAAAATTTTTTGTGAAAAAACCTGTCGTTTAATTTTGGTAAAAAACTTTCTTTAGGTAGCTAGTAGTAAAAATAATCTTCATAATTTTTTGTATAATTTTTGTACGACCAGTTTTGATTTAAAAGCGGAAAATTACCCCCTCCCCCTTTCTCAATAAATCACGTTCCCGCGCGTCTTTCAGACGGGGGTCGATCACTTTCTTATATGAATCTACAAATACACATTAAAAAAAATAAATTGGAATATTGCCTCTGCTTGAAAAATATATTAACTTTCAAATTTAAAAGTTCTCATAATTATGTAAAGCATATTTAAATGTAGATTTTTAGGCAATTTTTGAATACCCCTATCACCCCCACCCCTTCTTTTTTTGCGTCGCAGACCATTAGCGTTTGACGAAACGTCGTTTACAGTGCAAATATACTGGTATTTCGTCAAGAATCCCGGAGGTATGCATTAGTTTTTTAATTCATGAATGCAGAATAAAAATATTGACTACTCTTTTTATATGTATCAGGAAAAAATTACTGAAAGATTTTAGTGTTTAGTCCATTATGCGTTATGCATTCCATATCACATGAAATCTGGATACGAATTCAAGTTTTGTTGAACTTGAATATGTTGATTTTTAATTTTATTTCTTTAATTTTATTCATTAAAAAATGGTGTATGTTCATTATTAATTTTGATACTTCAAATGATTTTAAAAAACTGGAGTAAAAATCCTTATCATTAAGTTATTAATAGATTTAAACACTCTATTAATTGTTTGAAGTATAAAATCATGTACAACTTATAACAGCAGGTCTTTAGAATATATTGGTTTATATTTATCTCATACGGTAATAACAAATTCTTCTACGTTTTCTATTGATGGAGTTGTACATCACTGTGGTTTACACGTGCCTCCTGACCATGTAAATTGATGCTGAACATACGAGAAAGATATCCACGTCTCTTCCATTTATAAGATGGTCGGATAAAGGGAGGCATGATCTCGAATTTCTCCACCTGGGAGCTCTCGTTGGGTGAACAAAGGGAGATCTAACATATAATATGTTTATATTTCCTATTGCAATTCAAAGTTTTTTCCGATTAATCGCTACTAATTTTAGGATGTTACCGATATGTAATATAAGTTAAAAGTTTTCTTCATCGAATGAAGATTGCCAATTATATTTGTATTACAGAAATTGTTTATTCAAACATTTCATTTCCCCGTTCGCCCCCTGCTTCGTAGTGACCCAGTTGTAGAGTATTTTAATGATGCCATGGGTAAAAAGTGTGGTGACTGAACGCATCAAAGTGAGTACCAAGACAAGTGCTACAACAAATATCATTTGGTTAATATTGCTCAATGGATAATACTCATTAAAAGTTTGATTGTAAGTATATACATTTTACATGAGTAAATAGAGTTTCATCAAATATTTTTATAATTAAATTCAATTACTGGGGAGCTTTCAATAATTAACGTAAAATATTAGATGCAGTCACAAGTATTCTTATTTTTGTGCAAAAGTTACTTGTAAATGATCGTGATGATGATGATTTCTACAATATACAGTGGAGCCTCATTTATCCGGACGCTTTGGTATCCAGTCAATTTGTCCGGATCTGTGAAGCGTCCGGATACCTGAATCACCAGTTAAACAAGACAAAATTACATTTACAAATTTCGTTCCAATGAAAAGTCGTCCGGATACTGAAGCATCCGGATATCTGGGGTCCGGATATCTGAAGGTCCACTGTATTTTGCATATGTTTGACGATATGAAACTTGTAATTAAAAATATCCTCAAATTAAGTCTGTTTTTAAACAATTTCGTTTTAAGATTTTCAATAGTTTAGCATGTATGTATCGAGATATATATAAATTTCGACTATGTGGATAAACAAAGATGCTCTATCAATACGAAATAAACTTTAAATACCAACATATTCACGTAGACCTTTTTTGATGACTATTTTACACTTGAGAGATACCACCCATTTTATTCGTATGGTGCCTGTTTTAAAGAGAAATCATACTAAAAAGGTTTCAATAAGCGACACGTCGTCATGCATGCTTCTCTATAAGGTAAGTTTTTCTAGCGAAACTGCAATTTTTATTTATTTTTTTTCGCTTTTTTTTGTTATCAATTTGATATTACAAATTTGTCTTATGACTTGACTGCCAAATAATTGTAGAGTAATGGACCATTTTACATTTAAATATTATTAAGTTGTTGTTCTGATGAATGTTCAGTCACTTCTTCCTGACCTGAAGACTCGAGATACTCTGCCATCTATCGTCCTAAGACTTCTTGTCCTGTTTAGATAGGTCAGACTCACCCATGTACTTCCTACTGTATTGACATTCTCTGCTATCTTGTCTTATATTGCCCTAGACCTATAGACTTACATTAGGTCATTGGTGAATTTACCTCACAACGAAACAAACAACGGTAAATTTTGTGGTTTTTCAGCCCAATTTTCATAAGATAAACGTATTTTTTTGATTTATAATTTATTTTTTCTTCAAAATGAAATGGAAATACGTATTTTTTTTATTTAAAAAAAGTGATATATTGATAGTGTGTCCCATTGATTTTTTATTTGATAAGTGCAACCATCATTGATTCGAAATCTGCTTGCGACCATTTTTTGCGGATTGGTGATATTTCATAAGCATGCTCACGTCCATCCAACAAAAAATATACCTTGGTCAATCCTGTATGCATCTTGAAACATGGGCTGAATATTTATATCCGCTATTCGGGTTCTATTTTATTTTCTAACGATTCATTGGGTAGATTGTTTTTGTGCTACTTTTCTTAGTGTCTGTATTTTGTACTACTTTGTGGACTTTTAAGCTTGATGTTCGTTATCTCCATATCTTTCTTTCGGATTAAAACTTTTTAGGTCAATGGGTTTTATTTTTTACGTTTGAAATTACAGACAAATGTTCTTTATTATGGAATCATTTTTTTATGAATGTAAATTTTGTCATTTTCAGTTCGCTGAACATTTGATTTCTTATTTTACCCATCACTAGACCCCCACCCCCTAATTTTCCCATGCAATTTTTTTATAATGTTTTCCCTTTTTTGTCCTATATTTACATTTTAATCGTATATGAACGGTCTCGTAAATATCAAAACGTGATTTATCGATCAGAATTTAAAATGCACTGCAATACAAGTTTAGATTTTTACAGTGCATTATAATAAGAAAGCTAGAGACGAGCTCTCGCATTTGTTGTCGTTTTTAACTGTACAGACAAGTTTACCTCAGATTCTCAAAAGCACTGAGTATTTCTGAAGACAATTTTATAATTCTTTTAAGTGATAACAATTTTCTTGACTTTACAAACTTTATACAAACCGACTTTGGGATTTTCAGAAAGTTAAGCTGTCTCTGGATGTTTAACTATTTCCATATCTTCTCGTTACATATAATCATAATTAATGACAAGTAAGATTGCAAATAGGTATCTCATCAGAATTCGAAACAAATTACATAAGTAATTCACTGGTCATTACAGGCAGGTCAAAAAGAAGAGGAGATGGCCAAGAAATCGTTCAAACAGCAGTGAAGATAGAAAAGAAATATTTTATAATGTCAATGTTTTAACAATCTACTTTCAATTATTTTTTGAAACAAAATTCAAACATATTGGAGTTTTCTAACCCGCGTGTATACTAAGCGGGTACATGAAAGCGTTTGACGCGTGACCAGGTAGTTGTTTTCAAAACATGCAAACTCAGATTATCAGGAAGCACAGGTAGCTTGACCTGTCAATCAAATCAGAAGCTATTGTTTTTTTTATGATTGACAGGCGGTAAATTATTGATCTTGAATCAGGTAGGTTTTGGGGGCGTTAACATAAAATTGGGTGTTTAAATACATAAATACAATTATTAATCTAATAATTGTTGTATCACACCAAACTTGATGAAATCCCACACAAATGCTAGGAGATAATTTATAGTTACCACTACCGACAGAAAATATAGTGTAGCTTCTACTGACAGCCTACATGCAAGGATGAAATTGTTCAAAATCCGGCATGAAATAGATGTACATGTACTCTCCACCACATCCTTTTTTGTAGAATCCTGAAAAATAGGAATTTCCTTCACTGACGTTTATTGTGAAACCTGTTATACTATGTTATGGATATTGTACTTTACTATTCATTTACTCTATTTTCTTTGAATAGCCGTCATGAACAAGGACACACCAACAAAAGATGCCTCAATTTCGGAATTCTCCAAAGACGAACCAAAGCGTTCTCATTGGACGGGGAAGTTAGACTTCCTCTTGGCATGTATAGGATACGCTGTGGGACTTGGAAATGTCTGGCGATTCCCTTATCTGTGTTACAAAAATGGTGGAGGTAAATGATGCTTTCAAATGTTTGAAAGAAAAATAAGTTCTTAAATTACAAAATTCTAACTGATGCTTTAATTCAATAGTTTCCAAATACTTGATGTAATGTTGTAAACTAGTAGCTATTTAAGCTTTTACATTGGGCTTATTTACCTTTTTCCGGATACAGGAGCGTTTCTGATTCCTTATTTTATTATGCTGGTCTGTGGAGCTCTCCCAGTCATGTTACTGGAGATTGGTCTCGGCCAGTACATGTCACGTGGGGGACTGAAGTCATGGGTCATCTGTCCACTATTTCAAGGTTTGGGAGCACTCTTCAGATTGTATATCATTATTTAAATAAATTACCAAATTTTTGTCTTAAAGGCATAGTTTATTTCATTAACTCAACCATTTTAAGTAATCAGCTTTATGATTTTAAAGTAATTCAAAAGACGCAAGAAGTATAGACAAGGAATGTATACTAAGTAATTCCATTGGAAGTATGTCAAACAATTACCACTTCGGTTTTGTTTTGTAAGTGAACGATTTTCTATATTACTTTAATAAACTGTTTCAAAATATGACTGTTTGTTAGCAGGAATAGGAATAGCAACCCTTCTGATCAACTTTTTATGCAACACCTATTACATCGTGATTATGGCGTGGGGGCTGTACTATCTTTATAGTAGTATGAGCTCGATTCTACCATGGAGTCACTGTCAGAATGAATGGAACACCAACAAGTATGTATTAATCTAGATATTTTGTCTCAAAGAATCGCCAGTCCAATTAACTTATAATTTACATGTAATTATAATTAATTTGCAAAGTTATTGATATAGTAAATTGGAACTGATTTCGCGACTGCTATATTCATATTTCTTTAATTATGAGAAAGGTCCTTTTTAACTAAAAATAAACGATTGGTATATATATATATATATATATATATATATATATATATATATATATATATATATATATATATATATATATATAGAAAGCACAAAGAAATTCACTTTTACATGGATACCCACTTCCGCCCCAGCCCGCGGTTGAACTCACGACTTTCGGAATCTGTCTCCTAGCAGTGCAGGAACAGCGCGCTAGATCGCTCGGCTATCTAGGCATGTCGAAAAACTTGCTTTCGATGCTGATGGAATTCTCGCGGCGCTGCCCTACACTACACGGTCATTGAGAATAGAAGTGAGATACAGTTATTTGGACATTAGTTTTAACAGAGGATTGCTACCAATACATGTTGTAATGAAATATATATATATATATCAATTGTACTGAACAACAGTGTATTTGAAAATTAGTGTAATTCAGATGTGTTTAAACACTTACAAAATCCAAGGATATTTTAAAAAGTTTGCATTCACAAACTTTTACCGAAACCAATAGCACATACGGTTTATTTTAACAAAAATGACAACCATTCCCCACTGTAAACCAAAGTACGGGCTTTTTTACATCATAAAAAAGCTGCTTTTTCAATACAGATGGAACTTGTATATAAACTTACCACGCCATTGATCATTTGAAAACTTATTTTTGTTAAAAAAACGTTTGGATTGTACACACAAATACTCTGAAGTTGATATAAAAAACCTTGTCTGAGTTTTTGATTGTCAATGTGTAGACCAGGTCTTTCAACAATGTATTGGAATTCTAATGGATACTAATTTCGCCACGTTGTTTGCAGATCTTTTATTTTGAATCTATATGAAGCAGAATTTATTTAAAAAACTTCTACACTAGAAAGAGAAAATACTTGCTAAACCCTTCAACTCGATATATTGAAGACGTATTTAATTTATCAATTACCAATAGTTAGTTCTATTTAAGGAATAACTGTCTTATTTTTCGATTTCATGATGTGATCAATCTATTGGGTTGCATGATAATTTGCATAAAATTATCACGCAAGCCAATCGATGGATCATCGTCATGAAATTGAAAAATTTGACATTTATTTCTTATATTTACATGCTTTGATTCCGCCAATCCACGTGCTCCAAGCCCTGCTTCTGTCTAGGTGTTTGTTCCGCCCTGCACGTAGTTTTTTGGAACCGCGCCAATATATTGACGGGGAAATAATGTACATTTGCAATTTGTAATTTTATCTCGGACAAAGACATTGGAAATGTAAATATTCATCTATAAACTTGATGTATCCCATTGAGCTTGAAATAAAAGATACAACATCTAACTCACATTTGTTTCATATTTTGATATTTGACTAGAAAAGGACGTTGTTGGTAACATAATAACAAAGCTTTATGATAAAGGTGATGTCTTCAACTTTTCTATTGTCAACAACACTATCTTATGTGGTATGCAGCAATATACCCTTATTGGGATTTAACCACAAAAGGTTAAATCTATTTATCAAAGTGAAATAAATATTTGTGGTCTGGTCTGGCCGAAAATACATTGGGTTCACTTGGCAATTTTTCCGGTATTTATCAGTTGTATTCATAGTTTAGGGATATTGCTTGCACCTAGCAAGGGAACTCTGACGTCACGGCACTTATTCGTCATCAGTCTGTGCTGAAAACAGATGTCCACTGACTAGTCCGTACTTGAAAACATTTGTTAAAATGTTGAAAAAGAGTTCAATGAGCTTACTGGTAAGTCCAATATCCGCCACGAGACTGTGCAGCAGCAGCAGCACTGTCTGTGCCACCAGTAGTCAAGTATGGACTAGTCAGTGGACATCTGTGCCCAGGGTTCACATTTTCTAAGGATGCCATTACAAGGCTTCAGCTCCTGCATTTAAGCGGCCGTGGCCCATTCAGCAAAATAAAATACTACATAATAACTAAGTACTATTGTTAGTATGTTGTTTGATGCAATAATTCAACTGGTAATCCCTGCTTTTAATGTTATTTTATCTTTGATAAATATGTCTCTCAGTTTATTCGATACACAAGAGCATGTTCTATTTAGGAACAATTTCTTAAATGGAACAAAGTATTGGCTATTAATAAATTCGATGTTATAAGGATATCAATAGTGTCGTGTCATTGCGTCAAATCTAACTTTTATACTTATTGTGTAGCCATTGTTTGCACACTGAATTAACCACTGGTTTAACCTTTTATCCGATCATGACAAGGTAAATACAGCGGGTATAGCCTGTCGGAAGGGGATGCTCGCTCCTCCATGGCAGCTGATCCTATCTATGTTGTTTCTTGGGGGTCTGTTAGCTCTGCTCTCAATATTTTTTTTATTTAAATGCACTTAGAGCCTGAATTATGTGCGTTATCTCCAAACTACAAAAAAGAAAGGTAAATTATGATAATATTCCCAAGATACATGTATTTAATACACACTCTTTTATTTTACTTGGAAGTTGTTGAAATTTTGGTTTAGCAATCTTGAGTTGCGGTTAACACCTCCTCAAGTATTATGGAAGGCATGGAAATTACATTGAAAATTATAATAAAGTACGTGGTGTTTTACTTTATGGCAGATGCGCCTCAACAGATGAAGAACTACTCACTCGGCTTTGCCCATCTGGTGGTAAATCCAACGTGTCGGAACGAATAGAAGAAAGTTTAATATACACGAACGCATCACTTTACACTGTCCATCAAAACGTATCTATTGCAAACTGCTCCCTAGGAAATATACACCCAGTGGATCCTGTGGTAGAGTTCTGGGAGTGAGTCTTGATAAATGTTCTCGATTTTTGCCATTTCTGTATCTAATTTATCAGGATTAGTTAAAAAAATGTGAGGAAAATTTTTTCTGGAGTACAAAAAGCTCGATCATATTTCTTTTTAATGAAGTAAAAAATTCTAAAAGAAACATAACAAGTACAGTAAACTAATGAACTAAACAAAGTAAAAATTCTTGGTTAAAAGTTGATATTCATTTTTTGTTTACTACCGTGTATATAACACACGATTAACTAAGTGTGGTGCAGTGTAAAATTAATTAATGTGAAATATGTTGCAATTCAGTATTATATGCCCAATAACAACACGAATCTTATTCGAACAGGAAACATGTGATTCAGATTTCCGGGTCTATAGAAGATGGAGGTGGCCTGGTTCCTCACTTAACGATCTGTCTTTTACTGATGTGGATAATTGTTTATTTCTGTGTTTGGAGAGGCGTAAAATGGAGTGGAAAGGTAAATAAAATTTTGAAAATATTTCAATATTTTACCCCATTTTTGACTTTTAAATTACCTAAGTCGAAAGCTCAAGTGTACTTATCTGATCACATTTTTGTCCGCGTTTGTGTGTCCATCTATATATTTTTCATATTTTCAACTACCTGCAAAGAATCACGAGGCCAGGACCAAACTTGTTGCAAAGCATTCTTGAGATAAGAAAATTCAAGTTTTTTTGAATTCAAAAGATAATTTAGAATGATTTTAAATTAGATGGCATATTTTTATTTCAAATACAAATTAATTATTTTCTTATTATTTTAAAATAACAAAAAGAAATATGAAATCTATATCTGAATTAATAGGACATTTATTTGTGAACCGACGGTGGTACAAAAAAATTCATAGTTTACCTGTGAAATATAAAAGCAAAAATTCAGAACTAAGGAAATGATCAATTTATTCAAAATCAGATCTGTTTACAACGGTCTCGTAACCAGGACTCACTTTTTTTTTTACACCTGTCCTTGTATATGTGTTTTAGGTTGTTTACTTCACAGCCACGTTTCCGTACATAATCCTGATTATTTTACTGATACGCGGATCCACCCTTCCAGGAGCGGGAAAAGGAATCGAGTATTTTCTGAAGCCGAATTTTACTCGACTTAAGGACGCCCAGGTTTGTTAATAGGTTCTTTGAGATTTAATGATTAAAAATAAAATGTAAAAAAAAAAATTAAGAAATCAAATGATCTGTTTACTTTTAATAAGATAAATATATCATGAAAAATTGGAAAACCAAAATGCCTTGAACAAACAATCAAACAAAAATAAAAAAAACAACAACAAAACTCTGTCTTACAAATTACTTGGTCTATTGTATTCAAAATAATTGAAGTTTCCCTCTCATTGGGATAATATTTATTCAAAGATTTTTCGCAGATGTCATTATAAATACTGTAAACAGGGAAATTTTCGTCCCCGTTTTATTTTCGCCCCTTTCGCCCAACCTTCATTTGGGCGAATTTAAAACTGGTCGAAGTCAAAGAATACAGTATAATTTCTTAAACAAACCTATGACTGGGCGAATGTAAAACGGGGTAAAATTGTTTGCGAGTGTGAATAGGCGAAAATTACTTGGGGCGAAAAATAACCCTGTATACAGTAAATATGATCTTCATATTGATTATCAATCTTGTCAAATGTAATAACTAATCAGCGAATAACCAGGTTTATAATACTGAAACCATCAAAGCTGACCACTTAGCAATTATCAAGAACGTGACTCAAAAGATTCTGAATTTATCTCAAGTAATTTTTTTTAAAAAAAGTAATCTTTTCAATTTTTGTTAATTTTTGAGAGAATACCTATGTGCTGATTATCTTTTGAAGTGTTACATTTGACTACATATATATTCTATTAAGTGCCTTTTTGGCAAGTTATTTAAGTACATCAAAATTCTTAAACTTACAAATATTTATATAAAGCGTATTTGGAAAACACTAAATTATTTTAAACTGATAACTACGTGTGTTATGAGGAAAAACTTTTTTGAATTGATTGATTGATTGATAGATTGATGAACTTCAGTAATGTTTCGGCGGAAATATGTATTTGAAATTTGAAACAGAGATAAATTCAATGCGCTGCATTCATGCTGATTAAAAATACATTACAATATATTATTAGAAGGCCCCGGGGAAGAATAGTACCTTGTACTAATCGGGTTACCTTCTCTTAATAAAGCATTATTATTATTATTATTAATTTTATTATTATTATCATTATTATTATATACAATAAACAGGGGCACCTTGGACATGAATATACGGTTGTAGGTTATAAATGCAATAATTAATATACTGAAATTTTAATGGTCGCATTAGCCTGACCTTGGGAGTATCCGTCCAAAATTCTCTCAATTTTAAAAAGACAAATGAATACGAGAAAAAAATCCTTCAGTTTATTTCTTTGATAAATTAATAATGTAAATGTAGAAATCTGTCAATAAAGGCTTCGTAGAAATTTTCATGAAACATCTTTTGCGAAAAAACCCCCCATAAAAATATCTTAGGTTTTGATTTATAAACTAAAGCATATATTTAATATATTAAATTCTTTCTAGTTTAAATAGATATTGATCAGAACAGTATGTGCAAATTGTAACAAAGTTCTCGCTAAATATATCTTTACGAAGTAAATTGCACATTTATGAGACACCAAGTTACGATAGTGTACTCGAACTATTTTGTCAACATTTATATAGAGACATAGCTTACCTTTATAACTAGAACATACAAAATTAATAATTCTAAATTTCATCAGAATACCAATAACATCCTTTGTTATTACTTTGAACTTGATGTATTTTGATTTTTCAACATGAAAGAGAAGGACCGAGGGTTGGCTGAAGTCTAGCCTACTCGGTTAAGAACTTGTGTATAGTCAGTCATTATTCCACAGGTGTGGGTGGATGGAGGAACACAGGTTTTCTTTTCCGCTGCGATTGCCCTTGGAGCCATGATAAGTCTCGGCAGCTATAACACTTTCAATACCGATTTCTATAAGTAGGACTTTGTATTTTTACGAAGGAAAAAGTTAAACGTCCTATTCATTTTTGAATACTTAAGATTATAAATTGCAAAAATTGTGCCTTTTCAAATGATTGTATATAACGGACAAACAATCGAAGAGAAAGCAAAGATAATGTTCTTTATTTAATAAATGGAATTCCAGTTGGATCTTTTATCTTTTCTTCGTACAAACTAGCGTATATAGGAAAGAATAATTGACTCCAGCGTGTCACTTTATCTGACAAACGTATGAAATATCAGAATTATGTGATTATATCTCTCATCATTACAATTTTTGATTATTTTTAAGGAACTATTTTTGTAGGCGAACTCTTATCGTGGCATCTGTCAACTTTGGAACTAGTTTTCTGAGTGGATTTGTGGTCTTTTCTGTTCTTGGGTTTATGTCTCATCAGCAGAATGTTCATATTGATCAAGTCGCTGAGTCAGGTTTGAACATTTTAATAAAATGGGATTATAATGATGTAATTATAATTTGCATGTAATTTATGATTCAAGCAGCTTTCATAAACCTGATATTATATGAAGGAATAACGTTTATTGTATGATCTTTTTCAGGTCCAGGTTTAGTATTTATGGTGTATCCTAAGGCGGTTTCCGAAATGCCTCTTCCTCATCTTTGGTCCATTCTGTTCTTTTTCATGTTATTTCTAATCGGAATCGATAGTCAGGTACATGTATATTGTAACAGAGTTTCTATTTATGATGCTAAATGATTTAAAATGGTTGTTTGGGTTCCGTCTGTTTATCATATGGTAAAATATCAAAATATCATAAAATCATTATACATAATACTGAATTAAGGGATATAACTAATATATACGCCAGAGCATGCTCTACGTTTGTAAACTTTCTAAAACGAGGTAAATCATCGACAAACAAGAATATCTATGTCTCGTTTAAAATCATCATTTCCTAAGTTTTTTTTTGTCGGTACAACTACCTTGTCATCAAATACAATTTACCATTGAGTCAAACGCTGACTGAAGTTTACGTATTTCATACTGATTGTTAGTCTATTATTTACACACTGAATTGACGACGGATTTTCCGTTTATTTTCCTGATCATGACAAGGAGCACACGGCGGATGTTACCGTTCGGCAGAGGATGCTCACTGATGTTTTGGAGGTCCGTTGTGCTCTGCTCATTTTTTTTTTGCTTTATTGAGTTTTGAGCTTGAATACTGTTCGTTGTCTTCGTTGTTTTATTCATTACACAAAGTGCAACACTCCCTTTGAATTACATTTGTGCATACAATTAAAATACTTCATAAAAAATATACATTACCATTCAAGCTATTATCTTCATAGACATTATAATTAACATTGTTAATAAACAATAAATCATAAAAACATTAGCATACCATTCTAAGAGAATATGCAAGATCCTGCATATTTACATATTTACATAAAAAAATGACTAGGAGTCCAAATGATAACTAAGAAGTATGCATTTTCATAGACAATATAATTCTCGAATCATAAAATACATTGTGTACATATTTTCTGTATCATAAAATACACTAACTTTAATACAAATAGCTAAATAAAAATCTTAAAACCAAAATATCTTTCTTAATGTGCAAAAGTGCTATGGAGATTGATAGGTAAGTAAATAAATATTAGATTACCAGAAGATGAAGATATTGTCAAAGTCAGTGTACATACAAAATCTTTATGACCTCTCTGCAAACTATTTAGACAACGAGTGACCAGAAAAACCAAGAATATTTGGAGGGAATTTGACAAACCAATAAAACAGAAAAACACAAAAACTAAAACCTGGTAGAGACAAAGAACTTAAGGTACTTCGATCCCCAGCCAGAAAGGATAACTCTTAAATTTATAATTAAATTCAAAAAGTCCGACAGAGAAGCTTGAAAATTGAATCTTTTCATTTAACAATTTTAATTTGATGCATCTCATTGTGCTTCAAGGTTCTTTGAAGTTCTCAGAAAGGTCTTATAAAAAATCTAAATTTTTATCCTATAAAAGTGTTTTAAAATTACATGTCGAAAGAAATTGAGTATTTTTAAAAATCTAATCATAAATACCAATCTTTATTAACATTATGTGAAATAAGAAGTGATTTGTAGTGTTATGCAATAATAGGAAAGTCTTTATACACTATGCATTGTGAAATGAACGAGAGAAATAGAAAAAAAACTTAAGTACCTTATATGTAAAAATTATGCAATACCTTCAAAGGCTTGGATACCTGTGAATTTGGATTCTAAAATGTGTTTGTTGATCAAATGTAAATTAGAAAATTTATAGTAAGTGTTTTGATTCGCGTTTCCTGAAAACTTATTTGAGATTGACTAAGTTTTCCTACATAATATGATTTACTTTGAAGATGAAGTTTGAAGAATTCTCGTGGATAAAAACATACTACTTTGAGAAATCAAGAGAAATTTTTGTGAGCATTTTCAATTAGTCAATTCCCAATATTCAAATCCTGAGGATCGGAGTACGTTAAAGGACTTCTGGCCAGGACCTTAATTATGATCCTTTAGGCGAATAACAGGGTTGCATTACAAGTAACACCTGAGTGACCATTAAACTTATTTAATAAGCTGAAATAAAATATATACAAATAAAGTACAACACATTTTAATATTTACAAATTAGAAATGAATTAATAAATTTTACTCTTGCAATATAACCTACTGTTAACCTTTGCTTATAAGTAATGATATATCATGCTGCATATAAATTACCTTCAATTGCAATTACCTCATTTTCAATATTGAAAAGAAACACAGATGAGCTAGAAAAGAAAATTGATATGTTCATTTGTCATTTGTTGTACTATTCATAATACAATGCTGATGAAAACTGCATGCTAGTATATAGTACTTAGGTTGCGGACATGCATTGTAACGAGAATTATAAAAGCCAAATAAAAATCCATTTTCAGTGTCTTTTGATTTTATTGAGCATTGAGAGTCGACTGATTACAGTACAGATATTGGCATGATATACTAGTAATTAAAACAGTTTACTGTTAAGTCATCTTTTTAGACAAAGAGACATTTTGACTTCTTTCGTTATTTGCAACATCATTTCCAATATCTGTTGTTTTAGTTTGTAACGGTGGAATCGTTTTTGGCCCACGTGAGTGACATGTTCCCTCGTGTTCTATATAAAACAAAGGGTAGAATTATACTGACGACTGTGACCTGCGTCATTTGGTTTGCATTCGGTCTCTCCATGGTGTCACGGGTAAGACATCTTCAAGATATTAATAATTATATATTCATGGAAAATTTCATCATGTTTTATTTCTATCTTTTTCTTTCATGGCAAATAGGCAAATATAATACGGGACAGATCTATTTAACAAAAATTTGTCTTGGTGAATTTAAAAAGGAACAAAATTGTTTGCAAGTGTGAAGGTGAAAATAACGCAGGCAGAATATATCCTAATTTACATGTATCTGATTGATCACTAATTATTGATATACTTTGTATCAACACGCAACAAATCATATGATAAAAACATGATAAATTTGTTTTCATTATTCTTACCAATTCAACAGATATATAAAAGATATAATGTATCGATGTTTTACTGCATTATTTTTAGGGAGGAATGTACGTGTTTCAGTTGTACGATTTTTATTCGGCTTCCGGTATGGTGCTGCTATGGGTGGCTTTCTGGGAGTGCATAGTCATTGGATGGATATTCGGTAGTCAAACTGTTTAATTATCTTCAATTGTGCATATAATTATTTTCCTTAGCTATTTTATACCATAGAATACAAGAGATATCAAAATGAATAAAAGTGCCGAGAATCTTGGCATGCTTTCAAGATTATATTTGCAAAACATTTATTTCTAGGAGCAGAAAAATTTTACGATGCCATAGAGTTGATGATTGGTTACAGAATTACGAAATGGTTCTATTTCTGTTGGAAATACTTTACTCCCTTAGTAACAGCTGTAAGTGTTTTATATACATCTTTCATTTTCTTTATATGTATTAATGTATAATGCATTTGAAAGAAAAAATCTCTTTGAAAAAAAGTTTCAGAAATCAGATTGAAAATCTCTTTCATAAAACATTATTAATTCATTTGTAAATCAATTTTTACCTGTTATTTTTAACAAAATTCATTAATGACAGATTGAAGTATATAAGGGTATCCAATTCAATTCAATTCCAATTCACTTTATTACGTAAGACATGCATCTTATTGTATACAATATAAATTTATAACATGTAAACAGTAAAGCATAGCGCGGGTATTTTTTTTAACAGTCGGCATAATTATTATACAATCAGTATCATGATGATGGAGAATGTACAAACCATTTTTGATTTGTTTATAAGGCATTATGACATTCATCACGTAAGTTATAAGCATGGTACAAAAACTTTCCCAAATTACAAAGGTCCTTAACATTATGTGCACATAACAACAGTATGAATTTAAAAATAGATGGTTTTTCCCAGTAGTATCTTTTAATATTTTTTACTCGTAAACCCTTGTATTGTGGACACTTGTCTTCAATTTCAGAACTACAAACTTCACATATTCGGTTTTCGCGCAAGATATTTCTATGGCGTCCACTTTCAATAGCTAAATTATGTGATGACAGTCTTATCTTGCTAATTTGCTTTTTATAAATGGATGGAATAGGTTTTACCAAATAATATTGCAGTGTGAAGTGGTCAAAAATGTACTTAAATAACATACATCTAGATGAACTATTGATATCAGCAAGGAGATTTTGTACATAGTTGTCAATAATTCTTTGCTTTATAATTGAGAAATGGCTGTTAAAACTAATTCTT
Organism: Saccostrea glomerata; assembly: GCA_003671525.1. Taxonomy (NCBI): domain Eukaryota; kingdom Metazoa; phylum Mollusca; class Bivalvia; order Ostreida; family Ostreidae; genus Saccostrea; species Saccostrea glomerata. The sequence goes on along the minus strand of PRKT01000270.1, from coordinate 687,415 downwards.
TTTTGGTCAGTCCACATATATCCTAGACCAATTCCAAATAATTTTTTTTTAATATATCATAGACGTATTTGTGTTTTTTCTAACATACAAAACATTCTTAATGAATTCTAAATGTATCTTCTCAATATCACATGCATTATGGCTTCCCCAAACTTCACAGCCATAGTTCAGTATGCTACTAACATATGTATCAAAAAGCACATAGTTTCAGTATTTAAACTCAATTGACTAACCTTAGATTTTAGACAGAAGGGTAAATGTTCTATTAATTGAGGTGTTAGGAATTTTTTAAAAGATCATTTTCCCTTGATTGTAAAAAGTTCCTTCTACAAACTACTTAGAGGGATTTTGTTTGACCAAATGGAGAATACTAATGTTTTATTCAACAGGGCATTTTTGCGTTTCAAGTCTTAGGATTTAAAGCATTAAAGTATAACAATGTCTATGAGTACCCACCCTGGGCAGAGGCCTTTGGACTGATGCTAGCCCTTGTGTCCATGTGCTGTGTTCCAATTTATGCAGTCTTTAAACTGATGTCCTTAAAAGGATCACTGAAAGAGGTAAAACTATTTCCAATCTTCTTTAGATTTTATTATATAAGCATTTACTTTGCTTCCGTACATATTGTTCTTGGTATTGTTGCAGTTGATCTTTGAACTTGATATCTGCTCTTTATTATCTCTGTTTTCCATAGTAAAAATGTCTTTTCTTAAAGCTTGAAAAATGATACTTCAATAATTTTATACAACTTTTCTCGTTTCAATGGCAAAAAGAAAGTTAAATATTGTACTTTCTGTCCAATGATTAAATATAACTTATTTCAAAATTTAATATTAATGTAAAATTTACATTTCTCTTAAAGGAAGATATTGGTGTATTTCTACAGTCCTTTGTGAAATTGAAATAAATTGAGTAAACCTGAATCGCTGATATTTTAAATAAGAGCATATAAAATTAAACTTCTGTTCTTTTTTATTTCACTTTTTAAAAGATAAAACCATCAAAAATTTTCTAATTGAAGGAAGAATATTAGCTGAAACATTTGATACTTTTTGTTTTAATTTTCAGCGCTTGAGGAAAGCAACTAGACCAGATTTAACCACAAAACAGTTATCTAAAGATTGGGTGTTACAAGAAGATAGACTGTTAGTGATTTAAGAGTTGTTTTTTTTTTACAGCGTATACTTAGTTTATTTTTGCCTCAACTAACAAGAGTGAACTGTAAAATATCATTTTGTAATTTACATTATGTTTTGCAATTTCACGTTGATTTCGCATTTTTATAATAAGATGTATTTGCTCTCTTTGAGGCTGAAGAAGGAAGGAAAAAAAATGTTGGGTAAATTTTTTGAAAAAAAAAAACCCCATTGTTAATGATAGACTCACACTTTATCTTATAAGGAATTAGTTTTTCATGTTTTGAGAATAACAAATTAGTAATTAATATGTTGTTTATATGTACATGTATGTATGGATGTAGTGTGGCATGGTGGGAAATATTTTTTTTCTCTAAAAGTATGTATATCAAAATCGGTTGCATTTTGGAAGCAATAGAAATTTTACATTACAAAGTACACATTTTTTTCTTTAATGTTAGAAACAAGTTTATCTGTGTATTTAATTTACGTTATGAATTTTTACCAAGCAAGAATTTAAATCAAGAGATCCAAGGACCACAACGCTCACCTGAATCACTGTTCAAGTTGCCTTTGATATTTTTGTTTGGCTGCAACCTAGCAAGGAGTTAGAATTTAACCGAACACATTGGAATGCTTAAATTGTAATATGACTGACATGATTTTTCATGTTCTGAAATTTTATAAACTTTTTACCATTGTATTCCATTTTGTACATGTAATTGTTTTTATTCCCGGTATTGGAGGTCATTTTTCGCACAATTAAAGCTTAATCAACACCAACTAAACGCGTTTTTATGCTCATATTATTTCTCAAGCATCTTCTTGTCTTGGGTATCATTTTAAAAAGTTTTTTCAACATATTCCACCATTATACCTCATATGAATAATCACAAGTAAAAAGGAATCTGATTGGCCGAGGCAGTCACATGACCGTCGTGTTTGCCCTGCAACAAAACTTAGTAAGTGTTTTGATTCGCGTTTCCTGAAAACTTATTTGAGATTGACTAAGTTTTCCTACATAATATGATTTACTTTGAAGATGAAGTTTGAAGAATTCTCGTGGATAAAAACATACTACTTTGAGAAATCAGGAGAAATTTTTGTGAGCATTTTCAATTAGTCAATTCCCAATATTCAAATCCTGAGGATCGGAGTACGTTAAAGGACTTCTGGCCAGGACCTTAATTATGATCCTTTAGGCGAATAACAGGGTTGCATTACAAGTAACACCTGAGTGACCATTAAACTTATTTAATAAGCTGAAATAAAATATATACAAATAAAGTACAACACATTTTAATATTTACAAATTAGAAATGAATTAATAAATTTTACTCTTGCAATATAACCTACTGTTAACCTTTGCTTATAAGTAATGATATATCATGCTGCATATAAATTACCTTCAATTGCAATTACCTCATTTTCAATATTGAAAAGAAACACAGATGAGCTAGAAAAGAAAATTGATATGTTCATTTGTCATTTGTTGTACTATTCATAATACAATGCTGATGAAAACTGCATGCTAGTATATAGTACTTAGGTTGCGGACATGCATTGTAACGAGAATTATAAAAGCCAAATAAAAATCCATTTTCAGTGTCTTTTGATTTTATTGAGCATTGAGAGTCGACTGATTACAGTACAGATATTGGCATGATATACTAGTAATTAAAACAGTTTACTGTTAAGTCATCTTTTTAGACAAAGAGACATTTTGACTTCTTTCGTTATTTGCAACATCATTTCCAATATCTGTTGTTTTAGTTTGTAACGGTGGAATCGTTTTTGGCCCACGTGAGTGACATGTTCCCTCGTGTTCTATATAAAACAAAGGGTAGAATTATACTGACGACTGTGACCTGCGTCATTTGGTTTGCATTCGGTCTCTCCATGGTGTCACGGGTAAGACATCTTCAAGATATTAATAATTATATATTCATGGAAAATTTCATCATGTTTTATTTCTATCTTTTTCTTTCATGGCAAATAGGCAAATATAATACGGGACAGATCTATTTAACAAAAATTTGTCTTGGTGAATTTAAAAAGGAACAAAATTGTTTGCAAGTGTGAAGGTGAAAATAACGCAGGCAGAATATATCCTAATTTACATGTATCTGATTGATCACTAATTATTGATATACTTTGTATCAACACGCAACAAATCATATGATAAAAACATGATAAATTTGTTTTCATTATTCTTACCAATTCAACAGATATATAAAAGATATAATGTATCGATGTTTTACTGCATTATTTTTAGGGAGGAATGTACGTGTTTCAGTTGTACGATTTTTATTCGGCTTCCGGTATGGTGCTGCTATGGGTGGCTTTCTGGGAGTGCATAGTCATTGGATGGATATTCGGTAGTCAAACTGTTTAATTATCTTCAATTTCATCTTCTTGTCTTGGGTATCATTTTAAAAAGTTTTTTCAACATATTCCACCATTATACCTCATATGAATAATCACAAGTAAAAAGGAATCTGATTGGCCGAGGCAGTCACATGACCGTCGTGTTTGCCCTGCAACAAAACGTCGTGTTTCACGACTGTGACGTCACAACGCAACGACTGATATAATTACTACTGAGTCAGACTGTTTATATTGTTGATTGATTGTGTCGATTCAAACGTGTAAAATATAAATGTATAGAATAGTGTTCTCATTGGTAGGGTTTGAATGTTGCCAGTGTGTAAATCACATGGACTTGCCACGAAGGAATTTTTTTGATGAAGTGCGGCTAATGGTATAATTTAGAGCTGTTTCATGTTGTTCTTATTAAATGGTCCTTTTATTCATTGAATCTTTCTTCATATTTCCTGCATTGTGTTTGATTCGGTATAATAAACAATTTATTGCATGAGTGTTTAGGAGACATGAAGATTTCTTCGCCCATGAAAAATCATATTCCCCGAGGGCAACCGATATGAAGATTTCTTCGTCCATAAAAAATCATATTCATATAAAAGATTTTTCATGGGCGAAGAAATCTTCATGTCTCCCTAACTATCATGCAAAAAATGTATAGTGTAATACTTTGAATTGTGATAGTTGACCTTCTTTCCCCTGGAGCCATGATTTGGACAAATTCTATGTACACTACCCGAAGATGTTCGAGACAAGATATGATTATTTCTTACACATTCCCCTGTAAAAACCTAAATTTCCTTTAATCATACAATATGAAAGAGCAATGGTTCAGATATTTTAAGATCTATACTGCTTGGGCACACCCAAATAAGCCCAATCATAGCCCTGCTAACGTTGATCTTCATCAGATTTAAAGGATTTTCCCCAATGATTTCCCATGTAATCCGCTGTATTCATATTGTAGATGCACTAAAACTCAAAATTTTGATTTGAACAAACTACAATATTTCAACGGTTTAACATTAAGTGATATCTTTTTGGGTTCAATGGATCTCGATTAGGGTTAGAATTGCACCAACCCTTTTTACCTTCTCTATTCTTTTTGGACAAAGTGTGATCTTTCATTTGAAGAAATGAAAAAAAAAAGAAAATAAAAAAAGAACTTTGATATATATTCAGCATTTTCTGGTCCCAACCGACAAAACAGGTAACAACATTGTCATATCAAGGCTCTGATTTTGATTGTATTTTATATCTAAAGGACCTTGGATGTATGTGGCAACTAGTTTTCCAACAGATACCAATAGCTTCTTTTCTAAGGGGGGAATGTTCTAACAAGACTCTTTCTTTAACCTTCGCTGAAAATAAAAAGCAGTGAAGGAGAAACTTGTACAACAATTTTTTCGAGAAGTGGTGTGGTTGTGGATGTGGATTCTCAAAGCTCTCCCCCCACCATCACCTCAGTAAACTTTCAGTTCTGATCTGATATGTGCTTTTTCCTAGCCAAGTTGTCAGGTGAGCGCTGTGGCCCCTGGGCCTCTTGTTACCTTCTCTATTCTTTTTGGACAAAGTGTGATCTTTCATTTGAAGAAATGAAAAAAAAAATAGAAAATAAAAAAAGAAATTTGATATATATTCAGCATTTTCTGGTCCCAACCGACAAAACAGGTAACAACATTGTCTTTGTAAGGCTCTGATTTTGATTGTATTTTATATCTAAAGGACCTTGGATGTATGTGGCAACTAGTTTTCCAACAGACACCAATAGCTTCTTTTCTAAGGGGGAATGTTCTAACAAGACTCTTTCTTTAACCTTCGCTGAAAATAAAAAGCAGTGAAGGAGAAACTTGTACAACAATTTTTTCGAGAAGTGGTGTGGTTGTGGATGTGGATTCTCAAAGCCAAAAGGATTTTTATGAAATCAGGAAATTTTAACCCCCCCCCCCCAAAAAAAAAAGTTATTAAAACACGCATCTTCGTAAATGGAATAATGTCATTGGTCATCTGCAAAATTATTTTGCTTAAAAAAGTTTTTTATTATATGCACATGTACTTTGGAGCTGATTTTAAATGCATGTTGGAGTCTCTGATAACACCATTTGTACTATGGATATGTGGATTGGAAGATCAGATCCTTCAATAACCTGTCAGAGTTCCTGTAATATCCTGTAACTCAGTCTATGGTCAAAAATACTCAATATTGTTAATTAGTGTTACCCGTAATTGTGTGTCTCGTGTTCGTATTGGTTTTGTATTTTATGTTATGTGCACATGTTCCGGAAAAATAAATATACATGTAAACGCGCCAACTGAGCAGAGTTTCCCTTTCAAAATAAAACATTGGCGACGAGGACAAAGCGATCGACATGTCAGTTCAGCTTCCGAATTTCCCTTCCTTCGATTACGCAAGTGACAAAAGTAATGCTGGTCCGAGATGGGAGAGATGGGTTTCCCGACTTGAAAATATCTTGGTCGGAATGAAAATAGACAACGGGGAGAGAAAACGAGCCCTACTCCTTCACTATGCGGGAGAATTACAGTATATGATATTTATGAGGCTGAAAAGAAAAACTCAGAACCTACTTACGAAGCTACGAAGGGTATTGACACTGTCTTGCTTCGAGACAAAAGATTAATTATGCCAAAATCGTTGAGAGACCAAGCTATTTAAATTGCTCACGAGGGACACCAAGGTCTTGCGAAAACCAAGGCGTTCCTTAGATCCAAGGTCTGGTTTCCAGGAATAAATGATAGAGTAGAAAACTTGATCAAAGACTGCTTAGCTTGCCAAGCAATAACCCAGTCAAGACAAATGGAACCACTAAAAATGTCAGAATTACCTCCAGAACCCTGGAGTGCTCTCAGTGCTGATTTCTGCGGACCACACCACCTATTCGTCATTATTGATGAATACTCAATATACCCTGTGGTAGAAATAGCAAAATCTGTATTAGCCCACAGTGTGATACCCATATTGGACAAGGTACTGTCTATCTTTGGAATTCCAAAAGTCATTAAGAGAGACAAAGGAAGTCCGTTCATCTCACATCAGTTTAGAGAATACGCTAACAATACAGGATTCACTCATAGAAAAATTTCTCCAAGATGGCCTTGAGCAAATGCACAAGCAGAAGCATTTAACAAACCACTAATGAAGAAAATCAAAGCAGCCGAGATAGAGAGGAGAAACTGGAAGCAGTCAATGTTCCAGTTCCTCAGACAGTACAGAACAACCCCACACAGCTCTACAGGAATAAGTCCTTTCAAACTACTGTTTAATAGAGAGGCAAAGACAAAGCTTCCATCCATCCCACGGAAACAAACCAGGAATAATGAACTCCTGCGTAAGAATGATGAAATCTCAAAAACAATGATGAAAGCCGATGCGGACGTAAGAATGAAAACAAGACAGAGTGATATTCGGATTGGCGACCATGTACTATTAAGAAATGAAGTCAAAGAAAACAAGACCACACCTGTGTATGATCCTAATCCTAACATTGTGATTAGCAAAAAAGGAAACATGATAACTACTAAACAGAACGAGAGGAACGTTACACGAAACACATCATTCTTTAATAGTGATATTCGGATTGGCGACCATGTACTATTAAGAAATGAAGTCAAAGAAAACAAGACCACACCTGTGTATGATCCTAATCCTAACATTGTGATAAGCAAAAAAGGAAACATGATAACTACTAAACAGAACGAGAGGAACGTAACACGAAACACATCATTCTTTAAGAAAACAAGACATCGACCCCAGACGACAGAAGCGGCTGATGAAGAAGAGATTATAGATGCCCCAGTGCAGAGAAATCATTCGACAAACCCAGAGGTTGAAGACGATGACTCACAAACACCGCGACCCACAAGATAAAGAAAGCAGCCTGCATACTTACAAGATTATGTGACGCGTGTGTATGTGAATAATCAGTGAGGGGCATAATAATCCACTAAAGTATTCAGTATTTGTTTGTTTATTTTGTCTACATGTCAATTTAAATGTTTATTATGTATCACAGAATAACCAGTATTTGTTTAATATGTATCATTGAACACTCGTAGATCTAGTCATTTGATTTAATTAAGTTTTATTTGAATATGAAAAGAAACTCTAGTCAGACATTTACATTCTATAACCACGTTAAAATTGAAAATATCTGTTTGAAGAATAAGGTTTCAAATCTAAGAAAGGGAAAGATGTAATATCATGTAACTCAGTCTATGGCAAAAATACTCAATATTGTTAATTAGTGTTACCCGTAATTGTGTGTCTCGTGTTCGTATTGGTTTTGTATTTTATGTTATGTGCACATGTTCCAGAAAAATAAATATACATGTAAACGCGCCAACTGAGCAGAGTTTTCCTTTCAAAATATAACAGTTCCAATGGATACATATCGCTTTTCGTTATAAGCAGACTATTTTTGTATTGATAGAAAGCAGAATTTCTCCAGAAATTTAAAACCTGAGAAGGAGACATTGCTTGTTTTCGTTTTCAACACGACATTTAGATATATTTATTAACAATAGTACATTCCATTCATATGTCAACTTGACATATCTCTGTGAACTTGTAATAAAAGATACCCCAACGTTTGATCATATCTGTTCAGTTGCATAGTTATAATTTATATTTTACTAGATAAATACATGTATGCTAATGCTTATCTAACAACATAACAGTATATATTAAACGTGATGCCTATAATATTTTTATCGTAGGTTTTCCCAATATACTTGTAAAGCAATATTAAAGCAATACCATTTTTAATCAATAAATGTTCAGTGTACGAGGGCCATTTATTACAGAAGGTTTTGGTAAATCTCAGTTAAATAGGTACAATCATGCTGAATCTTATACAATGATATCAAAAATGATTCGCCAATTAACCAAATACAAATCTGACATGCATTTAAGTTGATTAGAGGACAAATTATTTTGTGTAAAACATAACAAAATAAAAAAAAAACAACCAAGGGCAAAAATTGCATAATTATGTTAACTAAAGAAAACCCTCGTTTATAATGTTTTTTTCATTTTTAGTGATAATTATCGTTTTAATGATTGGAGAACATTTTGCGATGAATTTTGTGTAAGGAATAATAAAATTATAAAGTTTGTCACAGATACAGTTTTAACCTTTCTCTAATAGAACAGCGACATATATGACAATAATTTAAAAATTTTGCACACTGATCACATGATGTGTGTCCACACTGAAAGGCTAAGTTTCTATTCCTCTCAAAACAAATAGAACACAGATTGTCCGAATCGGCTTCCATAATATTAGTTTCCTGGTCACCCCCAACGCCTGAAGAAAATAAATAACGCTTATTGATAATTCTACTTCATAAACCTTAATGACTTTAAAGTGAATTTCATTTTGAAATATATTTTCTCGATCTTTCTGTTTGAATTATACTTACATTATTGTTTCTTTGGCCAGTATAGGTAATGCATGGCTAACCCCCACAGAAAGCCAAGGATTAAAGTTATAATGTGGGTAACGATTGACATAATCCGCTGTACAAACTAATTAATAGAAAGGTATATACACGGGGAAAATCGTAGATCCATGGTTCGAGCTTTTCAATCAAAATGAATGAAAAGTATACCCATTTTAACCACACTTTCGGTTTACATGACAATACTACGGTATCCCAAACAATCGGAAATACTACGAAGGGTCTTTCGCGGCATCACCCAGAAGGTTTAAAAAGACTAAAATTACACCCATCATTAATGGAGTGATACCTATCTTCATTTTTTTTTTAAAGATAGGTAGGCCTACAATTAATTTAAAGATAAGTACAAATTAATGAAAGAAACGTACAACTGATTTGAAGGTAGACGTATACAACTGAAACATATCCACAAAAATTTAAAGTTAGGCTATAGGTATAATTCAATAATACATGTACCTGGTTTCAATTCTTTTTTCTGTTTTTGAAAATAAAGAAACCTCCCCATGGCAGCAACTTGAACTCAGAAATAAATGTAAATTTAAATTAATTTGAAATAGTTATTATTGCCAGTATCTTAAGGTAGGTCACTCGTCAGCTTTTTGGAAAGTTCACGCGTTCTGCGTTTTACTTCAAAATTATTTATCAAAATTTTTTTTTATAACATATTTAATTTCAACAATATTAATGTTTTAACATTCAACGAAAAAAATGCTCAAAAATCTACAAAGAAGCAAGATTTGTGAGGGACTATTTTTTGTGGTGGAAGGATATTTAGCAGATAATTCTGCAAATCTGCACATTTATTAAATTTGACATCTTGGAACTTAAGCCTCACATACTTTTACTTGGAGAATATTTTCCGTTATGATATTGCTAGTAATATTTTATATAGATCTTAATTTATATTTTTAGAACAAGTTTTACACCTTCCCTCAACAAACTTTGCCATAAAATGAAGATATGTCAAATAAGTCAATATTAAATTTACACCATTTTTTGCCTGAAAATACCTTATTTGACCAATATTTCAAAATTAAGATCACTGACCCAAACTTTTTCTTCCATTATTTTAAAGTACTCTATACTTGTGACTGATCAGCACTTAAGTCGTAAAAAGCTTGATTTAATAATATACATTTATTGCATGATAGTGAGGGAAATATGATTTTCTTGGCTGAATAAGTCTTCATGTTTCCCGAACATTCATGCAATGAATTGTTTATCATACCGAAACAAGCAAAACCTTTGAAATAAACATAAACTTTCAAATTCGGCACCGCTCTCAAATTCACTTTCATTTTTAACGTAAAATTACTAAACCCTTTGTTCAACACTTTATCATCAATTTTGTGACGTAAAACAGGCTATTGTGACGTCTACTACTCTCGGGAGTTTTCTTGTAATGAACGATAATTATTGCGGGAAAATGCACTAAGTATCCGAAGAGGTGGAATATGATGAAAAGCGTGCCGACGACCGGGAAATATGAAGTTTTACGGCCCGATCACGTGATGATCTAGAACCAATCAGAAAACGCGTTGTGTAGAATATTTATAATGAGGTATAATAAAATGTTTTATTGTCTATTTAGTTTTTTAATACCCCAAAATATGTTACTTTTTAGTGCAAATCGAAATATTTTACGTAAAATAAGATCATATTTTTTGCCATGGTTACATCTGACAAAATATAATAAAGGTTTAAGTTATTAACCAAATGTTAAAATTTAAGTGCAAAAAGGTAGACTTATTGTACCGTAGATCAATTAGATGAACACTGACCCCCTATTTTTTCTGCGATTTTGAGTCACTCTATATAAGTACTTATCCAAAATATACTTCTCATTAAATTCTTGATTTAACAAATTTCACGAGTGACATACCTTGATAATTAAACAAAGATTCATTTAAATTATACCTATTTTCAAATCAATTGTAACTTTCTTCAAATGAATTAAAAAAAAATGAATTAAAACTATTTTCAAAATATCTTAAGATAGGTATAATTTTTTGGGATATGTACTATTGATGTCAGGATAGGTATAAAGGCCTACAGTTAATTGAAGAAAGAAGCAAATATTTGAATAATTACATATTATTTTTCTTGGCTAATTAAATATAGTAGTCTTCACTGCTAATCGACTACGGAATGAAAAATTATGACTGTTTTATAGAGAAAATATCATAGATTTCAATAATCCTTTTAATGATTATGTAATGATTATGTAATAAATAGAGATAACGAACAGTATTCAAACTCAGTATAAAATTAGATCTGAGCAAACACGGACCTCCAATTAATCAGGGATTGGTTTAGGTGCCATAAAAGAGATAACATCCCTGCACACCTGTTTCAACCGCCGTGTGCTTTTGTCATGATCGGGAAATAACAGAAAGACTTCCACAATTTAGTGTGTAATAAATGGCCTAATAATTGATTAGTATGAAAAAACGTCAGTCAGCATTTGACTTGATGATAAACTTTATTTGCAGACAAAGTCATTGTGTCGACCAAAGAACTTACGAAATGATGACTTTAAACGAGACTGTTGATAGTCTTGTTTCAGCAATTTCTCTGTCGATAATTCACCTATTTTAAGATGATGTTCATACGTAGAGCATGTGTATCGAATCCACTGAAAGATATAGACCCGACGTACAGGGGATGAAAGGTATATTGCTACATATGTAAGGGAAGGTGACGACTGAAAAGCTAATGTCATCACATTTATCACAAAGCTTGGTTGTTAGATTAACATAAACTCCTTTTTCAAGTGAGTAGTCCGACTTTGTGGTATCTTTTATTTCGAGCTCACCGTATTATATAGCATCGATATAAGAATGGAAATAACCATTGTTAGTTGACAATACATCGTCGATATATCTAAATGTCGAGGTGAAGGCTACAACAAGCATACATGTACTTCTTTCTAAACATGCATTATATTAACCATGTCAACAAATAATTTTTTTATTAAGTCGAATGATGACTTACTGTTTTATATAGTCATTATTTACTCACTGAATTGTACACGGGATTTTTCGATTTGCTCGAATATGACAAGGAACACAAGGTGGATTTGACCTTCAAACGAAGCTGACTAAATATTACGTGAGACTGATCGACAAGCGATGCTTACTCTTCCATGGCGTCCGATTCCCCCAGTGTTGTTTTTAGAGGCCTGTGTTTGATCTGCCCTCGAGTTGTATTTTTTCAATGGACTGTTGAGCTTGATTACTGGTATTTATACTTGCAAAATACTTAAGTAATTGACATGTAGTATATATAGATATGTAAAATAAACTATAAGATAAATATAAATGAAACTTTAAAACAGTATTAAAAACCTTTCATGATATCTGGACCGAGCCGAAAATTTGAGCATTTAATACTATGGAATTCTTTATCAGTTTCTGTAATTACAATGTAAAGCCAAACATGCACATAGATTTCTTCAGCTACAGTGTTGCCGCTCGTTTGTCTTAAAAGAAAGCTTTGGAAGGTTGGTCATACGTTCTTTTCATTAAATGAAGCGTATAAGTTATAAACTGCACTTACTTCTTGAGTTATATCTCTTGGTAATTTTAAAGTTACCTACCGTGTTTATTGTAACATTTCTTTTTTGATTTTACTTCTTGCGGCGCAATGCAAGCTTCGCTAAATTAAGTCTTAATTTTAATAGATAACCCCATCACTATACGCAAAATCAGAAAGTAAGAAATGTCAAACTGCCCAAATACTTGATTACATTTGATAATACATGTAAAGAAATTTTTCTCAGATTTACAATGTTTATGCAAACATAAGGGTTAAATTGTTTTTAGTTTAAGTTTTGGTAAAAAGAAATCAAGCTCTCTAAGAACAAATAAGATATGAAATAAAAATGTCTCTAGTTTGTGTTTCATTTGGTTACAGAACTCAAAAAATATACTATAAATGTCATGTTTTTGTGCTGTAATAGCGTATCATTTGGGTTCATCTAACATCATTCATAACGAGTGAATATAGAAATCGTGAATTTAGTGTCATAATAATTTGAAACATTTGCTATACAAAATAATACTGTCAGATGATACCTAATTCCTAACGACATCTATAATTTCTTTTATGTTTCCGTAATTTTTCAGAGAAAAGTGCATTTAACTAGAACAAGCGGAAATCAACGTTTTCTGCAATACTAAGGACCTAAAGGCAAATTGAACTCCTAGATATCTAGAACAGATGGAATAGATTCTCTACATTATTGTAAAAAATTTTATATGTAAAAGGGTTGGACATTTGATGATTTCAATGTATTATCAAAATAACAAGTGAAAACTTTGATGGTCTACTTATATTCAACAGTTGTCTTCAACAGGAACGTAAAAATTCATTAATTCAACGATTTATTTCTTCAGCTTTTAGAATGATACAATAGACTTTATCAGATTAACTAATAAACAGTCTACACCTTACCAGGTCTTTAATTTTTTGGTTCTTTTTAGCAAAATGAAAAATTAAATTCTTAATTTTAAAAGTAGGTTAATTATGTACCATAACCGCTATTTATCTAGATGAGGTAAAAGACACAGAGGTCATCAAGACAACAGAAAACTTCACCCACATTTATCAAGCTGGCATTTTAATGATACAGACAATGTCAAGTAAATGCAAGAGATCACTTGTTTAATATTATAATTTTCCTTTTTTATTAGTTATGGGTTAATGTGCACATCATAACTTACTTTGTATATTGCCAAAAATCCCTCAAATGTTAAGTATTTTGAAAGACCACCCAAATATATTAGAACATGAAAGAGGACATAACATTTATAAGTTCTTTAAATTGCTTTGCAAAGAAATGTAGGACAAATTTTAATGTTTACTGTACGACACATTTTATCTGTGAATCGATTTATTATTATTGTTGTTTCTTTCTAAAAATAGTATTTGAATTACTCTACATTGAAATATGTCCCAATAAAGATATGAACCATCGTACGTTGCCTTTTTAAAAAAAAAAAATAAGTGTTTCAATTAAAAAACTTTCAGAAGCTAGTTTCTTGTAGATTTTGTTTTGACCTTATATCTATACAATAATAAGTTTGATAATCAACCTTGAAAACATGCACTGATGCTCATGGACATTACTTTGTCGCTCTTACTTAACAAACATAATGGATTATTGTTGTTGACAAACAATATACTACCGGTAGCTGTTAATCATGCCTCATTAATTGGTGGGACCACATGGTTGATTTCTCATCTTAGAACCATGCATTATTAAAACAGAAATTTAAGTGGTCTAGACTACCTCTTGCATATGTTCAAATTTACTATACTGTGAAATTATTTAAACACATTTTCTCCTAGTTTTAAACCATGTCTTGCATAGAAGTCATATGCGTGTGTGCAGCATATCTAGGGAAGTTAAGTCTTAAAAAAAATTCTTAACTCACTAAATGCGATTAAAAATTTACATTTCATTAAATCTTTTTAGTAAATAATTTAGTAAATAAAAGAATTTATTATTTGTTTTTTTAAAAGTACTTTATTTAATGATGAAAATTAAAGTGAAATGATCTCACAATGTTTAATTCAGTGAATAAGCATTACTATACCTATTATATACGATTTAAAGTTCACCAAACCTTCTTTTAATTAAAAAAAAATCACAGATTTTCAATTTTTAAAAATCAATTTATTAAAAAAAACATATATATATAACAGGTTATGAAACAAATATTCCTCACGTTATTATACTTATGCATTATGGCTAGAACATGAAGGAAGTCCAGAGAGGTGATTCCAGTAATTGATGGCTCTATTCTTCACTGAACCCATATTAAGTAATTATTTCGTGACCTCAGACTTCCGGAAGTTCAAAGGACACCATATAAAGGAATTTTTTGCCATGCCTATCAGTATTTATTCTTTATTAATAAGACAGGACACTCGTATTTCTAATGGCTTTTATATTCCGTTGGAAATATATTTATGAAATGAAAGCCAAACCTCAGGGTAATTTATTTTATTTTTCCATATTAAAATTAAAGTTACTATTGTCAGAATGAATGACAAACTTCTTAGCATCGCTGTATCGTATAGAAACCAGAATAATTCTTTTCTTCATATTTGAAATGGGTGATTTTCTATTTTAGACCTTTCTACGGTGAATTTGGAACAGTATCATGCAATCAAAAGCTGTAGATGTGGACAAATATCAATAAACGAAAAGGAGGAACACCACGAAGAGACCTTTTTCCGGAAGCTGGTTTCTTGGCGATGGCGTGTTGCATATTTGGCTTTGTTTGGAATGATCACTCAGATTATGCACCGGAACTGCATCAGCTTTGCGTTGGTGTGTATGTGTAAAGGAGCAAAAGACAACACAAGTGTTCCACATACACACTCAGAGATTGGTGAAATGTCCATGAACGAGGTAAGTGATGCTTATCAGTATGTTGATTTTCAAACTGAATTTAACCGCCGTCGAACTTCGAAATATTCGTTTTTTTTAAAGTTATATCAAAATTATAGTCCTTTTGCGGTCAGCTATGTACAAAAATATATTATTATATCGATATCGATTATTAATGTTGAATATTCCTGTGTATGAACAAGCCTTGTTTACACTGTGAAGAAAGTTTAAGTTCTGTATCTCGTTTGTTAATCAACAAATGATGTTCAAAATTTTGGCTGTACACTAGTTAGGAATTGCAAACATTAAAATTGGATTAAAAAATCAGTCGAAACTGTGTCAATGTTCCTTTAAGGATTAATAATCCACGATGATATTTTTTTGGACTTTGATTTCAAATTTGACTCAGTTATTTGAAAAATAATTTCTAATATTATTATTTATGCAATGGATATAATTGTTATGAACAAGTAGCGAAAATGTATTCGTTGTTTCAGATAAATGTTTTAATGTTCCCTGCACACATACTTTTGCTAAATTCCTTGTGTAACATGGCGTGGAGGTTAATGTGCGATATAAACTATGACTATTTAGTAAAAACAATATGAGAGAGAGAGAGAGAGAGAGAGAGAGAGAGAGAGGGAGAGAGAGAGAGAGAGAGAGAGAAAGATTTTAACTGAGATGTAAAGCTATGGACGTCCATTTAGGACGTATCAAAAATATTTTTGAAATCTATACAACGAGTTGTCGAATTTGATATAACGAACTTACTTCGTTATATCAATTTCTATGATTTTTTATATTGAATTTGGTCTGTTAAAACAAATTTAATGAAAACATTACAATCTTAGAAATTTTTTAAACGAATTTTGTTTGTTATAATAAATTTTAGAATTTGTTATAACAAAGTTGTTTTTAACAGATTAAATTCGTTGTAATGAATTTAAAGAAACGAAATTCGCCATTGGGTCCGACATATTTCGAAACTACACATAAGATGGAATAAAAAATTCAACAATTCGTTATTTCGAAATCAAAAAAATATTTCTTGATGGACCTCAATGGACTTCCGTACAAAACAACGATATGCAAAGATTTAACTTTCGAATGAGAAGTCTTCATGTCAGCAAAAAACCCTAGCTGTTTGACTTGGCCGTCGTTCAGGCGAAAGAAATAAGATTAACCTCTTTAGTACGCCAGCTATTCTGCGTTTCAAATATTTTTATGGCGTCATATTTTGTTTTTGATGGTTTCTACTGTTCTGTTCTTCGTATTAAACTTTTAAATTTAATCATCTTTTGTCATAAAAGTTGAAAAGTTATTCAATTAAAATCTCAGTTTTTCTTTTTGAATGGCGGGGAAAACCTTTTTTTGATTAGGATATCTTTTAAATGCTTGACTGTTATCAATCATGAGGGCAAAGGAAAGACATGATGCATTTGAATTTGTGGCTAACACAAGCCGAACTTTCTATCTTCAATGTTTTTTGTGCTTATGATAAGGAAATGAATGTAGATAGGGAATGGTTCTTAATCAAACACATCAAATTGGTGTTTCTAAAAATATTTTGAATCGGGTTGGGTGTTTAGAGCCGCGGTAAGTAAAAGTTTTCGATTAACTAAAGACAAAAATGCCCCAGACGGAAAAATGGCCACTAAAACCAAAAGACAAAGATACTAGTATACAAAATTTTGGATAAAGAAAAAAAGTAAACTAGTGTAAGCTTCCTCAGCACCCTGTCAAATGCCAATCAGCTTACAGTGTTTCCATCCCGTGTAAATTCAGTCAATTAAATTTTATCAGGACTACGCATGACATCCGTCCACATATAAAAAGGGGGGAGGGGGGCATCCTCAGCCCGTCGCATGTGTTTAAACACCCTTGATAAATTACTTCAAATCCTTGTAAATCATAACCAAGTTCCATTTCTCGTTTCAAATATTTCATTTAATAAAGACTTAAATGAAACATAACAAACAGTCAGTACATCTTTATATGAGTCTAAGTCCTAGCTTAACATCTCTGGCCTATTAAAATATAGTGGATTGCGGTGTCCGTGCGGTGGAGAAATTATACGCTACTTAATTTGTATTAGTTTACATTATTTTCTCATACCTAAGTCGCTAGTAATTTACAGTCAGTGATATTGATGACGTAATATGATCTGATCGTTACGATCGTTGTTGAAACTGGCGTTCGCTGCTCGTATATAATATGTTCTACGGTGCGACCGTTGGGGCGAGCGCAGTTACCTTTACACAGCTTTATTTTATTTCTAAAGGAATCGGGATCGAGATTCCGAACTTTTCGGAAGTTTCCGACAAAATCGGAAATACCCGAGCCGTTTAAGTGACGAAAGTATGACGTCAAAAAAAAAGTCTTGTAGACTTAAAACGCAAACGATAGTTTTGTGGCAAGGATATTGCATAAAAACGTTGTTTGTAATTTTTTTCAAGTAAGTTGTTGCTATGTTCTAGCCTTCTGGTTGCTATGCACCGCAAAGGATTACTGGGATATTAGAATTTTTTCACGCGGTCAGATAAAAATTTCTTGGAACAATGTGCAGATTTCAACCCGAATTTCCTCCGTTCGTACACGTTAGTCTATTGAGCTCGCTACGCGAGCGGCGCTTCGCGCCGCCTCGCTGCGCTCGCTAT
>PRKT01000270.1:617069-658999 GCA_003671525.1 Saccostrea glomerata | reverse complement strand
AGAATGAAGTTGTCGCTTGGGGTTTCTACTTTATGATTGCTATGTTTTGTAGATACCGGTAATAGTTAACAGCGATTTAAAAAATTGCTTGAATGATCTTAATTTTAATCACTAACATGTACAGTGTATGCTAATTTTAATATACCCCCATTTTTGATAATATTCTCGAATTGATTGAAGTGTAATCTATTAAATTCAGCTCTTGAATAACCGAAAAAATGTTTGTGATAAATCATAAATGCATAATAAAGACACGAATTTCCGTGCTTGCAAACTATGGTTGAAGAATACATTATATTTATTTTGAATGCATGTACTAGTAATCCACACAATGTTTTTGGATTTAGGAGTTTTCTTTTTATTTCATTACACAGGTGTATTTATATATAAAAAGTTAAAAAATGTTATTATTTTATATGTTTTTTTTCTTCAATTTCGTGTCGCGGGAAATGTCATTGTGACGTCACGATTTTCTTCAGAAAGTCGATTGAAAATCTGACGGCCATCCGATTTCCAAACGACTTTCAGACTTTGCTTTCGACTTGGGTGGTCACACGGTACGATTTATGGAAAAATCGGATTGAAAATCGGATGGAAAATCGCATCGTGTGACCGCACCTTTATGAATTCATCTTATCCTATACAACTTAGAAAAAAATGTCAGATAATAGTTTTATTGGAAAAAATCTACATTGGTGTAACTTACTAGTATGAATGCAATATTTCAGTCCTTTATCCTTGCTGTTTTCCTCTTCTTATACAATTGTCTTAGCATTTAAATGATAACGTTAAATAATTAATAACATTTCATACTATATCACTTTTGATGGGAATGTTGGTCTACAGAGATAAAGTTTCCTAATGAAATATTTAGGAACAAAAAGAGATTTTGTTTCTGTTAAATGTTATCATAATGATTTAATAATCCTATTTTACCTTCACCAGATTTGCCTCCTCGCTTTCTGGACTGGCCTTTACTATTAATGCTTTGGGACAGATCACCGCGCCCATGATAACATCTCTCTTGATAAAAGAAGTAAGCATAAATACCTTAATTAATTATAAATCAAAGCAGATTAAATTTAGTAGGGAAAAGTTCTTCCCATAGTCTTATAGTTCTATACTGAATTGACAGTTTCACTCAATTGTGTTTCAGTAATTTATACAAGAAGTTAAGCAAAAACGAGCTTCGAATAGCCAGAAATTGTCTTGTCGGATTATCAGGAAAATTTGTGGATATAAATAAATGGATTATTTTTCAGTACATTTTATGAAATTTAACTTGCATTATTTTATGTCTGATTTACAGGATTCTGATGAAAGCTGGAGGAATGTGTTTTTGTCTTTGGCCTGTGTCTACTGTTTTGGGGGTATCATCTACGGTCTCTTTGGTAGCAGCGATGAACTGCCTTGGTATACTCAGATGGAGGAGGCGATAGGAACGAAAAAAATTCCTAGTATCTCTTCAACTGTCGCAAGCACAGAATATTTGGAAAAAGGAAAAATTACTGAAGCATTTTTTACGAAAGACAAGACGAAATTAAACAACGAAGAAAATATAAGAAATGTATAAGCAAGTCGGTCAGTTGTAAAGAATACATGTATATTTCATTTGTACAAAATAAATCCATTGTATTTGTATATAAAACAAACAAAATAACAAAAGTGTAGGATATAAATGTATGAATGAACAGTGGACATGTATTATAGCTTATAATTTTATTTATTTCTGAATGATGCTGAATGTGTAAATGGTGAGTAAATCAATTGAAATTATATTGATGAGTAATGCATTGATTTATTAGAAAAGTAGATATGTTAGAGACGATATCTTCCATAAATAATAAAAATAGAACACACAATCCTTTGCATCTTTGCAATGAAAGTATCAACTTGAGTCAGTTTTGAAAATTATATGCTGATTTTTCTCAAGTTTTAGTTCATGGAATGCTTATTGTCACTCGATATTTGACTAGCATTTAAGACGACCTTCCTATTAACAGGCTCTTCTTTAAATTGTTGCATTTGATAATTATTTATGAAATTATAAGGCAATCTTAAGAAAGAGATCGTGAATAAGTTGAATATGGGTTGAACAATTAGTGTCTCTAGGTATCAATGTTCATGTCAAAATACAAAGTCGTAAAGTGATTCGTTAATCTTATTTCACAGAAACAGATATGTTGTCTATGAATAAAATGGCAGTGTTCATACAAGTAGACATGGATGCGGTTGTTATCCATAGCAAGCAACAATGCTGAAGAAACAGGGTAAGGCTTTTCGTTTGGAGACAGGAGCAGATAATCCGTCCACTTTCGGTATGTTCGGTAACGATATCCTTCGATGTCTGCTCTGGTATTGACTGGTTGGAATCTGGTTTTGAATTTCTTCTAGTGGTAACCATAAATCTTCGTCGTTTTCAATGTTCTATGAAGAAAAAAGAAATGAGATGACAACTTATATATTAAAGCAATACTTTACAGGAACTTAAATCAGTGGTCATATTTAAGCGTTTGACAACTACTTTGGTCTTTTTTTATTACCTGACAATTGGGATCACTAAAGCACTTATTTTTAATGTC
Organism: Saccostrea glomerata; assembly: GCA_003671525.1. Lineage (NCBI taxonomy): Eukaryota > Metazoa > Mollusca > Bivalvia > Ostreida > Ostreidae > Saccostrea > Saccostrea glomerata. Next base: position 656,417 of record PRKT01000270.1, on the reverse strand, counting down.
TTGATTAATCAAACTATCCACAAACAACAATGCACTATACATTAGTTAGATTGCAGCACTTTCTTGAAGTATAATTCATGTTGAGGCATTAAAAGCCATTGAGTATAACTGATTTTCATACATGTAACTACCGGTTATAATGCAATATTTTAAATATATTCTACAATAGAACCTTATTTGGATCCAAAATATCGCTTCTCGAAAAAAAAATTCCGCTGGAATCGCTGAAATGGCCAAAAAAAAAAACTGAAGAAAAAAGAGAAAAGAACGAATCTAGAGTAGAGCAAACAGAAATGTTGATAAACATCAGAAGTGGGATCTGTTGCCATGGAGAAGTAAGTCTTGTCGACTCTTTACACCCGCCATCTGTATCGTGATTGAGTAAATTGGAAAATCGGTAGACAATTCAATATATAAATAATAGCTTTAGTATTATTTATAAAAGGTCAGCCAGCATTCGATGAATGATTCAATTTTTTTTTCATTTGCTGACATATCGAGAGTAGAACTTGTGAAATGTTGATTTTAAACAAGACTGTCAATATCTTTGTTTCATCGAATTTATTGTCAAATGGCTTACCTTATTAACTTTAGATATGATTCGAGCATGCTCATTAGTATCGAATCACCTATGCAATATAGTCTTCATACAAGAAGAAAATAACATTGCTACACAAAAAAAGAAACGTTTTCAAAAGAAGATTTGAAGTCATCACTTAATTATAATGATCTGCTTTAAAATAACATGATTTTTTTTCTAGTAAATTATCCAAATATGTAACAAATGTGTCTAACTCTGTGCATTTTTTATTCTAATTATCAAGTTCACAGGTATATTTTTGGTCTTCATATAAAAAGAAGGTACTATTTTTAATTGACAATTAAATTCTTCATATGATTTTAATAAAATTATTTGTTTATACATGTACCGGAGTACAATTAGTACCCACTGGAATTCCGAAACATTGGATGAATATTATTTGAAGAGGCACAAAGTGTGCCAAATGTATTTTCGAAATATTTGTGATGAAGACAGGTATTTCAAATTCTCACTGCATGTTCCTTTTTAACGTAGCCAATAACCTGAGTTAATTAGATAAAATTTAATACCGGGGTAAATTAATATAACAGATTTTATATGATATAGTACTAATTTTTTTAATAAGTTAAATTAATACATTTTTTACAACACTTTCAGGTGTAGAAAGATTGTATATGCCAGCAGTACGGCCCAGACGTAAAAGCTAAACACGATTCAAAGAGAAATATCATGTGCGCCGCATTAGTCCTTTCAACATTATCCAGCTCTATTTACAGTTTGATGTATTTTAGTTTCCAGATTCTACCTGAGTATATGTCTCATCTACTGTTAAATACATGCACTTGGACGCGACAAAATTGACTTCTGTGTGCTTCGACCTTCTAGAGAAAAAACGTTATAAAAGATTTTCGATATACTGAGTAATAGGCATGATATACGTAGCGACAGGAACGTTAGGATGATTTTAAAAAATCGAGGTTGTACTTAAAAAAATGTAGGAAGTTTTAGTTGATATGTCGAAATCTCAAGTTAAGAGAAGAAGAGATTGCCGAATCTTTAAATCTGTTCAAAGTTTACCCTTGATCTTATCTTTAGGTAAGCGTGTACAAACGCTATTGCTTTTTGAACCCAATATTAAATTTTCATTTCTACTTTGATTCATTAAAAGGCGTCACAGAGGTTAACTTATCTGCTTCATATTTGGCAAACAAAAAAGACTTTCAAAGCCAATATAAAATTTCGCGAATTTTATGTTCGATTAAATGACGCTGTCGGCAAATACATTCACGTTAATCGAATCTGACTTAATTGTCTACGATTTAAAAAAATGTAATTTCTTCTTCACTACAATTGATCGATCCTTTTTGCTGAAAATAAAGATAGAATGTCCAATATCTCAAGTTTTATTGAATGAATGTCTTAAAAGATGGACAGTATATAACTTGCTCTTCGTACTTAGGAATATATTTCTTTTCCAAATTCTGACCTTTTAGATTTTATCCCAGGTTTGCCTTTCATGAATAAGTCCTGGCTTGGTTTGATAATCATTTCATATTTGATCATATATTCTTACATATACTTAAAATAAAGAAAAAAAGTAAGAGACAAAAAATGTATTAATATTTTACAGACGATAGGCCAAACATGAAAAAAAAACTTGACATGATGTCAGTATTGATGAAATGTATCAGATGCATGTTATTATGCGATTGAGGAGCAATTTGAAAACAAACTATACTTCTGTGTTCAGTAACTCATGAGTAAAAAAAATTAGATATATCGAACCATCAGTATATGTACGTCTCCCTGCTGACGAGGGAGGTAACAATATTTTCTTTGTCTGTAAGGCTTACTATTAAAATTTTACTTATGAGAAAAAATCTACTAGTGGTAATCCAAATAATATCCTCTTCTAATGAACAAATCCTTCAAATTATATCTGTAAATGTAAATTTAAAACTTTTTTATAGTCTCAACAACCAATATGAATTCGATTTGCTATATCTATGTTGCAATCGAAAACTTCATGAAAATTATATTCTGAAAACAAAGATATATAGCGGTTCTAGTTCTAGTAAATGTTCTACCAAACCTCTTTCTTTACCCATTACTTAAATATTGACAGAAGTGGAGGAGAAACTTCAGGAGTATTGTGCAACAATATAATGTAGAAATAATGTATAAAAACAGATTCGGATACTTAAAAACTTCAAAGGAACTTTTGGCGTATTTGAAATCAAAAACATTAACCACAATCAACAACTTCAAAATATTCAATTTCATATTCAACCATTCCCCAATATATGTTAAAGTGCAGAATTTTTTTTATCATTGACAGCTGCTTTTTCAAAACACGGAACTGGTAAATTTACTTACCTTGTCATTAGTCAGTTGCAGAATTATAATTTAAAAAAAATCTTATTGTACACACAAGTACTCTGAAGTTGATTTTTAAAAGATACTTGTGTTTTGATTGATATTATTTATATGGTGTTTGGAGACCAGGTCTTGCAACAATCTGTTGGATTTCCCATGGGTACCAATCGCGTCCAGGCATAAACAGACCTATTTTTGGATTCATATGTAGCAAAATTCATCCAAAATCTTATACGTCAAAAAGAAGAAATCACTAGGTGTGGCCTTCAACTCGACATTTATATATATCGACAACATTTTGTGAATTAGCAATGGTCTCATTCCATTCTTACTTCGATAAGATAAACCCCGATCAGTTTAATTTAACGATATCACAGAGTCAGATACGTCTGTTTAATATTTGGGTATATTTAACTTGAAGAAAAAAGACGTTAATGGTAATCTAACAACCAAGATTTACCATAAACATGGTAACTTAAATTTTTCTAGCGTCAACTTTCCTTACTTTTGAAGCAATATACATTGTACCTTCATCATATGCAAACGGGTTTCATATCTCTCGAGTTCATTCGATACGCAAGAGAAATTAGAATAGACATTTCGTTAAAGTCATCATTTCGTAAGTTCAATGGTCGATGAAATGAACTTGTAAACGACTACAATTTATCAAAAAGTCAAATGCTGGCTGACTTTTTAATTTTAATTTTTAGGCCATTGTTTAACACTGAATTAATTTTTCCTGTTATTTCCCAATCATGAAAAGGAGCACACGGCGGGTGTGATCTGTCGGCAGGGGATGCTTACTCATCCATGGCAACTGATCCCACCTCTTATATTTTTTTTATGTTTCTGATTGCTCTGCTACAAATTTGTATTGTTTAAGGGATTTTTGAGCTTGAAAACTCTTCATTTTCTCCATATATTTATTAAGAATATGTATAAAAAACACAAAATAAAAAAAATAATTTTTTAACATAGTGGAATTTGATACACGTGGTAACTCTACTTTAATTGATATAAAAGCATTTATTTGCATTGGAATAATCGATTTGGAATCAAATTGAATTGTCTAGGAGGATATCAAAGAGCAGAGTTTTCAGTGATTGAATTGACTTTTTAAAAAATTACTGGACCTCATCTCCAGGGCTGACATTTTTTTTTTTTAATTTCATGCTAGTTATCTTAAGATGCCTTAAAATAAACATACTAGCATTTTAAGAGCTGTTTTCAAAATATAAATACGTAACAGAAAAGAAAACAAACCTTTTGTTTCTTTTAAACACTCTGTTGAATCAGTTCCTAAAGTTATTGAAAATTCGGTCATATGTTACAAAAATTTTGAATATGGATACATTTAAACTGAAAAATCCCTTGAAAAAAGATTTAAAATTAAGTAACCTGATATTTCTTTAGCAAAATGTTTGGCAAAGAAAAAACTATTCACTTTTTTTATGCAGTAATATTTACGGATTAAGTACTTTTGCGTTAATTATAGCCTGGGTGTTTCAAATTTTACAATCTGTAAGAATGTCCTTTGTTGACATAACAGAGTATTCATTTCAAATAATTGCACTATGTAATACTCAGTAAAAATCTATATGATAGTTAAGTGTAAAAATAAAAAAATACAGACAAGGCTATCTTTGCTTGTCATCTCCCGATTCAGGGTAAAATTAATGGGTCGGTAAGTAGGTGGGAAAATCTTTTATCCAGAAAATTTCAACATATTAGTTGAGAGGAGAGTAGAAATGAAAAGAAAAATAAAATTGTCCTCTAATGTAAAAAATGTTTTGAGTCGGACCATTTTACTTAGTCGGTCGGGAGAGGGCAAACAAATATTTTTTTAAGATGACCCAATCTTCTTTTACTGGTAATCTGTATCAATAACATAGTTGAAAGTACATGTATTTCGTTATTCAAAAGCTATAATAAGTACTGTAAAATAAATTCTATCTGCTTAGATTGAAGTTTTAATTTATTCAAATGATATTGAAAAAGTAAAGTGTTTTTTGTTTAACGCTATTCTCTAGAATTTTTCACCCAAATTGACACCTTACCCCTTGCATAGGGGGTTTCAAATTTAGACGTGTACTTGTTACTTATGACCATTGAGCAGGTAGTGAGGGATCTTTTTCAAGCCAACACTTATTATCACCCAGAACTTTGATTTATATTTTGTCATCCAAAAGTCTCGGTCTCCACGTCCCGCAGTGTATTCGAATTCGCAACGTTCGGATCAGCAACTTACTTCGTGACTCTAAAACAGACACTCAAACCACTACACCACTTGGGCGACCAGTGTGAAGTAGAGACCTCTCTTTTTTCTTAGAACATAAATATTCCATCCAAAAGTTCAGCCTCATTAAAAAAAGGCAAGGGTCATCACTTCTAGCTTAAACAGAAGTTTTCATCAGTAAACCATTTCTTTCAAAAAACTTTTTTCTGGCTTCGAAAGCAATAGGTAATTTAAGTTAAGTCTTGATTTAAAAACCAAAGAACATAAATATTCCATCCAGAAGTTAAACATCAGTAAAAAAGCAAAAGTCATCACTTTTAGTTTAAACAGAACGGAAGTTTTCATCATTGAACCACTTTTTTCAATTAATTTATTTCTGGCTTCGAAAGCAATAGATAGTTAAAGTAAAGTCTTGATATGAAAACCAAAGAACTTTAGACTTATCATACGAAAATAAAACTTTCTTATGCTAATCGTTTTCGTTCAACTTGGTTTCTAAATCCCCACATAAGAAACCACCCACCCTACCCTCAAATTAAGCACAAAAATCTGTAGTATTGAGCTTAGTTTTAAGGGAGTCAATTCGTACAAATTCACGATCCAAAAAAAATCTGACAATGATGTTTTAAAATTTATCTTTTTTTAAACAGAAAATGGCTAATGTATCATCAAGGTCAGTACAGCAGAAGTCATGTCATGATGTTGTCTGCTTTATTGCATGCAACATATTCCTCTGGTATTTGAAACAAAACAATTAAGCACATTTAATTCTTATGATATGTTCTTTACATTCTCTCACAATTAAGTTTCTCAAAGAAGAATTAAAACAAATGTTTTATCCATAGCACGCCACTGGAGACCAATAGCAACGTCTCTGGCGCTTTTCTGGTGTTTGTAAATGGTGTTCTTGGTCCACTGAATAATTTTTGCCCTTAAGTATACGCATTAAGAGCAAATATTGTTTCGTTGGTGATAATCTTGTTTGCAAGGGACTGTTGACCGATTCCTGCAAAAAGTAAAAACAAATTATATAAACAATACTGCAGTACTGGATTAAAAAATCTTTTAATTTATATATTATTAAATGGTATTCATCATGAAAGTATATGGACTCAAATAATGGCCAAACATTAGTTCAAATTAAAGATAAATATTTCATACTTTTTTTTATTCAAACTTCAAAAGTGGGGTGTTTGAAAAGAGCAACGCTTTTGCTGTGTATTTTTAAAGTGAAGTATTTAAGTACAGATTCCTATCATAGGTTATTATCTGCAATAAATAGATATACTAGTATATAAAATGAAGGATTAAGCAAGATCGTTTTGACATATTTAAGATGGGTGAAACTTATATTCGAATATGAATAAATAAACCCATGTACGTAAACCATCTCTATTTCTAACTTTGTCTCATAGTTTGTGTTTGAGAAATAGAATACATTCTTATGCCTTTTTTCTATTTTGAAGAAGGTATAAAAACTTTATACAATGAACATAAAAGACATTTTAAAAGCATTATACATACAAAATAAAGGATGGTACATAATACACACACAACATTTGGTAACATTCAACAAGAAACATATGTACGTGATGTTCACAAGTGAGACAGATTCTCCATAAAACGTTATTGAACTGAATTACAAGTAATAGCACTATAAATTTTGATTCATATTCCCTATTTGCTTTTGCATTTGAAATTGAAAAAAAATAGCTTTAAAACATTTTTGAATAAACTGAATTAAGATAATTGAAATTCTGGAGATTTCTATGGAGGATAATATCAAATTGCATTGAATTTAATCACCGCAAGCATCAAGTCTGAATCATATTTCAATTAATTTCCAGCATTGTTTTTTCAGTTGAAACAACGATTTAGCCAAGAAATTATGTTTCTCCAAATGTCCAATTTGGTCGTAGTTTGAACATGTAATGCTTTTACCTTTGTTATGATACTTTTTACTAAGGATTAATCCGTTTACTTAATCAAAACATAATGCATACTGCAGATATGACCAGTCGACAGGGAACGCTCACTCTCTCCAAGTACCTGATCCGATACGGAATTTTCTACTTGAATTTTCATCAAGAGATAATGTCAAAAAACACAATATCAGAAATGGCAAAAAAGAAAAATAAATTGGATATGTCATTTAGTAGAGAAATGTTTTGATATATGAATATGCTATTATTATTTGTTGGAGGTTAAAGTTCCATATCCATTGATAATATCACTACTACATTAATCGAGTAAAAAATAAGAAAAGAAAATGATCTTACCGAAAACTCCTTGCTGATGAATGAATCTAGCCTACGTTGTGATTAGTGCAGAAGACGAACACGTTTCTACGGACAGTCACAGAGAACAGTGATACAAAACACACGAATTGACATGAAACAATACAGACATTGTGTAATGATCTAAGACTAGACATTGTCCACCATTTTATCAATACTACTGAACACATATGTTTCAACAAGAGTACATTAAAACTGACTCCCGATTGTTATTTTAGAATACATTACTTATTAAACAAAAATATGAGAAAATATGCGAACAACTCATCGTTCAAGAAAGAAAATGCTGAAGCATTGGGGCTAATTTTCCCTTACTACCAAGGTATGAAGAGAGTTTCAGGTTTCTGTTCAACACGAAATGCAAATTGCCATATACATAAAAACTTTTTTAATCCACGATATGAAAAACCCACTATCTTTGCATTTCCACCCAAACCTTGATCCCCCTCTATAGTTTGTTATTTACCAATATCTAAAACAGAATCTAGCATTCCCCCAAATCATTTGCAGTTTCCAAAAGCACCAATATTTTTTAGCATTGTTAATGGCATATTTTCATCATTTTGATATAGGTGTTTATACAATTGCTTTTCTTGATGGTTTTGAAAAAAAAATGTGAGATCAATAAAGCATTATCAAGTTTCCGAGAGGATTATTCCAATTAATGTTTTTGTCATGTACTGGATTATTTCATTATTACTCGTTTAATGTATAAGTAGTTTCATATGACAACTACAATGGATTTCTAACCTTTAATAAATAATACTCATTTCTTTACAATCAATTTATAATAAAATTTGCATTCTAATCAGTGCATTTATCAGATCCCGTCTTGCACTAGTAAAAGCCTCCATTTGATTATTCGTATAATTAGTTTGTTATCCATAAAATAATCTTCGTGACTACAAGATCAAACGTTGAATAAAACTGAAGTAGAATAAATTCTCAACTAAATATTTATTTTCGCTTCCATTTTATCCAAATTCAGGAAATGAGTTCCAACATAGATGTGCGATTTTGAAAAAAAAATCGAACGAAAACACTTTATGGGTGCTAATACTTTTTTATTTTTTCCTTATGGAATCCCAAGACATATGTTGTCTTAAGATAACTATTAAGGCAACAGGTTTAAATGAAATAAACTTATTTGATTCATAAAATTATGAAGTTAACTTATTGACATGATTAGTCGACATTTCAAAAAGTCGATGTGCACGTATATATTCTAATTTCTGCGAGCATTGAGAGTTAATTATCAACGACGTTTTTATGAGGTACGAACACGTCGAAGAATAGTTCTATTGTAGTTGGTATCATCAGCATTCAGCGTTTCAGATAGCCATACATACTCGTAGTATGTGGGTAATGCATGATAGTATTCATAATGTACGTGATCCTCTGATGAACTTTTACTACCGGTATTTGACGTCTTCTGGAATGTAGGATCTTTATGAAAAGAAATGATTGTTTGTCGACATATTTTATGAGCTTCATCAAAAGGATGGGCAACAAACACTTATAAATCAGTAGTTCCTCTCCTCAATAAAAGTTCTTCAAGAGAAAAATAGCAAATCATAGTGTTTTTTCATTTTATGCCAAATGATAGTAATTTTATTTTAACATTGAACTCCATTAAGAATGAAGAATGGTTTTAATGGTGGAGATGTGCAACGTATTGGTAAAATTCAATGATACTGTGTTTAAATCTATTGACTGATAGGACAGTTTTTCATTCTCTGCCAATATAATAGTAATTTTCTATTGTACTGTTTTATAATATCAGGATTTTTTGCGAATTGTAGTATGCTGAAATGATAATTTAAGAGTATAAGAGACACAATAAGCTCAAATGCATTTGTTTTTATCAAGATATGACAATACATTTTTATTTTAAACTTTTTGATTATAAGTTTATCATTAACCTTGGAAATTTTAATGGCAATATTTTCTTCATTATCGTCGTAACTTCGATATTTAACAAGCAGTAACGTTTGAAGACCCCTACTCACTTAGTTTACCGAATCCTAATCTTAAAATGCAAAGAAATGTATGGTTGTAAATTTAAAAAAAATTTAAAAATTGCAATGTTAAATTCATTCAGGACGAGAATACGAAAAATTCTCATTTGAAGCTGTAAATTCTAATTATCGTCGTTTCAGGTTATCATCTCCGTATGTTTTTCAATTTTTTAAAATCATTTTCAAAACTCAAAAAATGGTACACGATAGGTCACATATAAAAAAAACTAATCTTAGATTGTTTGTTTAAATTAGTTTGCTTTACTGATGCTGATGTATAAAACTAGAAACAATTCTGATAAATTTTCTTGGAATTTCAGTAATTTATATCTCATAAAAAATGATGTAAGATAAAATGTTATATACGTCCTTTAATTTGCAAAAATAATTGTTTTACCACCATATTTCTTGGCGAAGATAACTAAGTAACAAGCATTCAAAAGGCTTATTTTTCATTTAAATTAAGAGCATTCAAGAAAATCTGAGTAAAAAGTAATTCTAACTTCAAGTCTCAATACGAATGATAAATAAAGAGTTAACGTTCCTTGCTGAGATTTAAAGTATATGAAAACACGACCTGCTTGGTTTTAAGTAGTGTAAAAATTGAAATACCTCTTATGAATAGTGAAATAGGAAACCTTATTGTGGAAAATGATAAGCTTTCAATAAGGTGACAGGAAGTTAGAAATGAAGCTCATTTCAAAATAAATTTCATGCAATCATTCTATTTATCAAATATGCCCGATAAAACCCTTTTATATGCAATCAATTATTCATGTTAACTGAACTTCGCATCAGTGCTATCAGGAAATGACCTTAATTAAGAGTGCATTATTCAAAAGAAGAGTTTCCACTGCTAAATATCAGAAGTTGGATCAGCATGAATGAATTGATCAGACGCAAAATTTAAAAACTTTAAATAGCATCTGATTTTAGCAACAAAGTATCTAAAAAGCAACTTTATTAATTAATTTTAAGAAGTCACTAGGGTTTTTTCAAAGTAGTTTTTTTTATCAGCACTTATCAATCCAGATTTAGAACAAACATCTTCCACAGTGATATGTGAATTAGAGATTATGTCATCAATGTACTATATGTAAATAGCTTATCATTTTAATGAAGTCATTCTTTTGCATTGGGCATTTTTAACATAAATTTTTCTAATACATTTTTTTTTTAATTTTAATTATTTGAATTTCTTGTTTAATTTTGTAACATTGGTTGGAAGCATATGGCAGAGCAACTCTCGTTTTTTTCATTGGTAAACTGTTCATATAGACAATGAATTACCACGCTTAATTATAAATCCAATATTTTGCATTAATAATACGTTTAGAGCCTGACCCCAGAGATAAATTCTACACTATATAAGATTTTAATTATCCAAAATTTTTATCATATGTTTGTGGTAATATTTTCATTGAATACACATTAAAGCAATGAACTAGTATCAATGGTTCTTCTTTTTAAGAAATATAGATATGCAGTAACAGTTATTATGCGTTATTTAATCAATCAAAATCTTGTAGGGAAACAATTCTTACAAAAATTTTGGTATGTAGGAAAAAAATTGATGTATGGCATTATGGCTTAATAAATTCTTGTTACTCAATAGTGTATTAACATTGATACATTTAAATGTGTTCCTTTTTGTCATTTCTTACCTCCATTTGTGGTTGGATAACTTCTTTGTCTTCATTTAGAAGGAAGTACCTTGTCCAACACAAATCACTGATGGCCAAAATCAGCAATACTGTTTGCACTACATTTAATGTATTTACCATCTCCACAAAAATATTGTCTATATAAACAAGTAAAGTATTTTTCCCTTTTCTCTTCTGATTTCTACTTTAGAGACTGAACTAATTTTATCGTGTGGTGAATTATATGGATATAATAGGCGTTAGTTTCGCGCGGGGCATCGGTTTCAAGAGAGTGATTGGATACAATACTTGACGTCACATTTCAGTTTCCTGCTCGTGGTCGTCATCACGTTACATATTATTTTTTCTGGTAAATAGTAGTATCTTATTTCAATGTTAAAATATTGTTACAATTCATCGTATTATCAGACAGTTTGCAGATTGAAGGACATGTTTATATGGTTCCCACAAGAGAAGGAATGAAATGTTAATACTTTAACTATTTCATCTCACTTCTTTATGATATATTTGCTTTCATAAATGTATATCATTTATATTTCATGCTCTTAGCCCGGAAACACATGGGTATTGGGTTTCTTTCCTCCATTTAAATTAATATTTTAGAAGATTAGACAAATAGAGGCTTTATAATGTAAAGATATTCAGTGTCGGTGTTGTTAATCCCGTCTCAATTCCAGGGGGACGAAAACTCAAACTCGCTTTTACGAAATAGGATAAATAATAGACTGGGTCGGAATAATTTTTGCAGAAAGGTGTGCCCTAAGATGCAGAAAACAATGAGGTTTCCGGGGTCGATCGATAACAGTATTGTTAACCAACAACTTTCATCAAATATAAAAATTATTAATACATCTATTCCATTTTTTTTTCGGTGCAAGTAAATTATCTTTTTTAAACTATAGGCTTTTGTCGAAAAATCATTTAAATATATACCCGAACAATTGTTAGCTAAGTGAGCAGTAAAATAATTAGAAAGCCTTGCGCATATTTTTGGTTATTGTACATCATATAGCATTTGGATCGTAGAGTTAATATACTGGAATACTATTACTTTAACTGTATAAATATTTCTAAGCAACTAATACGTTTAATAACATAGACCTGCAAAGAAAACAAAAGAACCAGTCTCCGTATATTGAGTTCGTAGTATACATTTCTGAAAATAGCAGATGAAATCGGACTATACTGACAGTACATATAATCTACATTGTATATATGAAACACCGTGTGTGAAAAGTGATCTTCCTATGAACCATAATCTATTTATATTTTTTTACCTGCATGAGAAGAAGAAAATACCTAATGTGGCATTTAATATAACATACATTCAGATTTATGATTTATCGACGACGTTTTTTTTCAATTAACAAAAGTAACTTCCTGCAGAAATAACTTCATCTTCTTTTTTATATTATATGTATCAAGTCATAATAGAAATGGAAGGAAAATTACCGAAAATAAATGCAAAATAGCCCCCTCTTTACCTTACGTAATAACAGGACATTTTGGCTCTCTGTTTTCAAGTATTTCTATCAAATATTTTAATTACTAACAGTTTCATGTAATTAATGTAATACAAATTTTACTGAGACACAGGGTGTTTAAACAAACATGTCTGGATGTTTTTTTTCGGTACAGTAATAATCTACTTACGAGCAAAAACTTTATATTATAGTATGCTTCTGACAGTATATATAATTATATTAATACAATGGACAAAAACGTCATAAGGGTCATTTTTAAAATTAAAAAAAACATCTTTTATGTTTATTTCCCTTTTTCATAACTTTATGATTTATTCTAAAAGACACAGAAATCCTTACTTACTCCGGAGAAGTCATTTCTGTATACAACAGTTCTTTGAAACTGCTTCAAATCTTTATTGATTCCAGTTACAAAACATATGTAATGGATGGCAAAATAAATCTTTTTTTGTTATTTTTACATTGGAATACCGAAATACAATACGATTTATTTTGAGCTGTTTCTCTCCTCTTTCTCCGAAAAGGGGAAAAAATAAAGCTAAGACGTGATTTTTTAAAGAATTTTTTTTTCATTCATGCAAAGAAATTTTATGTTACATTAAACGATTCTTTCTTCTATCTTATTTCAAAAGTATGCAAGTGTTGTTGTTTTTTTCTGTTACCTGCAAATGTTTCTATGAATTGTGAAATAATTTTGCAAAGTTTGTTACAGAAACCAAGACACAAATACATGTAATTACTTCCATTCGTATGTCAATTCTATATATCCCAGTGAATTCGAAATAAAAGATTTAATTAAGTCCGTCATATCTCTTTAATATTTGAAAGTTTTACTGACTAAAGGCGACATGGACCAACTAACATCAAAACTGTATGACAAACAGAACGATTGCAGTTTTTCCATCCAAAGCTCTCTTTTTATGTTCGCTGGTCTATATCTTGCCCTAGGAATTTCGAGTTTATGTCCTCTTCACGATTTGTACTGTTAAAATTTTAATCTTCTAATGAAAAAATTCATTAGGGAAGAACAAAATGGATTTTTTAACACTTACGAGAAAGTGTCATGACAAAGAGACATGGCTTAATATATCATTCAAATTTGATTAGCTGGACGTTGGTGTTATTTGAGATCCTTAGAATTTTTTTTTAAAAATTCAATCTTTACTAAGCAAATATGCATATCAATATTATAATTGTTCGATTGTGGATTTAACGATCCAAAAAAGTACAATTTATTTCTGTTATGGAAATCGTCTTTCTATCAACTGAACCTGAATGACTTCTTAAGCATTCCCAATATAATCTTGTTTGTGAAAATTTGTATACCTTAAGTTCCATAAATCATCTCCCTCGAGGTAAAGTATTACTCAGCTTTCAGTTCCCCCTTTGTTAATATCAATACTCCTTATTTCAGCCATATTTAACACAAGCAGGTGAATAGAAAACGTCTCTGGGGATTATTGACATTTTTTTGCAATATATATTAGTAATTCTAATGTTAAATTTAATCTAAAATAATATGGAGCAGAGATGCCAGGAAAATCCTAATCGACTCTGCTTTATTTTGATAAACTTACTGGTTGAAATCATTTCACAGTATAGAAAATATCTGTTGGAATAACTCGTAAATACTTATAAATGGGAACCGACAATTCAAACGCACAAAGTTATTCGGAGAAGATGCGACGGGAAACATTATTGATCATTAAAAGACAAAAAACTTGTAGTGTACTTGACAAGTGCAATTATGGTGATAAAAATTAAATATTAAGATGTAAGATTTTTTTTTTAGAAAAGTAGGAGTTAAGATAAAAATTGAGAGGACGACTCATTTGATGCTGAATGTTCCTAGCTGTAAACAAATGGAATTTTAAAGTAAAAGTGCAATGACACGGTGTGTTTTCACTGAATGTATTGTTTTCAAAATTTTGTACATAAACTTGAATAGTAAAAGTCATTTGCCTCATTTTCAATAAATGAATCATTGCCTTGGACTTAACACTGTATTGAAATGAATAGAATTACATTTAATTGTATGTGCACTACCTATATGAATTTTCCTATTTACACAATATATGGCAATCAAGATCTCACAAATCGGACACAATAAAAAGTGAGTTTCATACATAATGAACGAGCAGAACTGTTACCTTTGTTGTAATCGTGTTGTATTCATTCGTCTCTTTGTCTTATTTCGTATTTATGATTCTCATTACTTAGTAAAACACAAGACAATAAACTGCCATATATATTGCAGAAAATGACTTTTTGTAAAAAAAAAAATCTAACCAAGTGTTAGGTCCTAAATGACGATCTTCATATCTAGAATCAAAGTGTGCTTTCATGCTTAAATCTGTTTTTTTTTTAATTTAATAAACTATTATATCTACAAATATACAGTGATCTCAAATGTTCTTTTCATGCAAAATCGTTGTTTTTCTTTCAAACATAAATGAAAATTTTGAAAGTTGATAGATATAATTTTTACAAAGTGAAGTGAAAAATTTTCTTTAAAATATCACTTATACAAATTTAAAATGAAGAAAAATTAAAATGTGATATGTCCTTAAGTGAATTGTGATTCTAAGTTTGAAAGTTTTTACCATGTTTGAATCATTTTTGAAGCAGGTATTTGGTGGTAAATAACATTATTTATTTATTTCATCAATAAAAAAATCTTGTATTGATGCTGTTAGATGAACAGTGTTGTGTTTATTACAAATGGAATGAATATGGTAAGATGTATGATTTCCTTTAGTTTATCTTTCAATATTAAAATATATCTTTGCTGATAAGCTGGCATCTTCGCTAGCCAAGGGTGTCTTATTCGCTTCTCTCCTCATAAGGGCTTATGAGGAGAGTAGCGCATTAGAAACCCTTGGCTAGCGACAATGATAAGCTGGAGAACGATTTTGAAGAATAAGGATAAAAATGTACTTTCTACACCTAGGACATAGTGAAACAAAATACTTGAATTACAAAGTCAATCCTTCAGTCGTTTTGCTTTCCGTGATATATAATAAAGGAGATAAAATACTAAATTACAAGTCTTTTGTGAGAGGTTACCGGGGAAGTTTCTCACATAACTACAATCGTATAATTATGTCTGGTGTTGTTTTGTACATAAGTATTTGTTGGTATTCCGGTGCTTCTAGTTAAGCAGCTATAAAAGAAGAACAACAGGCATGACAGCATAAGTTTATCTATTTAAAAAATATGTTCTTTAACTTTTCTTTCATTCTTAAACACATTAAATATAATTGTTTATTTCAAAGGGACAAACATTTTAAAAAAGGTTCTAAATCGAAATTCGAAAATGATAAACAGTAATCAAGCTAAGCTTTAATGTCTATTGAGAATTGAGAACAGAACAAACACGGAGCTTATGAAATAATAGAGGTGGGACCCTTAAAAGGGGAAAGCATCTTCCATCGACCGGTCAACTCGCCGTGTACTCAATGTCATATTCGAGAAAACGGAAGAACCTGTAATCAGTGTATAAATAATTGCCAACAATTATTCTAAAAAAAAATGTCAATCAATTTCTACGAGTTTTTTTTTCAATCTTTCAGGCTAAAAACCATGCTCCAGCGATTTCAATCGTATATATCGGCCCAAAGTGTTATAAAAATAAAGTTAAATAAAAGTATGACCAGTTATCTTCAAATATTTACTCCTTTTTTGCAAAAAGGTCGAAACATTTAATCTTCTTTCTCTTATCATCTGAAGGCATCAAAATCTTAAATTTTGAATGAGAAAAGATTGAATTAAATAGATTTAAGCTTAACATTTACATATTTATATAGTATAATAATGTCCAAAAACATTTGGCACTAGTTTAAAGAGAATCCTTAAAAATACTTTTTAAATCTAAAAACCAAAATAATAACATTCCAATGCATTATAGAAAATGTTGCAATACTAATATAAAAGCACTGTATTGCTCTCTCTCTATCTATCTCTCTCTCTTCTCTCTCTCTACAAAAAGTGTTTCGGTTCTAAATAGGTGCATTTTGTACACAAAACATTACAGTTAACAATATTTGTTGAAAAGAACATTCAACAAAAACCCTTATATCCATGTCCCTTTCTGCAGAATATCAAACAGTCATTTATTTCAGCTACTGAAAAAAATTCCACTTTAAAATATTTGCAACCCAAATGTTTGCTTACCATACTTTTTTTAGGTTAATATGTGAAATTAAATGTCGCTTTCATGTTTTGCCTTAGTACAATATATTTTGAATAAAGGCTAATTAGTTTCTTCCCCTTATTTGTCAAAACTTCCTTTCATTGTGATAGATGCAAAATGTCAAGAGAACATTTTAATAATGTCAAAAGTTTGGATAATTCGGAGCACTGTGTATTGAATTGTTGGCAAACGGAGAAAGCCTCCCACATTCAGCCTGTAGCCGAAAATCAGATGTGAATGTCGTTATGTTGGATCAGTTAATTACAGCCATTTATTTTAAATATTTTAAACATTTATAAATTTAACGAAAAACAATGCTTTAACATGTTTTATATGAAATAGATATAATAGATTTTTGAATTTTATATTTTATTTTGAATAAAAATAAAAGATGAAGATGATTTTTTTTTACACATTGAAAGTAACTTGACATTTGTCAACGTGTAAACACGCAGAGTAGTGAAGGATCCTTTTTCCACTATGTTGAATCATAACGCTTGCTTATTGTGAATAAATAAATTTGATAAACGACACTGACGTTTACATATTTTTGTAGTTGATACTCTTAGACTTTTATGGAGGTTATTCAAATAATTGATAGAGATCAGAGTGAAACAATGAATGTAAAAACAAGCTGTAAAATATTTAGTGAATTGTCTCATTTGGTTAAAAAAATACAAAAAAAATCTTTGCTGTTAGTGCACTCAATAAACTGTACATACAAAAGACCCAATAATGATGGAAATATATCGAAACAATCAGTTTTTCATTTTCTCTTTATATTTATGAAATACATAAATTCTTCTCCTGGAAAAAGACATTGAACTATCTATGACCTTATCTTTATTTGCTCTTTTCTCGCTCTCTTTCTTTACATCTATCTCTCCCTCTCTATATTGAATTCTAAAATTCTACAAATACAAATTAATAATCTTACATTCGCTGTGTTAAAAAAATAATTTGTTTCATAAACTTCCTCAAAAATGAATCAAATACTTAACAATAAGGAGGAGTTTTGAAGTACATGGTTCGGCCGCGTAGCCCAGTGATTAGAATGTCTGCTCTAGAGTAGCGAAGTAAGGAGTCGATCCTTACATCGCGGGTTCTAATCCCACTGTGGGACGTGGAGACCGGTCCTTCAGATGAGACCATATAAACCGAGGTCCTGTGTTGCAGTAGGTGCTATCACGAAGAAGATCCCTTAATTTTCAATGGCCCCAAGTGCCGAGCATAGGACAAAATTTGCAGCTCTCCACCTGTAAGTGGTGGCGTCTCCAGATGAGTGAAAAATTCTTGAGAGGGACGTTAAACAACAATCAATAAATCGAAGTTCATGTTTTATCTTTTAAATTAGAGAGTATTAATATAGAAAACTTTTTTTTCGAAATCAAACAAATCTAAAATGTTTTTAAATTTAACCCCAAAGAATTACTTTGATTTGTTGAACTTTCTCAAAGCCTCTTCTATTTTTTCAATTCATTAAGGAAATAATTTATTGTAAATAAAACCTCAAAGTATTCTTTTTTGAAACTTCTTTGTTTTTTTTTTTATTTCAAAGAGGGACATTTACGGAACGAAAATATATTCTGTATTTCTATGGAAATAAATAGTAGTTTGTTTGAATTTCTAGATCTCTCGGGAACATCCTTCATCAATTGATTAAAGCAAATTTGCTACTTAGTATTCCGTAAGCCATTAGTGCTTCCGATATTGGTTCTAAGATTTATCTTCCTAGATTAGCTTTTTTACGATCACATTAGAACTGCCCCAATCAGTGTAAAAGTATCTATCGGAATATACTGACTTTGAATGAAAAGAGATTGTGAGCAAAATCCACATACTCAGAACATCATTAATTTTCAGTGAGCATTGCGTCATTTAATCAATAGGTTATCTGTATCAAAAAGTGTTAAGAGTAGTGAATAGATTTGCTTATCTTATGGATAAAACACCCACATTTGAACTCAAACAATAATTAAAATTCACCAATTCCATTTGTTTATATAAATGATACATGAAACTCGAAATTAAATGCAGACATAACTGTAGGTTGGTGTTTTTTCAGACAGTTTTAAAGGTTACTGTACCTTGCATTATTTGGAGGCGGTCACTGTACTTCCTGCAAGGCTTGGGTAGGGTTATGTAATGGTTGTTTTACCCTATCCAATGGAAGAAGCGATATTTTTTTCTTCATTTCTCCTCTCCTCTATCTGCCAAAGTTTTCATCTAAAGCATGACAGAAAGTGTAAAATTCAAATTAACATTATTATACAATGGTACATTAAAATACAAAATTGCGTTTGCATAAAATAGACAGCTTCTGTCATTAAAGTCATGACATCTTAAAAGCGTCTTTTATTTTAATGTTTATTTTTTGTTGCTTTTTAACTTAAAACATCGACGAAAAGAAACTCTGAATCAACGAGTTTCATTAAACTGATGTGTTTGAAGACTATAAAAAAGGAATAAAGAACTTTTCTTTTATATTCCGAGAAAATAATTAAGCGTTGATCATCAATAAGCGTATCATTTAGAACGCATGAAGTGCTAAAAAATATTGTTCAAACAAAAATAAAATCACAAAGTAGATCGCACGTCAGGCAAAAATCGCCACATACGAGTTCACACTTTGTCGTCATACAAAATATTTACAAAACTAAGTTTTGACGGTGTTTAATAAAGAACCGGACAAATATACTTTCTATGATATGTGCATTTATTTTACTCATTTAGATTGATTAAATAGCATTTCTTATAGAAGTTTTTTTGTAAGTGTTAATGAGAAAATTGACTGATCCTTTCCTGAAGTGATTGTTTTAAATTGATCTTTTTGTCCAATACATTTTTTTTATTATAATTGACAACTACGTCTTCAGAATAAAATTGGTCTCGCAGTTTTTTTTCATTTTGTGATGGCTATTTACTATATACAAACTTCAATTTAAAAAAAAAACAAGCATTTTTTCCTACTTACAATAAATTTTTTTAAAAAAAGGTGCTCGGGATATCAGTCTTAATGGTCAATCATTTCAACAACCTGTTCGAATATCTATGGTTTCTTATGCCACCCACTTGCAGACCTGTTCTGAATGAAATTTTTTGAAACGGGTTTTTTCTTGAATAAAAGAATCAACAAGACTAAATGAACAATATGTGAAGGTGAACAAGGCGTGTAAGTATTCAATATCAAAGTCCATAAAACAATACAAAATAGGATCAGAGCAAACACGGACCTCTAAAACATCAGAGGTTGGATCAGGTGCCATGGAGGAGTGGGCATCCGCTGCTGATCGGTCACATCCGCCGTGTACTCCTTGTCTTGATCGAGAAATGACGGAAATATCCGTCGTCAATTCAGCGTATAAATAACTGAACAATTAGTATGAAAAACGTCAGTGAGAATTTAACTCAATAATAAATTGTATTTGCTGACAAGGTCATTGTTTCGACCATAGAACTTACGAAATGATGACTTTAAATTAGACTGCTGATATTCTTGCTTCTTCAACTTGTTTGTCAATAATTTACCTCGTTTTAGAAATTGATCATATGTAGAACATGCACTTGCGTATCGAATCAACTGAGATATATAAACGCCGTATGGAGGTGATGAAGGTATATTGCTGCATAAGTAAGGAGAGTTGACGATAAAAAGATTTAAGTCATCAGTGAAACTTGTCTAATACGAAACATTGGTAGAATAAGAAAAAATACATTTTTCTTCGGAATTTATAATTACAGTGTAAAGGATTGCACTGGTGTCAGATAAGACAATTTATGTAGTATTTGGCCTTTTACCGCACTGCATTTAAATGAATTTGTTTTAATGCAGAACGACTCTTCTACTCTTTATATAACCATTCCTTTGAAAAGTTGAAAACTAGTCCTTTTGATATTTTAGGCCTAAACAACTGTATCTTAAACAAATATGGAACTACGTAATTGTCATATCTTTTGATTGATCATCAACAAAATGTGTTCTGATTCTATACATAAGAAATCTGAAGTTGATAGAAAAAAGATGCCAGAATTCCTCGTCGACAACAGTAATTAAGTCTCTGAGAAATGGTCTTTTATCAAAGTGTTTGCACTATAAGGGGTAAATTTTTGCTCCTTAATTAGCTGACTTTTCAGATGAATGTGTGAAGCAGAATTTATTTAAGAAATTCTACTTGAAAATATGAAGAAACACTTGCCTTTGCGTTCGAGTCAAATTATCGACGAAGTCTTTTCAATCTACTATTCATATTACTTTTAATTTTTAAAATAATTTTTAGTAAGGTTGTGTAGTTTTAAAATATGATATAATGCTTATTCTTTATCATTTGTACATGATAACTTTATTGTTTATGGATGAATTAAATATTGTCATTATGTTTCCATCGGATCAGGAGTATACCTATAGAAAACACGAAAACAAAACCCATTTTTCTATAGTAGCTCAAAATAGAATAGTGTGAGAAAGAATGTTGTCACTATATATTTTTCTTCCTAAAAATGTGATATCTGTTCACAGTATTTTATTGCTACAGATTCTAAATAAATGTTATAAATAATATGCTTAAAACATTTCAAGTTCTATAAATTCTCATTCTCTCAGCTACTATATCAATAAAGTATCGTAATTATAATTTGGGGGAGGGAGAGTACATGTATATGTATTTAATGGGTAGGCATAAAATAACCATTTGGTAAAAAACGAAAGTTAGATTCAAAAATCATAAAAAACAACGTTTTGACTTTTTTAACAGACTGTTTATTTGATAACAAAATTCATCTTGCAAATGATTACGGAAGCCGGTAAGGGGCCAGGTAGAAAAAAAAATTGGCAACTTATAAAATTTTTTAAAGTAACATCCTTGCTTTTTGTTCCATTTAAAGAGAGAAATATTCCTTTATAGAATTAAACATACATGTATTGAAAAAATAATGCAGTGCAATAATTACTTTATTACAGTAATTAGCTTCAATTCGTACAATCCGTTCACGGTAGCTCAGTCGGTAGAGCGCTCGCTCCGTGATCGGGAGGTTGGGAGTTCAAATCTCGGCTGCGACTGACCTAAGTATGCACTCGGCACTTAAAGTGAAAATTGTGAGACCCTAAATACCAAGGTCCTGCGTCAGGGCAGGCGTTGGCAATCACTGCTCAATGACCCTGAGTGCCAAGTAAATGTTAAAATTTGAAGCCTTTCATCGGTAAATAGTGATTTTTCTACATGAGTGAAAAACTTTCGAATTGGACGTTAAACAACATACAATCAATCAATCAATTGTTACAAATGAAAAGTTTTACATTTTGACATTCATTTCACTCAAATAAATGTTTATGGGACTGGGATATTTTGCGCTTGATCAAAAATTGTATTATTGACTAGTTATTGTAACGATTAAACGTAAATTTAAGGTGACATCTCTGTCCAATTCATGTTGAGCCTGCTTTGCGGTCAATTTGGCTCAACACCATTTTTCATATTCAATTATTAAAAACACGTTTAATTAAAAGCTATAACTTCCAAATACATCGTGTTAAAAAATAAAGGTATATTTCCTTCCTTAAAAAGAGTTGTGACTCGATCCACTCATAAAAATGAGGGATGTCACGGATTTAAATACCGGACATATACCCATTATCTAAAAGCAAGAATAAACAAAATAATCTTTATTAGTCGTCATATTTTTATCATTGCGATGCAGTTTTCGCACCACTTACTGTTTAAGTTTTATCAAATTCCATTACTGAACATGAATGAGTGAGGGAACCATCTATTGATTTATAAAAAGAGTATCGATTATGTTTTTGCCACACATTAACTTCTGAAGCTTTATGTCAAGAAGTATCATAAATCATAAGCACACAATGATTTTAAATGATTAGACACCTATCCTTTCAACATGAACATGTTCATATAATAAATTGAAAACTGGACGGTCTACAGGAAATTATGTTTGTAGTATAAAGGAATTGGAATAAAAGACACCACAGAGTCGACGTCTGCAATTTGTTTTATTGACTTTATACGATAAGGACCTTAACTAAATTTTTGACAAACGAGATTATTTCAACTTTGCCAACTTTTCTCATTTATAGAATTATCATGGTTAATGGTGTGTGCTACCTGATGTATGCATCGAGCTCACGTTGGGTGTTACAGGTCAATAGAGGATACTTCCTTCTCCTTGACTACTGATCCATTTATCTAAGGGTCCCTGTTGTAGGCCCAGTTAACAGATTTGTATTGAGAAGTGTTTTTGAGACCGATCAGAGTTTGTTATCTACACTTTGTCTCATGTGTATAAAAATCTCCTCCAAAAACTAACTTATCGTGATTGTATTATTCTTGGACGACCTTTTGCATTACTTATTGAAAAAAATCCTAGCATTCTAAGAAATGCAGGGATTTCTTGAGACCATGCTTGTTTACTCTTGATCATTTAGAGATTTTAGGAAGAGCAATCGTTAAGAAGATGGGGGGATAAGGCGGGCAGAATGCCTATAGCATCAGATATTAAAACATCACATTTGATATGTAAACTGAGTATTTAAATTTACTTCTCGTTTTTAATGAAATAATGAAGAAAATAAATTTCTTTAAAAGAAATCATTTATAAAAATATTAGATGGTATACGCGGGATTCGAACCCCAGCAATAAAATCCTGAAGTATCATACTGCTTTGAGACTAACGCTCTAACCACTATGCTACATGGCTCATGATGATTAGGGGTATTTAAATATGTTTGTGATATGACCCTTGACTTAATGGACTTGAAGTACTTCTCGGAAAGATGCGAATGTTTTATCATAAAAGTGTACTTTTAAGGTTTAGTGGGTATTCGCTCTATTTTTTTGTAAACCAAAAAATATTTATTCTATCGCAAACTTTTAGGATTATCTTTCAAAAAAATGGATCGAAGACCGACTAATATTGAAAAATTTGTTAGAGTATGAAAAAATGATCGTTTTTGTTCTTTTAAGTCTGTGTATGCGTTTTCATAGGCAAATATTTTCAGTCTTTGTGAGATTTTTTTAAATTATAGAGATTTTACATTAAGTATACTTTAATATTAGATGAAATATGAAATAAAATTTGGGTATAATTGAGATAAAATTTTTCACTTCTTATCTGTTGCGCTGTAGGCATTCTGCCCGCCTTATCTCCCATCGTCTTTCAAGAAGTTGTTTTTTTAATGATTTAACTGAGTATGGACAAATATGTCTGATATAATATGCTATGTTTATATGATATTTTTTACTTTATTTTCTACTTTTTTTTCTTTCTGTAAGGATGATTTCTACAGTAGCACAATGTAAACTAGTAATATGTACTAATTGTGCTATCCTGTTTAAATAAAGAATTTATTATTAGCAAAACGAAAAATCCAAAATGCAATAACATTCTATCACTTATGTGCCTTTATGGAAAATGAAGCAAAACAATATTTATCAGAGAGAAACAATACTTTGCTTAAAATAATTCTCATTCTTAATCAGTTAACCATTACTCAGAACGTCTCAAATTTGTATTGGTTTATGGACTTTGATATTGAATACTGATCGTTATCTCCAGATCCTTTATTCTACATTTATAATGTCCATTTTCTGATATCATATAAAGCATTTGTTTCCGCCTCCAGTTAGGTTGTCATTTGTTAGCAGATCATGCTCACTTAAAGATACTCATAAAAGTACTGCTCACATCACCAATTAATTTGAAACTTTCTACAAATCATATGGAATTTTTTCTTGTAATACATATGTAATCTGACTAAGACTTATACTTATTAATTATCAAAATGATTAAAATATTTTATTTAGCATCCTATCTAAAGAAGAAACATCATCAAAATTTTATGTTAATGTTATTTTGAAGAACAGACAAGATGCAGAGAAAACAAAGGCACATATATGAAGGGTATTGTCGTTTAGTGCCTTACATAAAAGGTGGATTGTAATTAATCTGAACTTGCGCGGGAGTGTTAAGGTAGCACCTAGATCTGAATTAGAGCGATGATTTCACACTTATTTCTTCATCTCTTACAATGAGAGAATGAAGGTCGGAAAAGTCATGGATAAAAAAACTAATTATTATTCAATGTAAAGATTAACCTGGCACTCCACTGCGACGGAGCGCTGTTTGACTAAATAAAAATCATAAAGTTCAACATTAACCTGGAGATAACTCATTTCTTTTGTAACAAAATATTTATGTAAAAACATACTCTAGGCTACCACTAGAATCCTACTCTCCTGTCAGAGAAACAATTCTTCCTCACTTTCGCATAACACCTTTACAATTTTTTTTTTTACGTTTTAAACAAATAATCATATTTTTCAAGTGCTAAAGAATACAATGTCTGGAAATAATAAAAAGTATGCATTAAAGTATCTAGGGCAATGTTTAAGTTTCGTGTCATCACTGGGTATTACTTGTCAAGAGAGATCGTTCCTCCTCCGGGAAAATATACAATCTCTGATATTTTCAGGGTCCATGATTTTTTCCCTTTCCACTATGGCACGCCAAATTCACAAAAATGATCAGATCATAGTTTCACGGTTGATAAACTAGATTTATCGACTGTAAACTATAGTATAGTATTCGGTCCGTAAACTACAGTTAACGATGATAATCTATATTTCACATCTGTAAACTATAGTTTACGCGATAATTTATGTTTTACAAGCGTTAACTATAATTAACACTGAAAACAACCGACTGCAAAATATAGTTTATCTGATAAATATACTAGTAGTTTCACGATTTGTTAAACTATATTTAAAAATTCAAGTATAGTTCACGAATAAAAATAAAATTCTATCGTTAAGGACAGATAATACAAACAAACTTTTGTCAACAAAAAATGAAAATATCAACTTGAGTCATGTTTTCATCAATAAAATGAACAAGTTTCACCGCGTAGTTTTTATATTTTTATTCAATTTTGCACAAAAATGGGATTTGAAGTGACAAATATTTGTATAGATTATCAAGGATACTTATAGAGAGGCAGAATTTTGAACACCACAGAAGGTTTACAATTTTTTTTAATTCTAGAAATTTATTATTTGCATCATTTTCAATGAAATTAGGCCAAAAAATATATACCAATCCAGGAATCCATTTTTGTTTGTATCATCTGTCCTTTATTTTAAATAAGAGACAGATAAAGTTAGATTAGCATTCGTAAACTATAGTTTTACAGAAGATTGATTGATTGTATATTGTTTAACGTCCCTCTTGAGAATTTTTCACTCATATGGAGACGTCACCGATGCCGGTGAAGGGCTTCAAATTTAGACCTATACTCGGCACTCAGGGCCATTGAGCAGTGAGGGTTCTTTATCGTGCCAACGCCTACCGTGACACGGGACCTACGTTTTTAAGGTCATATCCGAAAGACCCGTGACTTTCACTTCTAGTGCCGAGCGCTTGGCGAAGGAACAGTCACTACCTTTGTTTACGTCTTAGGTATGACGCGACGCCGCGATCGAGAATCGAACCCGGGCCTCCCGATCTTTTACAGAAGAAATCTATAGTTAACGAATTGTTAACTATAGTTAAGGGTTCGTAAACTATAGTTTACATTCGATAAACCTCGTTTTTCAACTGTAAAACTATATTTACATCAATTTTATAAATTGGCTTGCCATATTCCACTATTCGTATTGTTATCGAACTTTTAAAAGAGAAATCACCTTCTACAAAGTAAATTATATGTAACAGTATTGTTTTTGATAAGGCTTATCAAAGAGGACAAAATATAGATGACAAAAATATTTTTTGTCAAGGACAGTAGCTTCGTCAATCTCCAATTGAAACATGATCTAAATTAACACTTTATGCATATGTAAGAGTGTCTATTTTGTTTTTGATGCAGTATTGTCGAAGAAAATGTACAAGTCCTAAAACATTCGAACAAAGGAAAACAACAATATCCGAAATTATGTTTTTTTAGTAGCGGAGTTATCGCTCCTGTGACTTTCATCATTGAAAGCAATATGTTTCCGAATCGTTACATTTCTTAAAGTATCAAACTTCAAATTCTATTTGTAAAATTGAAAAAAAGAACTTTAAATTTTAATCGCCTAGAACATAAATAATTCAAAAGATTTAAATATTCTTTTGACTTTCAAACATTGCTTTATTCGAAGATTATTGCAATGATTTTGAATAAGTATAAATTTTTTATTCCTGTCATAGATATAAGCTGAGGCAAGAGAGTACGTTTCAAAAATCAACCATTCTATGTCTTCAACAGTATATATAACGAGCCGATAACATGAAAGAGAATGTACTTTTGTCTTAAATTTTCTTAAGAAATTATATATAGAATGAAATATATGGAGATAACGAACAGTATATTCAAGCTAAAAAGTCCATTTATTTATACAAAATAGGAGCAGAGCAAACACGGACCTCAAAATCATCAAATTTGGAGCAAGTGCCATGGAGGAGTGAGCGACCCTGCAGACCGGTCACTGCACCATAGATTGATTTCAACTTTTCTACTGTCATCTTTCCTTAATGACTTATGAAGAATATACCCTTATCATCTGCATATAAGTGTTACATCTCACAGTTGAGTTGACACACTAGCGCATGATCATTTTTTTCAAAAAGAAGAAAAAATGTGTTAACCAACAATTTAATGAAACAAGAATATCAACAGTCTGAAGGCATTATTTTGCAAATCCTATGGTCGATTCATTGATTATATTAGCGAATACAATCTATCATAAGGTGAAATGTTGACTTCTGTTTTTCATACTGATAATTATAATTAGGCCATAATTAAAATACAAAAACTACTTCTCCATGGTACCTGATACCGCTTCTGATGTTTTTTTTTTTTTACCCGTGGTTGTTATGCATCCAATTTGCACTGGTTAAATTGACTTAGCACTTGTATACTCTTCATTATCTCCATGTTTCATTTCAGAACTTTTCATTCATATCGAGACAGCATAATTCATCGGTTGAGAACGCAAATATAGACTTCTATTTGGCATTTAAGACGTTTTGAAAAATGATGGACTTTTTTGTGCATATAAATTATGCGAAACTGGACTTCAGTTAATATGGTTTCATCCGAAGCACCGGACTCGTCTATCTGCAATGTGATTTAGGGAACAAGTCCTTACTCGGCTTCTCTAGAACAACTGCCTTCATCATTTAAAAAGACTTTTACTTAGATAGCAAATTACAGTCTATATAAAATAATTAAAATATATATATACTAGGGTTGTTCGAAAAGTTCGTGGACAATGTCAATCTTCGTTATATTACACACTAGAAATTTAAAATAAATATAATATAAAATGTTAAAAATATTTGTTTTGTTGATGTGTGATGTTTCATTCCATTCGATTTCACAGAAATCAATTTACTTCATTTTAAAATCAGCATGTTTTGTACCCGCGGAGCACCCTAAAAGGCAACGTAACGTCAAAATATAGTGTCAAGAATTTCTAGAAATATACTATTCCTATACATTTCACAAAGTATAATCTAATGCCCAGTCATTAATTCTTTTTCTAAAACTTGAGATTCATTTTTTAAAGAATTGCTCTCGTTGTATAATTTCCTTTGTTAGGATTTAAATTTCTTTAATTACTTAACTCTAATTTCACAGGGTAAGCAACTCTAAAGCGCCAATGTCTTTCCTTAACGATCAAACTTTTAAAAGTTTTTGTTAAGATTTTTACAGATAAACGTTTCTTTACAGTTTTTCCTCAACTGATACAAAGTCTCTGTGACATGTATAGTGACAGCGATATCATAATCACGAAGTTTTAACCGTATTACTTGAATACCATTTTTTTAGTGCATTGTGTTTTGATACGACCCCCGGATTATGTCAGACGATGTGTATTGTCGCATACGTTAGTTTCTTTGCTTTTCAAGATTTTAATGTTGTTATGATGTTAGATTTATTGTTATCTATTGCTTCCTATATTGTATACATGATCACATAATTGAAATGGTGTTTGTTTAGCGATTATTCTGTAAATTGTTACCTAGCTGGTACGTTCTCTCTTTCGCCGCATGGTTTGTTATTCCGGAAGTGCGGTTTCCCAGAATGCATTTTTCTTAAAATGTTAAAAGTTGTAAGCGGCGATTTATTTAATTAATTGTAGTCAATTTTCTTTAATAATCACGAAAGTTATTTTGTTTATAAAGTAGTTATGATATTTTACTTGTTTCTATTTCATGGAAACATGTACACAACTTTTTGTTGTCGAGGGAATAAGGTTATCGCGTATCGCCTGTGATTGGTTGATGATCAGGTGCGCGATGTTTCTGATTGGTTATCGTATTTACGTCATTTCGTAGTATTTCATTACGTATAGGCTATATAGTAAGAACGAGAGAGACAGCCAGTAGATTAGAGACAGCAGATTAACTAGTTCTTTGGATTAAATAATTTGATAGTATTAAGTGGTGTGGGGGAAAACTTTATTCAGAGATTGAATACTATTTATTTACCAGTATATTACTGGTGTAGATTTTCATGAATACTGGTTCATTACCATTTTAGGATTAAACTTAGGATTTTAATAGGTCTAAGAGAGTTAGACTTGAACATGAAATATTTAATTACTGGATAAGACTCCAGTTATAGAGGTTTTTATGAGTTTGTAGAACACCAGAGATTTTGTGAAATGTTGAACAGTAATGTTTTGTTTCTGTGTCCTGTAAAATAAATTTATAAAGTTTCAATGGAGTTCTTGACTTGTTGAAGACAGTCCAGTTAGCGCATCTGCACGTTACAGTCTCTGTCACTCAAATATTGTCTATACTATTTAAACGCACATGAACAACTCGCTTGTGACATTTTTTTTTATTCCTTCAATATTTTTTTTGAGTTATTCAGGATTTTTCCTAAGTAAAAGACAAAATTGCATCGTTATCGGCTGCTCCGTGACGTTCTAAAACGTTATCGTTTTTGTCGTTTTCAACGAGGACTACCTATCTTCTTAAGCTGATTTATTTTCAACAAAGCAAAATATTACGCCATAATTTGGAATACGAATCGATGTCGAGGCCGTAACTAGGCTCATATTTATAGTGAGGTAGAGATTTGGGGCAATGCAAGCTCCATGAAAGTTTGTTTATGGTAGAGTACTGAACTACTTATGGTGGTTCTTGGGGGAGGAGGTGTCTCGAAACCAAGTTTTCAGTACATTAAGGACAGACGAGACGTTCCTAGATAATATATGAATTTTTCCAATATTTTGTCATTGAAGTATTGCTACTTTAACACGTTTACTCACAAAAAATCGAGGTACCTTACCAGGCATTTGTGAGAGATAACTGAGAATTATGGCATTTCTAATATAATCCTTTAAGGAAAAAAAAATAAGTTAGCCAAAATCAAATTTTTAGTGTTTCAAATTAAAAAAAAGATTAGAAACCGGTTTAGAAATCAGAGAGTAATTAAAATTTTGTATAGTATTCAAACATTATGAAGACATGCAAAACAGAAATTTGGGGAACATATTGTCTGACCTTAAAAAAAATCTTTGAAAGTTTTCTCGATTCGATTATTTTTTTTTCACATGCGTTCTAAACAAATGAACTACCTGGTAATCATTTTACAGACATTGAAATAAAAGTTGAAAGTTTTGATTTACCGTAGTACAACGTGATTAATTGAAGTGAGGCATTTTGCCTCACTTGCCTCAATGGTTGTTACGGCATTGCATGATGTTATTCTAAATTTGGATTTCTCGGTTGTGTTTTGTTTTTGCTTCATTTTACAGAGAATATGACTACATACATTATTTCGTGTATTTTTCGTAACTTACTAAATTTTGACCTGCTCCGCAATCCGATTCTTGCATTTTTGAAATATGAATAATTTTTGGAAAAATCGTGGGATTTAAAAATTTTTTTTATACAAATCCCTTGGATTTATTGTAAAAATATTTCTACCAAATTTGGATAACATATGACGTCAAATAAAAAAGATATGACAGTAGTCCACGAACTTTTCGAACAACCCTCGTATATATCGTTTTAATCAAAAGTATGTCAATCATCACTTATATATGTTATATCATATAAATAATTTGCTCGTTTGTTTTATTTATATCCCTAAAAGATTTTAACACATTTTTAAATGCAAGCATTCGTCGGTGTGGTGCTGCAAATTTAAATTTAACTTGGCAATTGCGGCTTTCAAGTGAGGGTCTTTTTTGTGCTGCACATGATGCAACACGGGTCCTCGGATTATACTGTGAAATAATTATGTGGAGATAACGAACAGTACTCAAGCTCAAGAGTCCATTTAATAAACAGATTGGAGCAGCGCAAACACAGATGTCAAAAGGTTGCAGGTCACGAAGGTATTTTTCTGTATATCAGTTAGGTAAGTTGACGATTGAAAAGTTAAAGTCATCTCTTTTATCATTAAATTTGGTTGTAAGATAACCAATAACATCTATTTCAAGTAAAATATCTAAATATGAAAAATGTCTTATCCAAAAGACCATTTTCCACGTCCTGCGGTGTGATTTGACCCGCGACGCAAGGATTATTAGTAGTTGTATCTCCTCGTGTGACTTTATAGCAAACGCTCCAACCAATGCCACTACAGAATTGTTAATGAAATATATCAACATTTCATATTTATGTAAATGTTTTAATCTTCTCAAAAATTTTTTCAACGTTTTAGACAACCATTCCCCAGGATAAATGAGAGTCCAGGCTTTTTGATATCATTGACAGCTACTTTTTCACTAAAAATGAAACTCGTAAATTTACTTACATTGTACTTGATCATTGGTCATTTGCAAGGTTATTTTGTTAAAACACAATCTGATTGCACACACAAGTACTCTGAAGTTGACATCAAAAAGATGCCTGAGATTCTGATTGACAATATCTATGTGGTTTTTGGAGACCAAGTTATCTAACAATCTATTGAAATTCCCATGGGTACCAATTGCGCTCCGTTATTAGCAGACCTACTTTTTGTTTTCATATGAAGCAGAATTTGTGCAAAATCTTATGCATGAAAAGAAAAAAAAAACCACTTGCTGCGGCCTTCAACTCAACATTTAGATATATCGACGGCGTATTGTCAATGAACAATGGTAATTTCCATTCCTATGTTAATACGATATATCCTTAAGAGCTTGAGATAAAAGAACTAATGAGTCTGACACATCTGTTTCATACTTGGATATCTTACTTGAAAACACGTTAATGGTATTCTAATAACCAAGCTTTATGACAAACGTGATGACTTTAACTTTTCTATCGTCAACTTCCCTCACTATGCAGCAATATACCTTCATCACCTGCATACGGCGTTTATATATCTCAGTTGATTCGATATGCAAGGACATGCTTTACGGTTGAACAATTTCTAAAACAAGGTAAATTATTAACAAACAATTTGATGAAACAAAAATATAAACAGTCTCGTTTAAAGTCATCATTTCATAAGTTCTTTGGTCGATACAATGACCTTGTCAGCAAATACAATTTGTCATTGAATCAAATGCTTACTGACGTTTTTCATATTAATTGTTAGTCCATTATTTATACACTGAATTGACGACATTATTTCCCGATCATGACAAGGAGCACGCGGCAGGTGTGACCAGTCAGCAGGGGATGCTCACTTCTCCATGGCACCTAATCCCACTTCTGATGTTTAAAGGTCCGTGTTTGCTCTGCTCCTAATTTGCATTGTTTTATGGACTTTGATATTGAATACTGTTCTTTATCTTCATATCTTTCATTTCGAAATGTTTATGCATATATATAGAAATTAATATGAAAAAAGAAATATTACTTCATTCAAAATAAATTTATGTTATACAAAGTACATCATAAATTGTAGGATTTTCTAAAATTCTTTTTCAGACTTGTATCGGGAATATCAATGATTATGTGTAAACCTTCAGTATTGTTCCTTGTATATGTGAATTTTTTTTCTGATTGTTATATTAAACTTTTTATCTCAAATTTGATTTTAAAAAGTTTTCATAGTAGATGAGCCGAAAGCAAAGAGCAATGAAGCATTGTTGAGGATAAACTAAAAAAGTATTTTTCATTTAATTTTTGAAATTTTGTATGAGTGTAAAATTACGTAAAAAAGTATTTTTCATTTATTTTTTGAAATTTTGTATGAGTGTAAAATTACGATTGGTAACATTTCGATTAAGTTGTGGAATAATGACTTAAGTCTTTGAATTTCTTAAAATCAACATTATGATTTTTTGAAAAAAAAATATTGAAAAAATGGTGTTGAAAATGGAATGCATCCATTATCGATTGCAATGTCTGTCTTCCAAATACCTTAAAAGCAGTACCAACATCGGTATTTTGTATTATTTCGGGAAACAATGGCCAATAATAATAACAGAAATATAATATCTGATTAGTAGTCTGTGAAGAAAACAATTACATGTATATGAAATCCTTTTTTCTGAACACTGACTTTATAAATGCATGATCACTCTCATCACAACTTTACAGATCTAAACATAGATTGACATAATGAAAATAAAGTGATATATTAAAAAAAAATTAATGCATATATAGTATGGAGAAGGACATAAAAATGAAACTTAAGATATTCATTATATCGGGAAGCACGTATTAGCAAAATATCGTATAAATAATACTATTTCCCTTGCCTGTTGACCTGAGTTCACTAAATTATTTATTATTAATCATAAATGCTTTCCCATTTCTGATCATTTTTGCTTTGGTGATCATAATTATTTTTTTCATCCTTCAGGGCCTGTGCTGCTGAAATCATGATGAAATTGTTGCTAATTTCATCTCGTACAAATCACGTATAATACAATATGTTTCGGATCTTTTCAGTAGTTCTGACTATGTGCAGATAATCTACAAATGTGATACCATCAATGCTGGGTAAAATACATTGATATAAATGAAGAGTGATAAAGATAACATGACCTGTGCAAGGTTCCAAGCTAGCAAGCTTCTAATTGTCTATTTTTCTAAAGATAATTATAACTGCAATTCAGAGAAACTAGAATTTAATCTGATAGTGAAAATTCAGCATATATATTTAAAGTCCTTTCAAATCATTCTTAAAAATGATTTGTCAGGCATAAATATTTTCAATATCCCAAACAACTGCAATGAATTCTAAAACATAATTACGCTGTATTCAAATACTCCACAACAATTCTTACACGCAGAGTTATTAGCAGTATCTTTTGAGTGCTTTTCCGAGTGTCTTTCTTTCCAAAATATTTAAAAAAATATAAAAAGTTGTAGAGAAAATTTTGCTGTACATGCAACAACAAAATCGATTAACTTTTGATGCCGAACAAAAAAAATGCATACTTAAAGTTCCATTTTAAATCCTTATTTTTTCCCCAATTTTTTTCAAAAATTTTTTTGTTAACCAATTGCGTCTAAATATGATTTTTTTTCAATATTTAATACAATCTTTCCTCATAATGCATTAAATGACTTGTATGCAACTGAGTTTTAATATTTAAGAAATGAATTCAATTTTTGAAGATTCATGAGGTTATGAACTACGACGCTTCACGCCGGTGTAAAGACGAATAATGACTCCCATCGAATAATGACCGGGGGTCATTTTTCGACGTTGAAAAATGACCCTCGGTCATTATTCGACGTTGAAAAATGACCCTCGGTCATTATTCGACGTCGAAAAATGACCCTTTTGCCCGTAGAAAAAGTGTCACTTCCCTAAAAAGAGCGATATATGGTAAGTGTCTCAATTGGCCCCTTAAAATGAATATCTTAATTTTACTTTATATATAGCTTTAATTTGTACAGCTATATACGACCTTTATTGGTCATTTTCATTTTGATTAAAATGCCGTTATTTTAGAAATATGACATCATAAAAACCACGTTTTTCCGCCATTTTATCATATTTTGTATAAAACTGCTTATTTTCAAGCAGTTTTTCTTCCAGAAAATATAGAGCACAGCCTAGAACAAGCTTTATATTTTTACCAAAGATGTATCTATCCAATACTGATTAGTGACAGAAAAATTATGTATGTTCTACACTGCGCTCTATGTTTCCCATTAAAAAAACATCAAGAAAAAGGCATATTTTTGGCTTTTTTGTTAGATAGCAAAAATAGCACTATTTCTCATGTCATTTACAGCTAGAGGGTGCATATAAATGTGAAAAATATATTAGAAATATTTCTAATATAATCTCTTCTTCAAAATAAATATCAATTAAACATATCTGATTGTCGTACTAAAATTAGCATCCACAAGTCAAATTTTATATTTAGTATATACCGCTTGTGTTATATATCAAATCAAAGCTTATTAAAAATCATTTAAGAAAAATATGATTTTGAGATTTTCTGGTCAAGCATTGTTACTA
The DNA here is from genome assembly GCA_003671525.1 of Saccostrea glomerata. Classification (NCBI taxonomy): domain Eukaryota; kingdom Metazoa; phylum Mollusca; class Bivalvia; order Ostreida; family Ostreidae; genus Saccostrea; species Saccostrea glomerata. Next base: position 621,238 of record PRKT01000270.1, on the reverse strand, counting down.
AAAATAGATTGCAAAATGTAAAGGTATTGTTCTAGTGTGTGACAACTTTTTTAAAGAAAATATCTAGTAGCATTGAGGTCAAAACCTAAGGTAATGTATTCAAAATATAATATCTCTCTTCTTATTTCCTTTGCCCAGAATCAGAGTTATTAAAGTTCAATTGCATTAAACACTTAGAATCAACTGAATCATTAGATAGTGAGAGTCTTCTTCCCGTTTAATTAATTGGGTCAAACGAGTCACACAACGTTACGTTGACGTTATGCTTATAAAAAGACGTCAACAAATCCAATCAATAAAAATGATCACAAATTAATTTTTAAATAAAGCAAAAATACTAAATTATATATATTATTATTCCATAGTATAGCAATTGAAAACCTACAAAAAGCATCATTTACTAGACTATATATATCTTGTTAAATAGTGTCCTGTTTTCGCTAACTCAACAGAAGAATTACAGAATATATATCACTTGACTCGTTACACCGCAAAAACCAAAATTTAAGTATTCAGGAAAAGGGGAAGCGATAGTTTTTCATGGACTTATAATCATGAAATTTTGGAAATTGTCAACTATTTTTTATTACCAAGGATTATTAAGTTTAAACTTTAATTGTAAATTCAATGTTACGCAAAAGAAATAAGCTGAACAAAATCTCAATTCGATTTAAACTGTAATGTTCAGAATTTGAATTCAATACAACTAAAACCCCTGTGTCAACTCTTTTAAAAATATTGAATGTTCTTTTGTTTTGAAGCTGATTTTTTCTTGAATCTCTAGAAATTTAAAGACTGTTTTTATCTTTTTGTAAAATTAATCTTTGGGTTAGGCACAACGCATGCAATTACAGGATTCAGTGGCGGATTTAAGGGGGGCACATCCACCCCCACCCCCTAAAATTGTCAAAGTTAGCGTAAATCATAATTTCGTCGAGAAAATGTAAAAATGTCTACTCGGTAGGCATCAAATTTACCTACAAAATCTGTAGAATCCAGGAGCTTCCGGGGGCTTCGCCTCGAGGCGGCGCCCAGACTCTGCCTATATTTTTGGCGCCCCTTTTAACTTAAAATCCTGAATCCGCGCATGGGATTTATAGAGAGTTGGAGTGATATCCACTTATTATACAAAGGAAATTAAAAATCATGAAATTTTGATGTAAATTATTTCAAAAAAATAATAATAACTGCATTTTAAATTCTCCGAAATATATAGAACAAATCTTTAAAAATCTTTTTCTCAAGAACCACTGGGTTCATACAAATACATTTGATATGATGTGGAGAATTGATCAGGAACGAGTATTGACTGGGAGCGTGATGTAAATCTTTAATTATTTAGATCAGGTATCAGAGAGTTATATTCTGAATAAAATAAATATATGTCATTAAAAAATAATTCAAACAATTATGTTCGAACTGGACATTTAAAAAAAAACTTGCGGAATTCAATATGAATCATACATATGACAGCAGCATACAATAAATTCTGAAAGATTTAATTTAAAATTAATTTGAACGACATTTAGTTAAAGCAATATGAGCTGCATCTTTGAGAATTTTATTTTGCTGGTAAAATGTGATATTATGATTAATCTGTATGTAATCTAAACCCTTATGATCAAAAAGACCAAAATAAAGTTAAAAAATGTTTAAGGGGTACCGACCCTCTGATATGACAGATAACTCTCAGAGACAGTCAGAGTACAAAATATGAATACGACTCACAGTTTTCTCAATTAGAGTTTCCCAATTTAGACCTCTGAGTAGTCAATTCGATGAAATCTAACCAGTTATGGAAACATTACTTTCTATTTCTTTTGCCAATCTCTTACTAATTGTTTTATTATATTTAACAATAAAACATTTAAATCCTACTTCAAAAGCATTTTAAATTGAATAAGTTGTATTTTTTAAAAGACCATTTTAATAATGGTTTAATGTTTCAAGTACTTAATACAGAATTTTTATAAGTATGGTATTTTTTTTCATATGAAGAAATTTTTAGAAGAAAGATAACTCCTCCTCACAGATGTATTTTTTCTTACAACCACATACAACATTGTAATTTTCTGACTTAGGAAGCATCGCTTCATGATGTTTTCTGACATGTTTTTAATGGGTATTATACTAAGTATTATTTTCATATACACCTCATATTTCAAATTAAATGTTATGATAATAAATCGTTACTGTTTCTGTTCTCTATGTTGAAATTTCTTCATATCATGATCTGACATAAAAATCATTTCTGAAAAAATAAGCTGCGCTTCTTACATCAAACTATTTTCCACGAGGCTCTTATGTTATTGTTGTTCATGAAAATCAACATTAGAAATATTAAATTTTCTGAGTGAAATTTGATAGCAGAGGGTCGGGACCCCTTAAGAAGGAATATTTCTGTACAACCAAATATACAGTATTATATAAGAAATCATTATTGTACAGGACGAGAATTAATCAATTTTGCTTCAATCAAAGCTTAAAAAAAGTTCTTCTATAGCAAATATGAACAAGAAATGTTTATAAACGTTCTATTTTCCTGTCATTGAAATAGTTAATTACAAATTAGAAATATTTTTCCGATGTCAAACATGCAGCTCATATTGCTTTAAACATTTAGATCTTTTCTAATGTGTGTTAAAGGTTGTCCAAATTGTTTGTGAATTATTAAAGCTCTTTATCCTTTTCTTTCTCTTTTTTCTCTCTCTAATTTTCTCTCTCTCTCTCTCATTCTCTATCTCCCTCTCTTTTTCTCGTGTAAAACATTTGTTTTGTCCCGCTTTCGCGAAAGCGAAGAGTCTTTTAATCTTATTCGTCTGTCCATTTGTCAGTCAGACTGTAAATGTGTTCGTATGCCATAAAAATTTAACCTTGGTCATATCGTTTGAATTAGAACAGAAAAGAATTCTTATATTTAATTCATGTATTTTAACTGTGACAAGACCTTTCTAAATACACCATAATTTCTTTTTTCCCCATGACCTTGATCTTGAAGTTTGACCTACTTTTCAAAAACTTGAACCTTGGTCATAACTTTTGAATGAGAAAAGATACATATATATAACCACAAGCCACGGGTCGGAGCTAGTTCGCTTACTATTATGTGATAGGATCGCACTGACCTCTATAAAAATTTGAATTTTTGAAGAGGACAGTACATTTTAGTCGTGGTTTGTCACGACGGAAAAGATAGGGCTTTCACATTTCATATGTATATTACCATTTCTTAATACACTATGGATTTTGACCTTGTGACCTTGAACCTTGGCATTTGACATACTTTTCAAAAATGTTATTTTCCTCTTACAACTTTTGATTGAGAAGAGATAAGGCTTTCCTATTAGACAAGTTCATTATGTGTGTCAAAATATTTCAACACATGCTAAGATTTTTGACCCCCCTTGATCTTGACCTTCATGTTTGACCTAATTTTCAAATAAAACAACTTTGTTTATAACTTTTGAATGACATATTATAGGGTGTTCATATTTGGCACAATATGCCATAAATAATGACATATCACCCACAAAGACACAAATAGCCGGTAAAACAAATAAACGTTTTGTATATACACGTACATGTATAGTACATCTGTACATGCAGCACTAAGATTACATCACTGAATTCAATGAGCATGCAATTTTTTCATCACCATGTATGTTCACTAAATTAGATGTCAATGACTGGACCGAACCTTTGTCCAAGACATTTGATATATACAGTGTACTTTAATTTAGTCTTATTGCGCAAATGAATTTTTTCATAAGTGAATTCTTCAATTCTGTTTTATTTACCAAAAAGTACAATCTGTAAAGAGTCAGAAATGAAATTTTTAAATGACAGAAATGAAAACTAAAACATGTCGGCCATGAAAAGTTGAAAATATCGAAAAATTCCCAATTGCCAATCCTTGTCTGACTCCGCTTCGCTCCATTCAAATCTTCGAGGTGTAATGCATGAGCCATCCGAGAAGCTCTCAGTGAAAAATTCCGGAAATGAAATGAAGCTGGGGGACCTCAATTTTAATTTGCTTGTTTAAATGTATATTTAAGACTTCTTTGATGCATCAATTACATTATTTTGCCTATTTGATTTTAATATCTATCCATCTACCCCTCCATATGTTCATGCTATACATAGGCGTTTGAACCGGGGGGGGGGGGGGG
>PRKT01000270.1:521965-614069 GCA_003671525.1 Saccostrea glomerata | reverse complement strand
AAAAAAAAAAGGCTGAGGAGGGAGCGAGCGTAGGAATATTGATATTTTTTATTTGCATTTCGGGGGGAAAGTGACTTTCTAATGATATTTTGACGTTATTTTTGATTTCTTTAACGTATGACATACACAACTAAATACTCTTATCATGAACAATAATGTTGTATCTACTTATCATGATGGAATTATTTTGGTCGGACCAATATGTGTGAGCTGCCGCTGAATACAGTTATATATCTTGCAAAGATAGTATGCATTGATCGAATATATGAAAAGATGTGTTTGTGAAACAGCTATGCCCCTGTATGGCAACATAGCGACGGTTAAACTGTTCTTAAATGCAATTTAAATTTATTGGTACACAAAGTAGGGTCTTCTCACAAGAAATACAGTTCCAAAATAGGAAAGCCCTAGCACCACTTGTTCAAAAGTAATGGCTAAGGATAGGTTTTTTGAAAGGTCAAACTCAAAGGTCAAAGGGCCAAAATTGATGGTTTCTTAAGAAAGGTTTTATGTAACAAGGATTACATATGTGAAGTATGAAAACCTTAGCCCTTACCGTTCAAAAGTTATGGCCAAGGTTAAAAAAGTTTTTTTCATAAGTACTGAAATCTCCAAGGTCAAGGTCAAAGGTAAAAGTTTTTAGTATCCATTGAAAGGTCATGCCAAAAAAATACATATGTGAAGTATGAGAGTACTAGTATCTACCCTTTAAAAGTTATGGCCAAAGTAAAAATTTGGCATTTTTGTGTAAAATGGGACAAACTCCAAGGTAAATGCCAAAAGGTCAAATTTGGTGGTACTCAAAGTAGGTCTTGTCACAGGGAATGCACATATAAAATATGAAAGTCATGGCTCCAATAAATGAAAAGTTATGGTCAAGGTTAAAGTTTTGCGGACAAACAGACCGCCAGATAGATAGACAGACAGACATACAGACGGACACGATAAAATTATATACCCCCCGAATCTTTGATTACGGGGACATAAAAAGAAATAATCTTCAATTAACTTTTCATATTATGATACAGTATAAAGAAGACGTTACAAAAATGAAATTGTTTGTTCTGATTTTCATTTTAAATTCTCTGAAAAATATACTCAGAACTGAGTAAAAGGGTGAGTATCAAAAGGTTATATCTACATGTATAGTTTTTGCATTGGAATGTGTATTTTACACTAGCCCATAGCTTTACAGAGTATTTTTTAGGTGTTATAACCACCCGACCCCTGACTTATTTAGGAGGAAGTCGATTATCAAGGAACAATAAAAAAACTACCCTACCTTTACTAAAAATAAGCTTAAAATAATCTAATATTCTACTAATTTTCAACTGTTACTTTGCCACAATACTTTCAAGTATATCCCCACCAACATTTAAAGTATGCTTTAATCATGGCGAAGTAAATTATGATATGATAGTACTTGTGTGAAGGCTTAACTTCATTTCAATATTTTATCTAGAGCCTCTTTCAGTATTATTGAAAGGTATAGAGTTTCATTTATATTTTTGCTTTTCATTTTTTTTTTTGCTTTAACGTAATGTTTAGCTCACCTGAACCGGAGGCTCAAGTGAGCTTCTCTGATCACATTTTGTCCGTCGTCCGTCCGTCTGTCCGTCTGTTAACTTTTCACATTTTCGACTTCTTCTCAAGAACTACTGGGCCAATTTTGACCAAACTTGGGTCAAAGCATCCTTTGGTAAAGGGGAATTTAAATTTTTAAAATGAAGGGCCATATCCTCTCACAAGGGGAGATAATCAAGAAAAGACAAAAATAGGGTGGGGTCATTAAAAAATCTTCTTCTCAAGAACCACTGGGCCAGAAAAGCTGAAACTTATGTGGAAGCATCCTGGGGTAGTGTAAATTTCAAATTGTTTTTATTATGATCAGTGGGGTAGGTAGGGGTCACAATATGTATTACAAGGGGGAAATCTAGTCATAAAGACATAAAGAACAGAATGGTCAAAGCTTCTCAGGTGAGCGATGTGGCCCATGGGCCTCTTGTTTTTATGGGGGGATAAAAATTTCCTCCTCTTTCATTGTCAAATAGTATTTGCCAAACTTATACAAACTAAAAGTTGAAATGAAGGAAAAATTAATTTTTCCTATTAAAGAGTATTCAAACCTGATTGTTGCATGGTTTGATTTCTAAAAACAAGTGGAATATCATTCTTTAAGCAAACATTAAAAGGAGGAATATTGAAAAGAAATTTTATTTACTTAAGACAATTAAAAAATCTTTTTTCAAACACAATTTTAGCAATGAAAGACTACGTGAATCTCTTAATTTTTAATTTCTCACTTGAAAATGTTCATTGCAAGTCTGGTTGTTCTACCGAGGGAGGGGGGGGTATAAAAAGAATATGTATTTGCAAAGATTTAATATCTTTAATCATATTGTGATAAACTGAATGTATAGGATGGAACATTTGAAAAATATACAGCATCGAGGCGTCCTGTCATCCATTTCTATTTTTATTCACTCATCCGAATGAAACCTTATTAATTCGAACAAAATACTTATTTTAAGCACCGATATTAATTCGTCTGCTACAAATTTCAACTTTTTCCCAACAATTTTTTTTTCTGAAACAACGTATCAATGCAGTCAGTAAAGAAAAAAAATTATATTTATGCATTTGTTCGAATAGATTTTATCTTTTAAATTTCATCTCCAGCGTGCGTTTGTACCATCTTTGATTTTCTAGGTTTGCTCCTTTATCAGAGAAATGAAGATTAATTGACTGATTGTTAATTGCTTAAAACTGATTTGTCAATATTTCGACAGAGAGAAATGAGGAACTTTATTACCCCTACGTGCTAAGAAGAACAAAAAATCTATTCGAACAAATGCATGAATTACTAGAAGGAAGAACAATTATAATACACAGCATATTTTTCCCTTTCACCTGTTATAAATTTTGTATCACTTTAAAGGGGGTCATTTTTCAATGGGGGGTCAATATTTTATAGGACTAACATATAAAATAATGACCCCTAGGACTCTTTTTCTACAAAAAATGATTTTTTTCTACGGGTAGGGGGTCATTTTTTGTCCATGAAAAATGACCCCCGGTCATTATTCGATGGGGGTCATTATTCGTCTTTACACCGGCATATTTCATGAAGCGCGTTAGCTGGTGTTTCAGGGGTCCTTGTTTGCTCTGCTATTTAATTAGTATTTCATCGAACATTTAAGAATGATTACTGTTCATTATGCTACTTTTTACATTCAGACATCAATAAAAGCTTAGGAATAATTATTTAATTTTAAAAAACTGATAAATGTACACTTCCGTTGATTTACTAAAATATGAAATATTGAAATGAAATGATAACTATGAGGATATTTGTATCCAAATACCTATTGTGTAATGCAGCGATTCATCTTAAATTCCCGATTTAATGTCAATTAAACTTTCACAAATTTTAAAAAATATATTCTTCAACAAGAGGCCCATGGGCCCTTTAGGTCACCTGAGTATTATGTAACAAATTTCCAACAATTGAATTTGGTTCGTGTTTTAAACCAGAGGCCATGAAGTTCACAATTTCGAAAGAGGCACCATTTCTTATTATAGACATACACTTAGCATGCTTACCCTAGTTACTTAATACAAAGAGGTAGATCAGAGTAACAAAGAGGAAATGCACTTCAACTTTATATCCAGTTATGCACCCCTCCCAAAAGGAACCACTGACCCTAAGGGCTATACATTTCAAAATTTTGGCAATTTATCATAAATTTCATTTCATCATAAATGGTTGATTAAAACCAAAGAACAGATTTCAAAGCATTAATTTATTTTCAGACTATGTACACCCCCCCCCCCCCCCCATGAAATTAACCATATTGCTAGATGCACTTTTCTTCGTCATAAATATATATTAATACTAAGATCATTGGTATAATACCCAGGGGCAAAGGCAAAGAATTAATGTATTTTCACTATATAATCAAAGGAGCCCCCCCCCCCTTTATACACCAAGTGACGAAACCCCTGACCCAGGAGCCATGGAATTCTCAATTTTGGAAGAGGCACTCAGGAGCAGAGAAGACGATTTTCAAAGAATTAATGTATTTTCACTATATAATCTACATGTACCTAGCCCTACCCTAGCACTAGAATCACTGACCCTGGGACCATAAATTTCACAATTTTAGTAGAGGACTCAATCCTCATTACATTCATGCCAACAATTTGATTGCTTGATGTGCAGGAGTAAAGAAGAAGATTTTAAAAAATTTAATTAATTTTAGTTGTTTTGGCCCCACTCCTCAGGCCCAAGGGGGGCTGGGACCAAATATTCATAATTTTTGTTTCCCTTCACCCATAGATGCTGTATACCAAATTTGATTGAAATTATTCCAGTAGTTTAAGAGAAGAAGCTGAAAATGTTCAAATGTTAACACACGACACACGATACACGACGACGGACGAAAACAGATAGCAGTATGTCACCTGAGTGACTCAGGTGACCTTAAGACTTTCTAAAATAATTGGTTGCATTTATACTTCAAATATCATATTCACAACAAAAACTTTCTTAAAAATGTTGAATAATTATTGGCTTTTGTAAGCTATCAAGGATTTTGGTGTTTTTTCCCCTGTGCCCGATGTTGAAATTAGGAAAAATCAAGTTTACTTTTAAATTTATTTCATACCCAGCGAGGAAATAAACATTTTGATATATCTATGCATCACAGAAAATAAACAATACCAATATGGAAATATTAGACATACGGTCTTCAAAAGCCTATAATAAAAATATTTCACCTTAATAAGTTTGTAAAATATCTTACAGAAAATTGTAATCGTTATTTATCATAATGTGACTATATTTATCTATAATGATTTTTGGTCCCATTTTTTCTCGAAATATTCATCTCAGATGAAGAAAAATAAAGCATGCTTTGTTCGTCACATACCAGTATGTGTAATGCATGCGCGAAAAATCTATTTGAGATGAAACTTCAGACAAATATAGAATTTTGTCATGTTGATATCTTTACAATGGTAATGATTATTGCCTGTATAAAGAGAGGGAACTCACAGAGCTACTATATCTCTGATATGCTGACTCTGCAGCTGTACTTTCATTTCTATGACACAATACATGAACAATGCGAGCACTAAAACACACGCCAACACGATGACTTTGGTTTGAACGCAGAGGAAGTAGCTGTATCCAAAAGCTATTGCGCACCCAGTGGCGTATAACATCCGGTAGCAGGAAAAAGCAGCTTCCTGTTTGTCAATGAAGAGAACACCGAAAAGAGCTGAAAGGCAAGAGAAATATGATAAATCATATAGCGGAAGGGAAATATCTGAAATTATCTTCATTATTCATACAAATTAGTGCACATATACTACTGATTTCTTTACAATTTAGACTATGTTATGATTTTGATCAAAGGTGTTGAAGATTATTTTAACCAATAAATGTGTATACTGAGGTATAATATTTTTTATGATCTCTTTTAGAAAAGACCGAAATCGATATTTCATAAATATGTCTTGCAAAACGATTATAGTCAGAAGACAGATGATTTCATGTAAAAGGCAGATTAGCTGAATATGCTCATTTCATAAATATTCGTCATTTTTATGTCATTTATCTTGAGTGGTACAAAGCCGACTGCCTTTCATGTTCCACATACTATATGTTTGAGTTTGCCAAATGGCGTCACAGAGACCAAGACATCCAGCAACTACAAAGAAATTAGGGACATCATCCAGTGTTGGTTTCCACAGCCACAGAACTATTAGAAGACCCACATTAAAGGTGGCACCGGCCGTGATGAAAGCAAACCTCTTGATGTGGCGACTGGCACAAATTCCAATCAGTATACAGCTGGTGGAGCTCACGGCGCCAAAGCACATCATAACGGGTCCTATCTGGGATACACCCAATGTACAGGATATGTAAGCCTACAAAGTAGCCATTTTAATAACTTGTATTTATTTAATATAAAGTTAATCATATTGTTATATTGAGATCAATTTGTAATTGAATACTATTTTCATACTTTATTAGATCTATTTGTAATGCCATGCCGTACAAAAAAATATTTGATATCGAGATCAACTTAGTATAAATCTGTCTAGAATCTTTGCCATTTTCTAATGAACTTTACTACTTATCTAACTCATGCAGTATAATTGCCAGGCGTGATTTTTATGCAAGTTCTGAAATTACGCCTTGCCTGCAGAGAAATAGATAATGTTTTACATTCACAAGTGCTTAGAAGTGACCCGAGCTGTTATTCCAATTATTCCGTTTTCCCATTTCTCAAGATGATGAAGTAGTAGTTGGAATTAGTTATGTTTACAGGTGTCAAGAATACTTCAACAACTAAGTCAGAACTTGTCGGGAGGGTTGGATGCATAATTGCCTCTACAAAACAGTCATTTCCTTTTTACCGAGCACTGTACAAATAGAACTTTGAGGATCTGATATGAGAATGAACATCGATTCGCACTCGATAACTTCCGTTGGGGCCGGAAAAATCAATGCCATTCTGATTGATTTCTTTATTACACAATCTAGGCTCTTTGACTCCTATTTTCTAATCCTTCACAGGCCGACATCTTTTTAGAAATTAAATAATGCTTAATATCCGTGCAGCTCCGGTGATTAGATACGCGTGTAGCACCAATTACAGCTACTCTATGTCAAGATGTGGGTCAGAGAAGCAGTTTTTTAATCAATAACGTGATATTTACAAGAAATATAACCATGTAGCTCAGCCCTGGAGAATCACTGATGGAACGTTTTGATTAACGTTTTATCATTTCAGAAGAACGCCCTTTCAACTAGCGCACGGCAGCTTTGATATTGACAATTAATAAATGTCGCATCTCCATATTTAAATGTTGTATCACTCCTCCACTACTCCTACCGAGCCTATATGAACTTGGTATAGGAATTCTCACTAGTAGGACGATGTATTCTGAATTGCTGAAGTCTATTTATTGTCGCGCATTTGGTTCACAGAGAGTCACGATATCTCTTGAGTCTCCATGTTGTAAAATTGTATTGGCGTGGAAGGGCTATCTATATTCATACATGTATTAAAATATCTTGTTTAAAGAATACAGTTATTCAAAGTTAAAGCTAACTTGGAATGAACACAAGAACTCCCGAGGCTGCCCTTGAATAAAGGCAAAGGGGGTTTCTGATCGGATTTCTGAGTGAACTATATATGTATAATTTACCATTATTGCTCTTTATTTTGAAGTAAGATACGTGTTGCTAACTGTCTGTATATTCCCCTGTGTGTAAATTATTATGTTTTTGCTTAAAAGTGAGCAAAACTACAGACGGTGATCATTCATACTTCAGAACATCGTTACTCGAAATAGTAACAGTAAAAATTCACAAGCCTTATCCATCAGGTGCAATAAATTACTTTTTTGCACCCTTTATCTAATTACATGTATCGGTTTATATGATAAGCTTCTAATGTTAGCTGTACTCAGAAAAGGCTTTTTTAAAACTAAGATAAATTTGCATTTTAGGTATAAGTTTTGTGGGGTCATTTTCAGTGGAGTGCTTTCAGTAAAATTATTCTTTAGAGTCACCCAACATACACAAAGATTGCTAACAACCGCCAAATAATATTTACCACCAAGTGGCACTTAATGCTAATGACAATAACATGTATGTCAAACACCCTGGTCTGAATTATGGATCGGTGGAATGTTAAAAATCCCTTCCTAACGAATTCATATTGATGTGATATAGCATTACAAATGGTTTAAAATATTTAATATTTAAGAATAAAATCGTAATTCGGAACTCTTCTCCAATGCTTTTAATAGCCAAACTGATTGTATCTAAAAACAAAGCTGTATATCAAACTTGATGACTTTAACTCTCTATTGTTAACTTCCCTTACTTATGCAGCAATAAACCTTACAAAAGAGCATGTTCTACAAATGAACAATATCTGAAAGAGGTAAACTATTGACAAACAAGTTGATGAAGCAAGAATATTAGCAAACTCGTTTAAAGTCATAATTTCGAAAGTTCTATGACCCATTCAATGATCTCCATATATTTCATTGTAAAATTCATATTTGTTGCCTGGACAATGCTTTCTTCGATTAAAAGGTACATTTTGTAAAATGTTGGAATTTTTGCATATACTGCTACTCGAGTGATTATTAATTACAAAATTACGCAAAAGATCAAAAAATGAAAAAGCTTTTATCGCAAAGCAACGTATCGCTCTTCATTCAACAATGCTTAATCCTTGTAAGCTACAATGTAAAGATGGTTGGCTGTAAGAAATTCAGACCTGAGTAAAATCGCTGAACATGAATCCCTGCTCCAAACCGACAAAAACTACAATAAGTATAAGGAGTTGACATTTGGAATCCTTGAACATTTTCAGCGTAGATAAAAACATTTCTGATGACGTCAGTTCATCGTCATCATAATGGTGGTTTTTCTTTTTCCTTTTGTGCTGGTCAAACAGTGAGATTAGTATGACTATTCCCATCACCCCGCAGCCCATGTAAATACTTAATAACATGATCTTTGTATTATGGTCTATCGTTGTCATCAGATCCTCTAAAAGATCGTCGTTAACGTTGTCCTTGAGGCAATACCTAGAACCACAAGAGCGATTTGAATGGTTATGCGTGTAACCTTCGATTTCTGAACTATTTTTATTGATGACTAGTGTTGTAATGAGATTTCCCCAGATATTGCTTGTCCGATATAGTCCACAAAAAATTCCCATGAATTTGTTTATAACATGATCTTGATCTGGCATATGAGAATGCTCCGCATAGGCCAAAGCTATTGTGGTGATAGAGGTTGCTTGAGCGCTGAACAGTGGACCCGCCAGCAGGCCAAGGAGAGCGCCTAGTGGAATGAGCATATAATGTTCAGGATGAAAGTTTCCGGCAAAATAACCCGTAAAGATTACAAATGTCACCACCATTGTCCATTTTGTTGTGAAACGTTGTATGATCCAGGGTGCAAAGAAACAAGAAATTATGGTACCTATGTATATACTGGAAAGTGAAAATACACCGACACCACTCTTAATATGAAGAGAACTTTGTAAACCTTGGAGGGATACAAAGGCAGTAAAAATAAACATGAACGCCAGTCCTAAAACTATCACATTCTTCAGTGCTTTTCCCTGACTCATTTCGCGCACTGTTCGGAGTGTTTCGGGGTCTTGGGGAAGTGTGTGGTAATTGGAAAGAGTGTAGGAATGTATAGTACTTCTTCGTCGACTTTTGTCGAAGTCTGGTAGGGAGACCAATAGGTTGGCGTTGATGTGCTGTTGAGATGGTGCCTTCAGGGAAGCCATTAACAGCTTTTCCCGGCATACCTCGATACTCGACATCCCCGTCGCCATCTTACCACGTAAGACTGTATGAAAAGTAAGGAAAATACATGAATTTCAAGGATAAGTAATAACATAACAATATTATCTAATAACTTTAATAAGCCTTTTTATTACATACTTAGCAATAAATACAGATTTTTTGCATATGCGATATGCCTTATGTCATATAGGCGTATAGGCCTGTAAGGCTGATATAGATCTGCGGGGCTGATACGGATCAATATCACACCCCTAGTAAATTAATCCTCAAAAACAGTAGTGTGGTGATACACATATTGTTTTGGGTTTCAAATTCTCTTTATTATAACTTTTTTGATTGTAAGGATAATTTCATTGACAACAAATTTTTTAAAACTAAGGAACGGCCACATATGAAATAGAAGTAGAAACATGCCCAAACACTGAGACGATAGCTATGTACATGTCAGAAGTCTGTGCACGAAAATTATTTTTCCTCAAGTTGATGTGTACTGTAATTTATTACTAAGCATTTAATAAATATAATAAAACATACCCTTTTCCACATCTCATCCTGTATCAGCCCTCGACCAATATCAGCACTCGGGCCATCGGTTCCTCTGGCTGATATTGATGTCTCGGTTTGATACAGAATGTGATACGGAAAAGGATATATATATTATTCTATATGTACATGCAACGATGCAAATATAGCGGGTAAATTTTTAACGTCCTACTGCTAAATCCGTGCACCAAGCTAAATTAATACCCCGGCCAAAAATCATGCTGTATGATATAACTGGGAAGGGAGAAAGGAAACAGAAAACAATGCATGATCTACAAGTTTATGTTTTTAATTAGTCCATGGCATAAAATGTCAAACCGTCAAACCTCAATTTACTTTAATCTTCAGAGAGAATACATTGAAAGATCCATATTCTGTTTGTGTGACATACATGATGTCTCGTAGAATCCAATATGAAACATATTCGTCTCCAAATAATTTCAACATTTACGTGCTTAATTAATGGCCAAAGCAGCAAGAGATCAGACCTTTATGATCGTTCTTAGATAATTAAATCGTTATTTTAATTATTCCATCTAAAAAAAAAATCTCTAACTTCCTTGTCTGGGTGAACATTCCACGGTATCTGTAACTGACTCTTGTCTCAGGGCATTTGATGTTATTCATGCAGAATCTGAAGAAACGCAGTCGAATCAGGAAAGAACCAGTAAATAAAAGGAAAAAAATAATCAAGAATCTTTAATTAAAGTTTTATAACACGGACAGGTATAGATATTTGGTCAAGAAAATAGAAATAAAATCCATATTGATTTTTCTTATCGTGGTATTTTTATTACAATTACCTTGTGTATAAACAACATGCAACAAAAACAACAAAAAGGCACAGATGCTACAAACGAATGGCAAGAAAGAGACGAGTACTTTAATTTGAGCTGTTTTTTTTCAAACTTTAAAGTTGGTTATTCCAATATTAAACAAGGCATTTCTTATATATAACGCTTTTTTCAATTTAAAAGCTTCTGTATTTTGCTTTGTCCATATTTTACAATTTAAAAGGGGATCTAATAATAGTTAAAAGCTCTATAAATGAAAGAACTTCAACCATAACTATTTAAGTGATAAATAACTTTGAAAATCCAAAAAAAAGTTGGAAAAACCAAGATTTAATTTGAAATTACCGACGTAAAAATTTGAAAGGCAATTTTTAAGTTGGAAAAACCAAGATTTAAAGTTGAAAAAGCAAGAATAAAATATCAACTTAAAATTTTGAATTGTCAACTTAAAACTTGGAATTATGAACTTTTATGTTGAAAAAACCCAACTTTACAGTAAGAATTTCCATCTGTTAACAGCTTTAATAAAATATATCATGTGTCAATAATACTCTTTCGTGTATAAAGGAAAAAATGTCATGATCTTGAATATTAATGTTGACCAGTTTTACAGAATTTTCTCGTTTTTTTCTTTCCGGAATGACGAACCCTGATCAAATAAGGAAGGCCTATATTCTTGTATGGGGGTCAACTCACAGACGAGTAAAAATAAAAACGTCTCTTTCAATGAATCTGTTCCGGAGTAATTTGCATTTCTTCTGCACGCACAAGAACTGATCAAATTAGTCTTTCAAATTCAATTTTAAAGATAATCTTTAGCCTACTTTTAAAGTGCTGAACTCATAAAAAGCATTAACTCCTTACCAAAATAAGATAAAACTTAAGTATTTAACTTTTAAAGTTGAAAAGTGGGTAAAATGCTTGTTATCCTACGAGGCACAGTCAAAGATGCTATTTTGGACTACTGGGGGTTACATATGCCATGAAACAACGAGATGACGTGCGATGGATATTTCAAAACTTCTTAAAATTATAAATGAAATGTAAAATGTTTAGCAGAAGTTGACGTTTTTGACACCATTAAAGTCAACAGGAAAATATATTCGGATTATAAGGTCAAAGAAGCATTTTATGTCTTATTTATTCTTGAAGAGACATCATAATCCTGCCTGGTATGTAGACTAGAAAACACTTTTGATATATAAATGATAACACTAAGTTCATTCTAGTTATTTAGTCATGGAAAACATTATATATTTTTGTGCTTAGCTAATGACCGGTTTTGGCCAGCTTTTCTTTTAGGATAGGCCTTTATATGTATACAGCTGTTAAGTGGCGATCTACCCACGTGTATTGTAGATTCCTTATTTTAAGGAATTACCTAAAATAGCAATATGACATTCAAACGTTAATCACGGAAACCTTTTGTTAACGAATTGACGATTTCAGGAGTTTTATGTGTATTTGATGAAATCATTATTATAATTCTCGAGTGGAAATTCTAGCGAAATTACACTTGTCAATTATTAATACCAGATAAAATACCAACGAGTCTGACACATCTGTTTCATATTTGGATATTTTACTCATTTAAAAGACAATGTCAAATCTAAAAACCAAGTTTTATGATTGACGTTTGAAGGTCAACTTCCCTTTTTACGCAGCATATACCTTCATCACCTGCAAACGGAGTTTATATATCTCAGTTGATTCGATACGCAAGAGCATGCTCTAAGTATTACAATTTCAAAAACGAAATAAATAATTGACAAACAAGTTGATGAAACAATAATATCAGTAGTCACGTTTAATTAAAGTCTTCATTTCGTAAATTCTATAGTCGATACAATGATCTTGTCAGCAAATACAATTTTTTCATTGAATAGACGACAGATTTTTCCGTTATTTCTCGATCATGACAAGGAGCACACGGCGGGTTTGACCAATAGACATAAATGCTCAATCCTTCATGGCACCTCATCCCCCTGTAATGTTTTTGAGATCCGTGTTTACTCTGAACCTATTTTGTATTATTTAATGGACTTTTTTGCTTGAAAACCGTTCGTTATCTCCATATAGTTAATAAGAATATACATGCATTTATAGGAATTAAAAGTATTTGACATAATATATATTGAGTGTTTCCGAAAAAAAAGAACCCTCTTTTCTTTCATAAAACACACAACAGACTAGACCTGCAGAATTTGCAGTTTTTGACAGGACATTGTGACGCCCTTTCCAAGTTCTAAGGACCAAACAATCGATGAAAGTGTCCCGAATTCCGAATAATAACCCGCGTTACTTTGACCCTAAAAGACAGATGAGAAAATTATTATTTTGATTCTTTGATTTATTACAGGAGATGTTTCTTTTCCAGAAATAACAGCATTCTGGCAGTTTAATTCTTGGACAGGATTAATCGGATCTGTGGTGTATCAGGATGTCAGATTTGTACAAATTAGAGAACTATTGGCCGTCCGTTTCCAAGAATCAGGAACTTAATCACAGAACACGGCGTTATTGACATGCTAAGAAACTAAATATCGGGAGAATATCTAGTTTTCTGATGAACTCGGAAAATCGCTTTTCCTTCCACCCCCTGTGAGAAATGTACGTCTTTCTGAAGTTTCACTTCTTATGAATATATACTGACTGCGATTGCCGATGTCCATTTTCGTTCTGAGAGAATGTATAGAATGTAGGTCTTCAAGAAAATGTTCTGTTTTTGTTGCTGTTGTTATGTATTGCGTCTCTTGTGGAGACTTTGCTAGAAACAATTCAGTTTTATCAGATCAGTAAAACCACGAAAGAGAAAGGTATAATTTTAGAACTTGTACATGTATATAATTCTTTTTCTTTCATATAATTTATGCAAATTTAGTGCATGTTAAAAGCCAAAAATCAAACATTTTTACTAACATTAAAAAACAAATATAAAGCAGCACTTATACGAGTAGTAAAAGATATGTGTTAAAGATTTTAAAACGTTTAAAAAAGTAAAAACTAAACGTAAGGATTCTTTTTCATTTTTCTTTAATTATTCTATTTCAAAGAGCTGATTTTTACAAACCGTTAACTATAGTTAACGATCTGATAAATATAGTTTCACGATTTGTGAAACTATGATTAACAACTCTTAACTATAGTTTACGATTGTAAACTATAGTTTACAAACGTGAATCTATGTTTATCAACAAAATCTATTGTTAACGCTTTTTAAACAGATAAACTTAGATTATCATTCGTAAACTATAGTTAACAACCGTTAAATATAGTTTTACAGGTGAAAACTATACTTAACGAATCGTTAACTATACTTAACGAATCGTTAACTATAGTTTGCGGTTTGTAAACTATAGTTTACAGTCGATAAACCTAGTTTATCAAATGTGAAACTAGGTTTATCTCATTTTTGTGAATTTGGCGTGCCATAGATATGTACGTCTTTCTGAAGTTTAACTTCTTATGAATATATACTGACTGCGATTGCCGATGTCCATTTTCGTTCTGAGAGATTACTCCGAATGTATAGAGTGTAGAACAAATTCAATATATTTAATTTAGGTCTTCAAGAAAATGTTCTGTTTTTGTTGCTGTTGTTATGTATTGCGTCTCTTGTGGAGACTTTGCTAGAAACAATTCCGTTTTATCAGATCAGTAAAACCACGAAAGAGAAAGGTATAATTTTAGAACTTGTACATGTATATAACTCTTTTTCTTTCATATAATTTATGCAAATTTAGTGAATGTTATAAGCCAAAAATCAAACATTTTTACTAACATTACAAAACAAATATAAAGCAGCACTTAATACGAGTAGTAAAAGATATGTGTTAAAGATATTAAAACGTTTAAAAAAGTAAAAACTAAACGTGAGGATTCTTTTTCATTTTTCTTTAATTATTCTTTTTCAAAGATCTGATGCTCTGCAACAAATTTTTATATCTATTTGCCAGTTCATCAGCAGTTTCTACTACAAAAAATTAATCAAAATTTTAAAAATAACAAATCTTTGCACGTAGATAAGTAGACACAGTAGAAGCAGAGAAAAGTAGAGATAATATAGATTAGTAGAGATTTGGATATTTCAAAAAAAATCAAAGGGTCTCTAATGAATAAAATAATGATCTTTATGGAATAACGTAGGTGATATTCAACATAACCACATTTCATCCATTACTTAATTGGAAGAAAAACAGAAACATATCCTATTTCTTTGTCACTCAACAAAAGATCTAAAGATCAACACCAGATTATCAAGTTATTTGTGCATTCTATTAAACTGTCGTTGGTTATAAATCGCGTTTAAAGATGTTTTTTAATTGATAAATTGAAATGTGACCCCATTTGAAAGTTAAGTAAGCAGGAAAATTTTCCATGACCGAACTATTCCCTAATAGCAATGGGTACTTTGTATATAACAGTGCGAAGACCGTCCTAAAGTGTGTACTTATCTCGGATCTTTTGTCATATATTTTCAATAAAATAGTTCAAAGCAAAACAGAAGCAACCCAAAACAACATCATATTGTTACAGATTATTCCGATAACAAAATATTAGACCTGAGAACCAAACGTTTCCCAGTAATTAACAGTGTGTTTTAGAGAAAGAAAACAAATATTTCATTTCCTTGGGGACATATTCACTGTTTGCTAAATCAATTTTAACACCATATCATTGAACTGTTATTCAAACAAACCGACACATATTTGGGTAATTTGATGTTGAAGCGAAAACAAAACCTTATCTGAACTTGCTCTAAAAGGATATTTTCAAGGTTTTTTTTTCAAAACATGCAATCATGTACATTCTATCATATGCGTTGGTAATAAACCAATTGTAGTTTTAAAAAAAACTATTTCAAAACATCACTCAAAATGCAGCTAAGGCTTTTGTTTCCAAAACTGGACCAGTAATAAGAGTTTTGATAGATATATACCATTGACTGACAAATATTTTTAAGATAAAAACTAAATTTTACTCTCAGAAAATTGGCGCCATTGTATGATTTAGATTCCCACTCAAAATTGAAGGTGAAACATATAGGTAAGAAATTAATCAAATGATTTGAATCGAGGTGAGCATTTATATGAATTGATGGTGAAAAGGAACCCAACAATTTTTAATTCAGACATTGAGTAAATTATATGTTAAAGTCGATATGCCATGTTCAGTAGTTTAATCTTTCGAGTAGCTTAACTTAAAAAAAAAATTCTTCCTGGCGTTTCTGACCTACCTGCTGATTTAAGTCCACATGATATCAATGTTATCTTCCAGGAATCTCAGAAAAATACATCCTTGACTCATGATAAATTATAGAGCCGACCTCGCTCGATATTTCTGTATTGATTTGAAGAATTACCGTTAATTGATGGATAAAACCAATTAGAGCCGCACCGTTCTCACACGGGATGATTTTTGTCCCGAGATTGTTAGTTCCTCGTCAAAAACAGTTCCCAAGTTCTTACTATTCTCAGTTTTAAAACTGACTTAAACATTTTTTTTTCGTTTTCGTTAATTTTCACTTGCACCGAAAACCTCGTGTATACAACACTCAAAGCATCTTCTGAACTGATATACTCCAGGAACAGTCTATACCAACGATCGGTAACAACATTTTATGACTGTTCTGTTATTGGAAAACTGAATACAAGTCTGTCTATATATACACAGAACGTTATTCATAATTGTTCTGTAATATATGCATTTTATGTGAAGCAGCAGGCGGAATGTTTTCTGGGAGCTATAAAGAGTATGATCATAGATAGGCTGCCCGTGGCTTATTGTATTGGTTTAATAGGATCAGATTAAACCAAACGCTATTTTTATAGCATGCATGTTAATAAAGTCAGCGGGATTAATACTATCGCTAAAACAATATCTAACATTTAGTCCTCAGATAAAAAAACAACTTTCACGAAGGATGAGATCAATGAAAAGTAAAGTTCAAAGAAATATTTCATGGAATAAAAAGAGAAATATTGATTTTGCTTTTGTTCTGGGAAGAAAAATGCATACACTATGCGATATTAAAAGTAATATTTCATTTTATAAAAGCTATTTATGCATTTCAATAATTTCTTTTTCCAACACTTCTATTGGTTATCCTGACACATAAAGCACCCTTTGGCAAATCCATTAAGGATGAAATCTTGTCATTATTGTTCCTAAAATTAATGAAATGTTTGCAGATTCATAAAGACAATATCATAAAGTGATGGTATCAATTAGATTAAATTTGATCCGTTTTCTTTAGGAGCAAGGCCAGGTCCTTGACATTCTCTTGACAAGAAAACTTATTGTAGTCAATCAAACATATGCATGATGACTTCTATCTTATATAATTAAATGTTGTTTTTTTTAGATACAATACGTGTATTTGGAAATAACGAACAGCATTCAAGCTCAAACGTCCATTAAACAATAAAGAAAAGGAGCAGAGTAAACACGGACCTCCAAAACATCAGAGATGGGATCAGATGCCATGGAGGAGTGAGCATCCCATGCTGACCGATATCGACGTACAGGAATCTACTTAGAAGTATCTAGTGATAATTTTCAGATTTTATTTTAATAATTTTAATTTGCTTATTTTATATTTTTTCAAATTCAACATATGGTGAAGTAGTCTCTTTGAAAACAAAATGATATAAAAACATAAGGTTTTAACCATTTGGTTAGAAAGAAAAGGACGTTTACTGATTTTTTTTTTCGCTCGCCTGTTTTAAAACTTTTCTAGGAAGCTTTTAAATGCCAGAAAATACTATATTTTGATTGATTTGAAATCGTATTTAATACTTAACATTAAAACTTAAGACTTTTAAACTTTATATACAGCAGTTCCCCGTGTTAAATTAAAGTTCAGGCGTTTTGATATCATTGACAGCTGCTTTTGCAGTAAAAATTACTCACGTTGTCACTAGTCTTTCGCAAAATTATTTGTTAAAACAGTCTGATTGTACACACAAGTACTCTGAAGTTGATATTTAAAAGATGGTTGAGTTTCTGATTGAAAATTTCTGTGAGGTTTTTGGTCACAGGATTTTCGAACAGTCTATTGGAATTCCAATGGGTATCAATTGCGCCCCATTTTAAGCTGACCTATTTTTGTATTTAAATGAAGCAGAATTTGTCCAAAATCTTATAAGTGAAGACACATGTTGTGACCTTCAACTCGACATTTAGTTGTATCGTCGACATATTGTTAATCAAAAATGGTAATTTCCATTCTTATGTCGATACGATATATCCCGGTGAGCTTGAAATAAGATACAACAGAGTCTGACACAAATTTTTCATATCAAAATAGTTTACTTCAAAAGGGTTCATGGTAATCTAACAGCCAATCTTTATGAGAAACGAGATGACTTTAATTTTTTTAATCGTCAAATTCTCGTACGTATGCAGCAATATAATACCTTCCTCACATGCGTATGGGGTTTACATGTAAATCTTTTTGATACGCAAGAGTATGCTCTACGTTGTATCTACAATTTTTAAACGAGGTAAGTTATTGACAAACAAGTTGCTGAAACAAGAATATCAGCAGTCATAATTTCTTAAGTTCTATGGTCGATACAATGACCTTGTCAGCAAATACAATTTATCATTACGTTAAATGCTGACTGATGTTTTTCATACTGATTGCTAGGTCATTTTTTACACCAAGATTTTTCAACAGATTTTCTTTTAGTTTCCGATAGTGACGAGGCGCACATGGCGGGTATGACCGTCCGTCAGGGGATGTTTACTCCTCCATTGTACCTGATCCCACCTCTGATGTTTTAGAGGGCAACATTTACTCTGCTCTAAAGTTTGTATTGTTTTATAGACTTCTGAGCTTGAATACTGTTTGATATCTCCATACATTTCATTAAACATGTACCTCGCATATCTTAGAATTAACTCATAATAATTTCATTCACTTTAGAAAGTACCTCAAAGCCGTTGATTGTTTTAAAATACTTGTTAAATGTATTATTCTGTTACAATATAATGAAAATGTAAGAAGCAAAGAGGAATTTATTTTCAAAAGACAGTCATTTTGCAAAAACTAAAGCCCCTAGTATACTTTAACTCATTTTTACCATTTCAAATAAGGATTGTTCCATTGTTAAAAAATGTTAACCTTTTAAAATTCTTTTTAACTAATTATAAAGAGATCTACAGAAAAATACTTTCTATATTTCATTTATCTGCACACCAAAAATGAAACCTTCCATAACTTTAAATTCTAAAATCTTCTTCGTGAAGATTGTACAGTTTATGTCATGTTTATATATTCTAAACAAAAGTATAAGAGCTAAGCAAATACGAATCTCTATATAAAAATATCATTGGTGAGATCGTGTGTTGTGGAGGAGTAAGCATCCGCTGACAACCGGTCACACCTGCCGTTTTTTTTCCTTGTCATGATTTGGAAAACAGAACAATATATAGACAGTGAATGTAAGGCAATGGCCTGACAGATACAGTGGTATAAAAAAAGTCAGTAAGCATTAGACCAAATATAGATTATATTTGCTGACAAGGTCATCGTATCGACTAAAGAACTTGCGATATGATTTATTCACTTTTTTGAGTTCGTTAAATTCTTGTTTTATTAAATTGTTTGTCAAAATATTGTCTCATTTTAGTTAAGACGCGTACATGTACGTATATAGCATGCTCTTGGGTATCGTATTGTCTGTAAGACCTAAACCCCAGACATAGGTGATAAGGGTATGATAAGTAGACGAAAGAAAAGTTGAAATCGTCACGTTTATCATAAAGTTTTGTTCTTAAATTACCATAAAATAAAAAATTCCAAATATGAAACAGATATTTCAGACTGTCTTGTATGTTTTCTTTTTAAGCTCATAATAATATTCTGCGTTGACATATCAATTAAAGTTTACTTACTATTGTTAATTGATAATGCTTCATCAATGCATCGAAATATCGAGTTTAAGGCCACCACAAGTGATTTTCTTTCCTTTTAAGTGATTTTCTTTCCTTTCATGTTTAAGATTTTGAATAAATTTGCTTCATATTATTAAAAAAATGGGTTCACTTAATAGCTGGGTTCAATTGGAACCAATGAGAATTATAACAGATTGTTGGAAGACCTGATCTCCCAAAACTACAGAGATATTATCATTCAGAAACTCAAGCGTCTCTTACATATTAATTTCAGAGTACTTGTGTATATAATCAGAATTTTTTTTTAAAAAAAATTTTCACATGACCAATGACAAAGTAAATTTCATTGATTTTCAATTTCATTACAAAAGCAGTCATGATTTTTGTATTTATCGTGAGGAACGGTTGTTTACAGTTTAGAAAAGTTGTACGTTTATAATGAGGGATCATTGTTTTTATTTCCAACATTCGCATTTTGAGTCTTAAAGCAGGTGACCTGTACTAGAGCAAACGTAAAAGTACATTCACAGAGGGGTTCATATTGAGTGCAATATATGCCGAAAATGAATTCTGATGTAGAATAAATTGTATAATGAAAATTAGTTTGTTAAATTGTCTTGTGTTCTTTAGTTGTTGCACTCATCAAGGTTCCATTGCTTAACCATCTAATTAAAATTATTCGCTTGTGTTTTCGATATGGTAGCGTTGAGACATCCACAAGCAAATACTCCTGCGATATGTTCTATTGTTTCTTTTTTGCAAATTGTGATATCCTAGTGCAAGGCAAAGACATGACTGACAGAATATAGTTCAAACACGTGCTCGTTCGATATTTCCAATATTTGTCAAGTTCTCGTATTAAATACATGCATATGGAATGCACTCTCCAAGTACAGAGAGGGAACAGGGAAAGTACCAGAAACATTAACAGCAAAACAACCCATTAAGCTTTCATCTCATGAGACGATGTCAGTCTTTTTGTTGGTTTGATTCGACTTTTCCGCTAAAATGGAAATATCCCTTACAGCATTGGCTTGATTATCGTTCTTCGTGATCGGCAGACCGTCCGAATCCCGATGATGGATTGGTGTATTTCGAAATTGCGACTTCTCCTTGTGCTCCCACCAAACAGAGTCCTGTCCGTCAGATAATATGTAGGGTTTTGGAGAAATCCGTCTAGACAAAAATTCGATTATCGTCTTGAATTGTAATGGCAGGAGGAATTGAGATTAAAGATAAACCTATTCTTGCTTTGATGACAACTCGTAAAATACGCTCATTATTTCCTCTCGAAGCGGAGAAGCATGCTGCTTGTGTCCTTGATAGACGAATCCCTCAAAACGACAGAAGAGTGATCGGGAAATTACTGTATTCAATAACTGCGTTTTACATCCGATCGCCCGAACTCTGTTACTTCCGGTTTACTGTCACATTTCATCATGTTCATAAGGCTTCCATCACGAGATTCACCGTCAAGTAGGTAAATTGATATCGATAAATTTATAGGATGGTCAGTACTATTTATTGGGCAAATTGCTCAGCAGTTCCTTAAATTGTCCGTTAATCTACTGGAAAGAAGTCGCTCAGCTTAATGGTCCCCTTATTGTCTGTACAATCACAAATCTCGGTAGGCAAGAAACTAACTGTGGCCAAAATTATTGAATTATAGAATGGCTGTACGTGGCAAGACTTTTTTTCATAAAGAACAAGTTTTTATTAATTAAGAATGGTTTTTATTTTAGCACCAGGCACCGAAACATATTTCTCCTCTTTCACCTTTGTAAAGAGATAATTTTTATTGCTTTGACGATGGTATTAATTCTTAGATTACGTAATCGACACAAAATCTGAGATGATTAAGCCATAAAAAGTCTGTGGAAGAATTTTATGGGTGTTGCTCAGTCGTTAAAGTGCACTTCGTGAAATTATATATAACAAGAAAGAATGGATAAATAACGAATGTTTTTCTACGAACATCAATATAATTTTTTTTTCTTAGAAGATTTATATGTTCTTGTACTATTAAAATCTTTATGATCTGGGAACTTTAACTATAGCTTCTCCGATTATAACTCAAGTTTATCAAAATGCACTGTTTTCCCATTTAAGTTTTAACGTTGTAATTTATAAGCTCTCTGCGATTCTGCCAAGTACATATTGCTTTTTACATACAGTCATTATGAAAAGGCTTAACAGTATACACTCTGCTATGAATTCTTATTACTGTCTTTCACTAATTACAGTTTCCAATTGCTAATGAGTACAAGTCCTGTACTCACTGGCAATTGAAAATTGTTTATTATACGAGTATAGTGAAAGACACTTCGATGAACTTAACAATGTTTGATTCTGTCAAAACTTTAAACTTTTTCCGATAAAAACTTACCTCTCTCAGTTATGTCTTCGGCTGCTGTAACTGAAGAGAAGCCTATATTTTGGTGGATACATTTATTAACACGTTACACGGTAATACTAACGACTTTCTTTGAGTACTAGCACATGTTTATATCCTATCGAACAAGGAACGTAAAGAAATCATCAAGGAACAATGTTATAGCTTATATCAATGCTGAATCTGATATATTCATAGTTTCTTTTCATCTTTATTGGTCTAAAAGATTCTTTTGTATTATAAACCGTAGGGTTTTTTCCATTATATTAGTACACCAAAAACAATTATCTTGACTAATAGTAAATTCTTGCCGTTTTACATCATTTATTTCTACAACAATCATAATCCTGTCTCGATCTCCAATGTGTACACATTATTTTTATTCTGATATTTGCCAGTTAAAGATCATATAAATAACATGTATACATAAAATTATACCAGGTGATTAAAATGAATACATTGAGATATTAATTGAAAAACTTGCGTATACTATTTCTTGACATCACTGTACTCTTGCAAAACAAAATAGAAAAAGAAAAAGAAAAAAGAAAAAGAAATAAATAAATGTGATAAGACGGTGGATGTGACCAGTCAAAAGGGGATGGTAGCTTCTTCATGGCACATAATCCCACCTCTGATGTTATTTAAGGTCCGTTTTTGCTCTGCTCTCAATTTGTATTGTTTTGATGGCCTTCTGAGCTTGATAACTATTTGTTATCTATATATTTCATGCATCATTTATAAAAAACGATTTCTCCCATGCCATAAGTAAATACTAGATTGTCTAGAAAATACCAATCTGAAAATGATTTCGTTCTAGTATTTTTATATCTAAAGACAGACTATCTGCTTACCCACGGTATTCGAATAAGGATGAATTCCCAATTTTAAGAATCTTTTGTAAACCACTTTCAAAGTGTTGACATATTTCTCCTATTCAATCAATTTAGCCTACTTCCAATTTTGAAATTCTGTGTTTGGACGTGTATCCTGTGTGGTTTCTCGAACGAGATTATTTCGACACAGAATCTCTTAAAGAAGAAGAGAAAGGTACAAATTACGCTTAATCAAGATTAACTGCCTCCTCTAAATCCCTCCGTAATCTTATTTTACACGGTTTTGGGGATTAATTAGAAAATTTGATAGATCTATTACTTTCATTGATGACAGCAAGGGAACATTTAACACGATCTTAACATCATCTATAATCAGATTTGTAGATAAAGAAATCTTAGGAGATTTTCAGAATATTGAAAAAGAAGGGAGACGGGTTAAATTTTTCAATGAGTCGTACAAAACAGCTACACGAAGTACGTAAAATGAGGAGGAGGTACTTTAACTGTAAGTGTTGTGTGATGCTGTAAGTGAAAATTCAATTCTAAATACTAAATAATTTTAGTTTAATATCTTTGTAGCTATATGAGTCATCAAGACATAATAAAAAAGAAGAGAAAAAAGGGGGGAAATTCTTGATATATATTCATTAGAATTTTTTTCTTTGTGTGAAATGAAATGGGTTTCTTTTTAATTTCACGGCAGGGGAGATAAGATTCGCCATTAAGAAGTTGTCAGCTATTAAAACGATATCTGAAAATCTGACAGATCTAATACAGATGCATTAGAGATAATACAAGATTTCCGATACATCACGTACTTTTTAATGTGGGGAGTTTTAAGAAAAAATCACCAAAGCATCGGGAGATCTCTCATCTGTTTCATATACAAAGGGCACGCGCGTACATCTGACAAAGAAATGAGGCTCCTGGGCTACAACGCTCACAAGAAAAAACGCTGGGCTTCATTAAAAATAGCTAATATATACGAATCATGATCGACTATAATCTTTGAAACAATATGTATTTGTGAAACACTGATGCCCTGTATAGCAACAAAAGGAAGAATAAACCTTTCATAAATGCAAACTAAATATGTTAAGTGTTCTCAAAAGAAATACAGTTGTGAAATATGAAAGCCCTACCACCACCTGTCCAAAAGTTATGGCCAAGGATATGTTTTTGAAAGGTAGGTCAAACTCCAGGGTGAAGGTCCAAGTTGTTGATCCTAAAAATGTCTTGAAACAAGGATTACATATGTGAAATATTAAATTCCCTAGTCCCAAGTGTTCAAAAGTTATAGCTAAGGTAAAGTTTTTGAAAGGTAGGTCAAACTGCAAGGTAGGGGTCAAAGTTGTTGGTATTCAATGAAAGGTCTTGTCACAAGGATTAAATATGTGAAGTATAAAAGCCCTAGCCCTGACCCTTCAAAAGTAATGATCATGGTTTGTTTTTCTAAAGTAGGTCAAATCTAAGGTCAAGGTCAAAGGGTCATAGTTGTTGGTATCCAATGAAAGGTCTTCTCACAAGGATTACATGTGAAGTATGAAAGCCATAACCTTAACCGTTCAAAAGTTATGGTTGAGGTAAAGTTTTTTTTAAAAAGTACATAAATCTCCATAGTCATGGTCAAAAGGTTAAAGGTCTTGGTGTCCAATGGATCGAAGGTCTTGTCACAAAGAATACATATGTGAAGTATGAAAGTCCTAGTATCTACCGTTCAAAAGTTATGGCAAAAGTAAAAGTTTGAAATTTTTGTTTAAAAATGTTTCAAACTCCAAGATCAAGGTCAATAAGTCAATGTGGGACACAAAAGAAAGATCTTGTCACAAGGAATAAACATGTGAAAAATAAAAAAACAACAGTCCCACCCACTCAAAAGTTATGGGCAAGGTTTTAGTATTTGTGGACAAAATATAGACAGACGGACAGCTAGACAGACAGACGGACACGACGAAAATTGCTGTTAAATCACATATTTTTAATGGGTCAAATTTTCGTGGTTGGAGGAAAATATATGGGTTCGTGGGGATTTAATTTCATGGATGAATAATCATTGCGTAGTAACATCTGTGAAAAAAATACATTTCATGGAGGACATTAATTCGTGGGTCTCTTCATACCACGAAAACCACGAAAATTAAACCCCCACGAAAATTACTGATTTCACAGTATATACCCCCGAATCTTCGATTAAGGGGTCATAGAAAATTGAGGTGGGATTTCCCTATATAAACATGTAAAAGATTGATCATCTCCACTGGCCTAGCTTGGAAAAGGCATGGCCGTTCTTTTGTAGACAGGTGAGTAACCTTTATTCAAACCCACACCATTTTGCCGAATATGGCGGACTCTTGGGTCTAGAGAAGGATCCAATAACAAGTATATCAGACGAACGACAAATCTAAATCAAAAACCAGAAACAAAGCTTTTTGATTGCAGTAATGCTATATTATTTTCTGTTGTTATTGCACACACAATTAAAGTTGAATTTGTCGTTGCGATACTAATTTTCCTAACGCACCGAATGAAAGTCATGGGAAAACATCCTACGCTTCGTGCGAGGTACACATGATTAAGAGAGTACGAAATCAACAATATCAATTAGACACGGTATTCTTATTTACAAAGTGTACGCATTTGATTCAGTACATAAATTTAACGAGAGTTTATAAAAATAAAAAGAATATTCGTGTGAACTGGAGTTTGATGCTCAATTTAAGCAATTTAACAACATCAATATAATTTTATTTGTACGCCTAAATTATTTTAGGCATGTTCAATTATTCTGATCATTTCGAAACTTTCTACTCAAAATTTAATATCACTTGTCTCATTAAATGCTCATCAGAGTTACATGGACTTCAATAATACTTAATATTTCCTAAAGTATTTGCAAATTTTCAAACCTCAATTTTCTTCCAAGAAAATCAATGTGTACTTTTGTAATTTTGATAAATGATGTAATCTGATTTGAAAACGATACATAATAGTGGTATTTTGCGGTTAATTGGCCAAAATAAAAACCTTGAAGTTGATCCAGACCGATTTTTCCCCCATCAGAAATAAAACCAGTTTGCCTTTTACTTGCTGTTTGTCGTTTCCTTTAATCGTAAATCTGTTTAACCAAAATAATTATAAAAATGCGCTTGCCTAATTTATTTCCATAGATAAAATGACGTTCGGTTGTATATTTATGTACTTTGTGATACGGTGATAATGGTAGTAAAATTTATCGAAATAAATTTATTTGAATTTATAATTTATCTTTAAAATGCTATTTAGTTGTCTGTTGAGTTTCCATATCTATCAAAACGTCCTCTTGGTTTTATATATGCAAGCTATATATAAACATTTTGTCTTTGCATAAGTTAAATTATAAATTCACTTGTACATTAATGTATTTTCCTGTAGTTTTTTTAGCAATTCCATGTATAGTATTTTAAAATTACATA
Source organism: Saccostrea glomerata (assembly GCA_003671525.1). Taxonomy (NCBI): domain Eukaryota; kingdom Metazoa; phylum Mollusca; class Bivalvia; order Ostreida; family Ostreidae; genus Saccostrea; species Saccostrea glomerata. The sequence continues at coordinate 587,797 of PRKT01000270.1, read as the reverse complement.
TAGGCAAAACTCTACATAAAACTATAAAGAAAATACTTTTTTTTAAATCACTACAAAATTCCTTAAGTAATACATACGATATTTTTACTTGTACATTAATGTATTTTCCTGTAGTTTTTTGAGCAATTCCATGTATAGTATTTTAAAATTACATATAGGCAAAACTCTACATAAAACTATAAAGAAAATACTTTTTTTTAAATCACTACAAAATTCCTTAAGTAATACATACGATATTTTACTGTTTCTCCCCGAAGTTTCCTACTAAAACGACTTCATGAAAATACTGCTTCATTAAAAAAAATGGAATGGTCATTTAATCGGAATGGATCACTGGACACCATAACAGGCACGGGTTGGCTATCGGAGAATCCCCTTGGTAAATTTGCCAATTCCTTGGGAGCGTGGCAGATGACTTATTGTGGTCGTGTTTCTTGTTTTTGCCAAATAGACAGTACAATACTTCAGGAGCCAGTAAATAGACAAATCTCGGTCGATATACTTTCTCTTCCTTCGTGACGCTAGCCTTTAATTTAGTATCATGACCCTTCTATCAAATGACACCAACTAAATTATTCATTTGGCCATTTACAATTTGTACAGAACATTTGCAGAAAATTAGATTGAGGTTTGTTTCTAGGTATTGTATTACGACCCCTGGATCTGTTTTATTACCGAGATTGTGCTGAGAATATGAATGCAGTGGTATTCTTGGTACAAATAAATGGATGAATTCGTTTCTTTCCTTGTTTTGGTAATTATATTCTCGTTGGTTATCTCCAGTTTTAAGGGTTGTGCATGCGAAAGGAATTTTGAGCAAGATCATTTTATTGCCATCTTCGCCCTGAGGAAACATATCGTAAGTTAGCAACTGCAGGTACAAGGTACATTTGCATGCATATGTTACCATAAATACTGCATGTACTGAAAATTAAACTCTTCAACGTTCAGTTATAATTATTAATTGTTAGAGTGTTATTATGAAGCAAAGCAAGCTAGGGTAACAATTTTTTTAGTAACATAAAACCAACGAACAATAATCATACTCAAAAGTCCATCTGTTGAGCAATACAAATTGTGAGCAGAACCAACACGAACCTCTGGAAACCACAGATGGAATCAGGTGCCACGGAGGAGTGAGCATCCAAGTCGACAAGACACACTAGGCCTCTGCCTCATCATGATCGGATAAAAGGGAAAATCCGTAAAAAAAAAAGTACAAATGAATGATTCAGAGTACCAAACATAGGTGTGGTTATAAGAGTTAGAAAAATATTGAGAAAATAAATCAATTAGAAAATTGATTGTATGTATAATAACTATCAACCCTATTCCTGTTACCTATATGGCTTATTGATAGACATCCCTTTGGAAAGTTCCCTCAATTTTGAAGTTTGGAGTCATTTTCTTGAGTGAGCCCTATATATACTATATAGATAAGCTAGACATACCGGTAATAACTGAATGAACCGATGGATAAATATATCCGGAAAAACCTTGTGACATAGCAATACATGCAAATTTATGGGGCATTTCAATAGAATTAAAAACGTTTCTTTTTTCTTTTTCTTTTTTTTTTGGTTAAGAGAACCATTACTTTTATAAAATTATCAGAACTTGTTTTTAAGATTCAGATATGTTTTAATTAATCCTTCCCACTAGTACTTAGTCTAATGATTCCACGTAGTGGGAGAGACAGACATTGATTAACGAGTCGATGTAATAAAGCTCACAAATAAACAAGTTAATAAGAAAAAATGATCAAACGTAAACCAAGACCTTGTGGCATCTCAAACAGAGGACTCACTAATTGAGCAAAAACCCTGCCACTTTCTATCTGTCGAGGGAATGCATATGTCACAAAAATAATGTTTCCGCAAAGAAGCACCTCGATCAATTATCCGGAAATATGAGTTGACAAACCTTTTTCTGTATGAAGAATCACAGATTTTCCTTATTTTGTTGGGTTTATTTTAGTCGACAGGTCGTTTCCTTCTATTTGACTCTACCTGTTATATATATATGTTTTTTTTAATAAATTGATTTTTAAAAATTGAAAATCTGTGATTTTTTTTTAATTAAAAGAAGGTTTGGTGAACTTTAAATCGTATATAATAGGTATAGTAATGCTTATTCACTGAATTAAACATTGTGAGATCATTTCACTTTAATTTTCATCATTAAATAAAGTACTTTTAAAAAAACAAATAATAAATTCTTTTATTTACTAAATTATTTACTAAAAAGATTTAATGAAATGTAAATTTTTAATCGCATTTAGTGAGTTAAGAATTTTTTTTAAGACTTAACTTCCCTAGATATGCTGCACACACGCATATGACTTCTATGCAAGACATGGTTTAAAACTAGGAGAAAATGTGTTTAAATAATTTCACAGTATAGTAAATTTGAACATATGCAAGAGGTAGTCTAGACCACTTAAATTTCTGTTTTAATAATGCATGGTTCTAAGATGAGAAATCAACCATGTGGTCCCACCAATTAATGAGGCATGATTAACAGCTACCGGTAGTATATTGTTTGTCAACAACAATAATCCATTATGTTTGTTAAGTAAGAGCGACAAAGTAATGTCCATGAGCATCAGTGCATGTTTTCAAGGTTGATTATCAAACTTATTATTGTATAGATATAAGGTCAAAACAAAATCTACAAGAAACTAGCTTCTGAAAGTTTTTTAATTGAAACACTTATTTTTTTTTTTTAAAAAGGCAACGTACGATGGTTCATATCTTTATTGGGACATATTTCAATGTAGAGTAATTCAAATACTATTTTTAGAAAGAAACAACAATAATAATAAATCGATTCACAGATAAAATGTGTCGTACAGTAAACATTAAAATTTGTCCTACATTTCTTTGCAAAGCAATTTAAAGAACTTATAAATGTTATGTCCTCTTTCATGTTCTAATATATTTGGGTGGTCTTTCAAAATACTTAACATTTGAGGGATTTTTGGCAATATACAAAGTAAGTTATGATGTGCACATTAACCCATAACTAATAAAAAAGGAAAATTATAATATTAAACAAGTGATCTCTTGCATTTACTTGACATTGTCTGTATCATTAAAATGCCAGCTTGATAAATGTGGGTGAAGTTTTCTGTTGTCTTGATGACCTCTGTGTCTTTTACCTCATCTAGATAAATAGCGGTTATGGTACATAATTAACCTACTTTTAAAATTAAGAATTTAATTTTTCATTTTGCTAAAAAGAACCAAAAAATTAAAGACCTGGTAATCAACATCAGTTACTTATGGCACGCCAAATTCACAAAAATGAGCAAAACATAGTTTCACAGTCGATAAACAAGGTTTATCGGTTGTAAACTATAGTTTACCGACTGTAAACTACTAGTATTATTAACAACTTTAATCTATATTTTACATCTGTAAACTACAGTTAACGCGATAATCTATGTTTCAGAACCGTAAACTAGACTTAACACCGAAAACAATCATTTGCACTTGCAAAACATAGATTATCTGATAAATACGGTTTCACGATTGTAAACTATGGTTTACAACTCTTAACTATATTTAACGATCGTAAATTATAGTTTACAGACGTGAATCTATGTTTATCAACAAAATCTATTGTTAACGTATTATTATAGACAGATAAACTTAGATTAGCATTCGTAAACTATAGTTAACTACCATTAAATATAGTTTTACAGATAAAAACTATACTTAACGAAGTGTAAACTATAGTTTACGGTTTGTAAACCATAGTTTACAGTCAATAAACCTAGTTTATCAACTGCGAAACTAGGTTTAGCTCATTTTTGTGAATTTGGCGTGCCATAGTTACTCTTATTGAAATAATGTTAGATATCTATTTCAAGTTATGTAATTTAATGTGGATCATCTTTATATGCCTAAAGTTGCTCTGTATATGTTATTGGATCTCTTTAGTATACAGTGTTTTGAGCTACCTTAAGCTAAAATTAAGTTATTTTATTTCACTAGATCTACAATAAATCAATTTTCACATATTCCTTTAGCCAAATGTTTAGACTTTAATATTTGCAAAGTAAGTAATTTGTCAATTATTCTGAAGAGAAGAGAATTCAGTAAATAAAAAAGCAGTTTTGTGGCGTTATTAAATCTCTCATGGCAAGTCATGGATATTGTGTTCATTCTATTTCTTGACACTATATTTGTGGAAATAGAATGAAAAAGAAACTTCTCTCTCTCTTCATAGCATGAAAACTGCATTGCAACAAGTTTCTTTACATGCCTTTTAGATGGATACTCAAGGACCTCTCCACATAGTAACTCCTACCATTCACAGCACTCCGTTGTCAAAATGTACTGGGTTTCCAGTTTATCTCAAACTAGAGAATCTCCAAGTTCCAGGAAGTTTCAAGATCAGGGGAATAGGCAATCATTGTCAGAAGGTCAGGATTGATTATTTATTCAGTGAAATTATTACTGCAATAATAAAAGATTTGGGTGGATCTTTGTTGAGTCTGTATATGCTGTTCCTTTTTTTCTAAACAGGCAGCACAGAAGGGATGCAAAAGAGTTGTTTGTGCCTCAGGAGGAAATGGTGGCCTGGCAGCAGCCTATGCCGCTAGACTCCTTAAACTTCCTGCAACCATTGTTCTTCCTACAACTACTCCTGCTTTTGTGGCAGAAAAACTCAGAGACCAGGTAGCACTTTATTCTCCTTACCCTCTCCCCCAACCCTGAACCCCACCCACCCACAGAAATAAAAAGATTATGCCGCTAGACTCCTTAAACTTCCTGCAACCATTGTTCTTCCTACAACTACTCCTGCTTTTGTGGCAGAAAAACTCAGAGACCAGGTAGCACTTTATTCTCCTTACCCTCTCCCCCAACCCTGAACCCCACCCACCCACAGAAATAAAAAGAAATTAACAAAATAAGAAAAATTAAGATCCAGTTGGTAATAAATGTATTTGTATATGTAATTTATCTCAAGGGACTCCGATCCATAGCCAGGAAGGACAACTCTTTTATTCATAATTTAATTCAAAAAGTGTCAAAATTAAGCTTGAAAATTAAATCTTTTCATGCAATAATATTCACTATATACCTCTCAATGTACTTCAAGGTTCTTTGAAGTTCTCAGAAAGGTCTTATTAAAAGTCAAAAAATTTTACCTTGTAAAAGTATTTTAAAATTACATATATTAGGAAATTGATGTTTATTTTGATCTAACCATAGATAGCAATGTTTATTAATATGAGATGAAATTAGAAGTGATTTATGGAGCTTTGCAATGACAAGAAAATCCTTATACACTCTGCATTGTAAATGAAGTAAATATAAGAAATTAAAGTACATTATATGTATAGAAATTGTCAAATTTCTTCAAAAGCCTGGATACCTATGATTTTTATTTTTAAAATGTGTCAATTGATCAAATTTGAATTGGAAAGTGCAAAGCAGGTGTTTTTATTTGCAATTCCTGAAAATATATTTGAGATTTACTAATTTTATCTACATAATATGATTAACTTAAAAGATGAAGTTTGAGGAATTGTTATGGGTAAAAACACGTTACTTTGAAAATTCAGAGACATTTTTGTGAGCAGTTTTAATTAGTCAATGCTTGATATTCAGAACCTGAGGATCAGAGTACCTTAAGTCACTTTGTATGTCTGTCAAAAAATGCTAATATATAAAGCATATCTTTTTTATGTTGTTTCTTAGTATTTACAGCTGTACTGTAGCAGTATATTTGCACCATTTCTTTTCTTAGTTTCATAGGAAAAATATGTAATACTTTCCGATTACATGTCTATCATGTCTATAGGATGCAAAAGTTGAAATCCATGGCAGTGTCTGGGATGAAGCTAATCAGTTTGCTCTTAAAATAGCACAAGATCCAGGTATTTCTTTATTGTTTTTGGTTAACTTAAAAAAAAAATGAAAACAGCATTTAAGTGTTTTCTTTTAAAGTAAGTCATCCTTCAATAAACACCTGTACAAATAATTTTTTTCTAGATTGCTTGTATGTCCATCCATTTGATCACCCAGATGTTTGGTAAGATTGTTTTCAAATATAATTCTGAACTTTGAGTGTCTTACATGTAGCATTTTGACATTTTAAAAAAAATGGCTTCTACAGATGCCTGTCTTTTGTTTTCATACTTTTTTCTCATTTGGCCAGGAACCAGAAGAACTATGTTTTGGTAAAGATCCACCTGTCTGATTCTCTGTTTGCCCAAAAGCAGTTTTTAAAAATTCTTCTCCTCCTCCGTAGTTGATCCAATTTCTATAAAATTGACTACACAAGTGAATTCCATCATTTTTATTTGTCTATTTTTTTATTTGTTCAACAGTGTTGTTGTTGTTACACAAAAGACTTTTTCCTACAGAAGATTTTAATTAACATTGCATATTACACCATAGCAACTGAATATCATGTTGTTAATTTTACAGGGAGGGACATGAGTCACTGGTTGTAGAGGCCAAAGAGCAGCTGCCGTCCCCTCCTGATGTAGTGGTGGCTTCAGTAGGAGGTGGGGGCTTACTCAGCGGAGTCATACAGGGTATGGAGAAGGTAGGCTGGGGTCACATCCCAGTGGTGGCCATGGAGACTGTAGGGGCAGATTGCCTGAATGTGTCCTTGAGAGAGGACAAGGTCACCACCATTCCAGCCATCACAAGGTTTCCTACTAAGCATTTTTTTGGGATGTAATGACATAATTGCTTTCTTATCATACACAGGCATCAGCTTTGTAAAACTGTCTTCTATAACAATACTTTATAATTTTACAGTGTTGCCAAATGCCTTGGTTCTCTCACACCTTGTACTCGAATATTTGATCTGTGTAAAAAGTACTCAGTGATATCCCAGCTCTGTACAGACAAACAGGCTATAGATGCATGTCTGAAGTATGCAGGTAAAATATTTTGTTTTTAAGTTCTTATGCTCAGATATTTCTTATAGGAAAGATTCAGAATTTCAACATAAGAGATGTATAACAATAATACAGTTTGTAAATAGAGTATTCTAACTTATCAAATGTTTCCATGGGTATATTTACTTCTACATTCAAATGATAACTGTCATCTTGCTATTGACCTCCTTTTGAATTTACGAACAAAAACACTGCAGAAAAATACATGTAATAAAAAGCTTGTAGATCCTCGTAGAATGGTGTATAATAATTTTAATTAGATGATCATCGACAGTTAGTGGAGCCTGCTTGTGGCGCCAGTTTAGCATCTGTGTACAGTGGCATACTGAAGGATCTTCAAGCTCAGGGAAAACTGGGTCAAGTTAAATCTGCCTTGATTGTTGTTTGTGGTGGAAGTGGAGTTACGCTCGATGCCCTCAGTAAGTGGAAAATGGAATTTGAACTCTGATTGTTCAAAATTGGGTGCATTTAGTATTAGAACACGAGGCCTGTCTCAAATCCTGTGATATCATGATATTAGTGAGGGTTTTATCATTTATTTTTTGAGAGCAGCTTCCAGTTATTGTTATTTTTAATTTTTTTCATTTGGAATTTTTTATGTTTAAGGGTGTGGGTTTGAAATGTTAATGATCTCTATATTCCAATTTTGGAATCAATTTTTAAACATGTTGATTTTTGAATAAACTGTATAAAGAATAGAAATCTGATTTGTTCATTTGTATGTCAGTTGAAAGTTTTTTTTAATATAAGCTATACATATTTTAAACAAGTTGGGTATAAGATGTCAGATATTGGATGAAATGTGCAAAAAGGAGCAATTCTGGTAAAAGAACTATTTGTGTTTTACACATGTAATGAATATATAATTATTATATTGCAATTTTCACATTTTGGCTTTCTATTTATAATCAGATAAAAAGTAATTTAAGCGTATACCAAAAGATTATAAATTATTTGATAAAGCTAGCATGATTTGTAATCTATTTAAAGGCATCCGAAATAATTTGAGAAGTCAAACCTGTACAAGTAGCACTAAATAGCTGAATTTTCTTCAGATAAGGTCTTACATTAGCTGGAAAATAATTTTTATTGTCCGTCCCAGTGAAGGGGTTGTCTTTCTTACTCTGCATGCGTTTGGTCACACGAAGCCTTAGAGGTTACCCACAGAATCCAATGTGTTTTCCCCAATGCTTCTATGGTTTTGAAGTAAAGATTCGAAATATCCACATTAAACAAAAGTCAAATTGGCAGGTAGTCGAGTCCTGGACTATTTTTTAGTATAATATCTTGGAACATTTACATACTAGTATGTTACTTGTTTCGTGTGAATTGGAATTTCAATAATTTGTTAGAAGACCTGGCTCCGGGGCTATATAACTGAGACAAGCTCACTTTTGATCTAAGTATCACTTTTAACTATATATTCTTTTTGTTAAAACAAGACAGAGATCAAATTTAAGCTCGTCTCAGTTTTATGCCCCCGATGCCAGGTCTGATGCTGCATGGCGTGCCGTGTTCCAAGAGTTCCAGCCTGCATTATTTCGCTCTACCTCCATCATCAATCGCCATGATGTATAGGGGCGGCCTCGTTTCCTTCTCCCCTCAGTAGTCCACCGGAAGGCCACAACACAGTTATCTGTTGGATTCTTTTTCAAACACATAGTCGATCCAATTCAACCTTCTCCTCCTCATCTCGCCACTGAAGCTCTCTGTTTCTGTCATCTCAAGAATTGTCTTGTTTGGGATATGTTGTTGCCATCCGACCTTAATAATCCTTCTGAGGTACTTGTTCTGAAAAGAATCAACCTTCTTTTCCTCTGGCTTGGTAACCTTCAAAGTCTCACATCCGTATAACAACACAAAGGAGACCAGGCTCCTGAAGAGGAAGACTTTTCTGTTTCGACTAATGTCTGTGGAGTTCCATATGTTGGCTAGCCTCCCAAAGGATGATATCCTCTTCCTGATATTTCAGCAGTGCCTCCTACCTTCAAATGTCTTGGACTGAAGATGGTTCCTTGCTGACACTAGGGTATTGTCGTTTTCAAAGTTAAGGACTTGAAGGATAGTGTTGAAGTCCCATATGAATCCTGTTCTCTTTTCTCTGACAGTCTGTTGCATCACCCAGTATATTACTAGGGGAACAAGAAACGTGACATACACCACAGCACATAAGTCATCACAGGAAAAGGGTCTGTGGTCTCGTTGTCATAAATCACAGAACACTGAAAATCGTCATACAGGGCGTTCACCATCTTAATCAGTTTTCTGGGTTTTTCAAAATTTTTCATAATAACCCAAAGATTGTCTCCGTGCATGGAGTCGAAAGCTATATCAAAGTCCACAAAATGGATGTACATGTTAGCATTCTACACGTTTAATTGCTCCATGATATGTTCCTGGGGGTGAATGTCTTATTCACAGTCCCTCTCCCTCTCCGTAACCCTGCCTGCTCTTTCCTAAGGATGTGGTTAACTCCAGCCTGTATTCTGTTAATGACGATTTTGCTGAATGCTTTGCTGGCAAGGGGCAGCAATTTCACCCCCCCCCCCCTCCTTCTCCAGTTGTTGTAGTCCTGCAAGTTGTCTCTCTTAGAAATTTTGCAGTATCTTTGCTCCATTCCTCTTTGACCACCTTCTCCTTTCATATCTGGTTGAAGGTCTGCTTTAGTTCCTGGCTGGTATGATCCAGGTCTGTCTTTAGCATTAATTTCTGCTGCTATTTCATTTGCTCCAGGGGCCTTCCTATTCTGAAGCGTCTTCATTGTAGCCATCGATTTTTTTTTGTATTTTGGGTGGCTCAACTGAGATTTCTAGCTCTTCTCCGTCCTCTTGTTCATCTTGTGGTAGTGACTCTGGAGTGTCCCTGTTGAGCATTTCCTCAAAACGCTCCCTCCATCTGGCTATCCTCTTTTCTTTACATGCATTTTTCATCTGCTCTCCATCTTTGCTCTTCACCGCTGCTATTTGTCTATTACATTTGTCATTTTGTACTATGCTGTACAGTTCCGGTCCTTTTGCTTTCCATTATTCTTAGCTGCTTTCTGTACTCGCTCAGCGTTACTGTGATGTTTTGTATATGTCTTATCGGGGATCAATGTTCCTGTGATAACAAGTCCATTCGTCTGACAAAATTCACAAAATTCTTGCTCCGGTCTAGTTTTGTGTTCCCAGTCCATGTATATCCATAGTTCTTTCAAATCCATCATTGTCACTTTCCTACTTTGGCATTAAGACTTTCCATGACAATGATGATGTCGTTCTTGTTACGTCCATCAAAGGTCTCATGTTGCTCCATATAGAATTGGTCCTGCTCCTCTTCCTTTTGATTATGTGGTGCATACATGTACGCTTGGATCATCGACACTCTCCTGCATCTTGTATAGAATCTTGCTGTTTTTATTCTCTTGTAGATGAGGGTCCATTCCATGCGTAATTTCATTGCCTGCTGGTTGATCATTTATCGAAGAAGGGGTTAGTTATGATTAAAAAGTCTAGTTTTTAATCCATCGAGAGAAAATGCTGTATATAATAAAGCGCAGAAAAGTTGCACTTTAAGATGTTATTGATATTAAAAAAAAATTAAGTTGTTTGGAGTTGAGAATTCACATCTGACTTACACCGCGTCTTGAATATGCTGTTGCGCCATTCGTCTCAATTCGATATCTTTGAAAGGAGTAAAGATCTACGCATTGCAATGTATCATTGTTTTTAAGGACTTTTACGAGATCTGGAAATGCATCTAGGCAGGGAAACTCGAGATCGAATTCATCTTCGATACTTGGAATTAAAATAATATTTTCAATCTGCTAGATAATTTTAAAGATTTCATCCTATGAATGTGAACTGTGTTATAGGTGTCCAGATGTGAATTTAAACCAATAACTATTAAAATATTCTCCTTTTGTTTTAAAAGTTCATAATTTTCAACATTTTAAATAAATAAAAACTTGAGAATACGACAATATAATTATAAATTTTATATTCCGTTTTGGTCCATTTGAGTTTCCATTTGGGTCCATATGAGTTTCAATTTGTTTTCATTTGGGTTCCATTCGGGTCCATTTGGGTAAATCGACGCACCCTTCAATAAATGTATTCTTCTTTGGTTTGTATTTTTATTTCATTTTTTCTACATCTTCATTGGGGATTTGACCACTGCCATATGTTGAAACTGAATGAAATAAACATTGTGATTTCATCCTTTATTATATTAATATTACTCCATGTTTAACATGTTTAACCTTTTCCATTTTTGAAAAACTTGAATGGATTTTATTTATTTATTATTAAACCTTTGTAAAGCGCCCTATATATTTTCTAATGCGCTGTACAAGCATTATAACTATATACAACGAATAAAGCTTAAACATTTACAGCAGTCATATTCGAAAATTGTAAGATAAATATTAAAAAATTTAGTGTCCAATATTCATAAAAGTACTAAAAAAAAATGATTAAAATGCAGCGTCAAAATGTATTAAAAGGCTATATTTAAACCAGTAACTATTAAAATATTCTCCTTTTGTTTTAAAAGTTCATTATTTTCAATATTTTAAATAAGTAAAAACTTGAGAATACGATAATATAATATAATATCTTTCATATTCCATTTTGGTCCATTTGAGTTTCCATTTGGGTCCATATGAGTTTCAATTTGTTTTCATTTGGGTTCCATTCAGGTCCATTTGGGTAAATCGACGCACCCTTCAATAAATGTACTCTTCTTTGGTTTGTATTTTTATTTCATTTTTTCTACATTTTCATTGGGAATGTGACCAGTGCCATATGTTGTAAATGAATGAAAAAAACATTGTGATTATATCCTTTTTTATATTAATATTACTCCATGCACTCTTTTGGCATTGATATTCATTACTTCCTCTTAAAATGTTGTTCTAGATCTAAAGTAATGAAAAGCAAATTAAAGTGTCTTACACAAGGAGAAAATTCTCCCTTGATTGAATAAAAAGAATAGCCACTATGCCGTAACAGCGACTGCACAGCCACTGCCGTGACCAGGATTCGAACCTGGGTTGTCGCGGCCACAACGCGAAGTACTAACCACTATACGATCAAGTAGCTGTTTAGCAAACATAGGGCAAGCGACCGGTGCCTTGTTCAAGAATGATTATCAAAAAGGGAAATATTACTTACTTTCCTAAATGATATATATACATGTAGCATGGCGTGCCGTGGGGATCTTGAGCTGTTTTTCTTCAATCAGATTTAAAATCTGGAAAATAGTTTATTATATAGTACCAAAACTTTACAAGTTTAACCCTTTCCATTTTTGAAAAACTTCAATGGATTTTATTTATTTATTATTAAACATTTATAAAGCGCCCTACATATTTTCTAAGGCGCTGTACAAGCATTGTATGAAAAACGAATAAAACTTAAAAATTTAGAGGAGTCATATTCGAAAATTTAAGATAAATATTTTGAAATTTAGTGTCCAATATCCATAAAAGTGCTAAAAAGATGAATTAAATTTAAAATGCAGCGTCCAAATATATTGAAAGGGTAAGATACACAATTTATAAGTCATCTGCCTTTTTAAAGAGAAAGGTTCAATTTTTAGCTTTTCTTAAAAATTCAAATTGAATCACACTATCTTAAGGATATCCGATCGATAACTCAAAAAATTGATATTTAATTTGAAATGCATCAAAATGAAGCTTGAAAATGAAATATTTTCATGCACCAATTTTCATTTTATTCATTTTATAAGATTCAAGGTTTTTGGAAGTCTTAGAAAAGGTCTAACAAAAGTTGACATTACTACCCTATAAAAGGGAAAAAAATAATACAGTTTCAGAGAAATACGATTTTCTTTAATCCATCCGTAGATGCAAAAGCTTATTTAGAATGATATGAAATAAAAATTGTTTTGTGGTGTCTTGCAATGATGGCAAAAGCCTTTGACACTATGTATACATGACGGAAATAGAGGACAAAAAATACCAAATAAGTATAAAAATCATGACAATATCTCTGAATGCCTGGATGCCTATCGTTTTTTAACATATAATATATTTGTTGATCAATTTCGATTAGAAAATGTATTGCTGATATTCAAATTCGCTTTTTCTGCAAAAATGTTGGAGATTTGTCAATTTTCCCTATATAATATAATTAACTTTAATCTTTAACTCATAAGAAATTTGTGGATAAATTTACATAACTTTGTGGATTCAGAGATACTTTTATGAGTATTTTTTATTTCTTAACTGCTAAATTTATACACCTGTGGATCGGACTACCTTAAGTACAAAGGCAATGAGTTCCATAAAGTGGACGCCGCTTTGTCAAATCGTCTATTCGCATATGTCACAGTCCTTGTTGACGGAACCACTTAAAAATATGATGATTCTGAGTGTAGGCTAGGTAAAGGTGCGTTTGACTCGATTACATTTAATATCCCGAAAAACCAAAAATAACTTGAACTACCATAAAATGTATATATATATATATATATATATATATATATATATATATATATATATATATATATATATATATATATATATATATATATATATTGGATTCCCAAATTTCATAAGAATCCTTACAAACAAAGATACATTGCGGGTTCCAGTAAATGTTCAACTAAGCCTCTTTCTTTACTCCTCACTAAGATATTGACAGTAGTGGAGGAAAAACTTCAAGAGTACTGTTCACCAATTGCGCTCCGTTATTAGCAGACCTTTTTTGTATTCACATGAAGCAGAATTTGTGCATAATCTTATTTGTGAAAAGAAGAAAACACTTGCTGTGGCCTTCAACTCGACATTTAGATATATCGACGTCGTATTGTTAATTAACGTAGTAATTTCCATTCCTTTGTGGATACGATATATCCTGGCAAGCTCGAGATGAAAGATACCACAGTGTCTGACAGATTTGTTTCATATTTGGATATTTTACTTGAAAAAGACGCTAATGGTAATCTAACAACCAAGCTCTATGATAAACGTGATGACTTTAACTTTTCAATCGGCAACTACCCTTACTTATGCAGCAATATACCTTCATCACCTGCATGCGGAATTTATATATCTCAGTTGATTCGATACGCAAGAGCAAGCTCAACGTATGAGCAATTTCTAAAACGAGGTAAATTATTGACAAACACGTTGATGAAACACAAATACCAGCAGCCTCGTTTAAAATCATCATTTTGTAAGTTCTACGGTCGACACATTCTATTTTGAGGAGACATAACCTTATTCTTAATTCTCTCCGTGGCAGGAGGGACACAAGGCTTGAGCATCTTTCTTCCGCAGTGGCCGGTCTGATCTGCTGCACGGCATGCCGTGTTCCAAGAGTTCCAGCCTTCATTATTTTGCTCTATATCCCCACCACTACCGCTAGGGTGGCCTCGCTTCCTTCCCCCCTCATGTGTTCACCGGAAGGCCCAACACAGTCATTTGTTGGTTCCTTTCTAAGCACTTGGTCGATTCAATTCCCCCTCCCCGTCCTCACCTCGCCACTGATGCTTTATTTTTATGACATCTCCAGAACGGTCTTGTTTGGAATATGCTGTTGCAATCTAATCTTAATAATTCAGAGTCAACCTTCTTTTCCTCTGTCTTGGTAACCTTCCAAGTCTCACATCCGTACAGCAATACAAATGAGACCAGGCTACTGAAGAGCAAGACTTTTCTGTTTCGACTTATGTCTGTGGTGTTCCAAACGTTGACTAGCCTCCTGAAGGATGCTCCGGCCAGCACTATCCTCTTCCTGATATGTCATCAGTACCTTCTCCCTTCTTGGAAACATTGGCGCCCAGGTAAGTGAACCTGTCCACCACGCCGACTTTACTGTATCCGACTTTCAAGCTGGTTTCACTTTTGCTGTTTATTTTCATCTTTGCACTGGCATTCAGCTTTATCTCAACTTTTGCTGAATTGTCTTCTAAATTTGTTGTCTTGGAATGAAGATAGGTCATTGTTGATGACAGTAGAGCATTGTCGTCTTCAAAGTCACGGTCTTCTAGCATATAAATTGTGAAGTCCAATATGAATCCTGTTCTCTTTTCTCTTACAGTCTGTTGCATCACTCAGTCTATAACTAGGAGGAATATGAAACGTGACATACAGCACGACATCCTTGTTTGACACCAGTCATCATAGGAAAAGGGTCTGTGGTCTTGTCATCAATCACAAAACACTGAAAATCGTAACAAAGGGTTTTGACCATTTTAATTAGTTTTCTGGGTATTCTATATTTCTTCATGATGACCCAAAGGCTGTCTCTGTGTATGGTGTCGAAAGCTTTTCCAAAGTCCAAAAAAATAAATGTACACATTAGCATTCTACTTGTTTAATTGTTCCATGATGTTCCCGAGGATAAGGGTGTGATCAACTCCACCCCGTATTTTGTTAAAGACGAGTTTGATGCTTTGCTGGCTAGGCGCAGCAATGTCATTCATCCAGTTGTTGCAGTCCTGTAACTGATCCAAGGCTTGCTTTTGCTTTTCCCTGAAACCAAGTACTTCCTCTGCTGTATTCACTTATGCCATATTTTGATGCTCTTATATTTTTTTCAATATCTTCAGTCTTTTCCATGCGTTACCCTAATTGCCTTCTCATACAGTCATTTAACTTTGCTTTTACCCATTTATTTTTTAGGCGCGATACACTCAGTCTTCGCTCAACTTGTTCTTATTTTTATTTGTATTGAGGTGTATCCTAATTCCGGTCTTCACTATGTTGTTTTTTGTATGTCTTTCTGGGGAATTGTGACTACAAGTACGTTGGTCTGACAAAAATCACGAAATTCCTCTCCGTTCCGTTTTGTGCCCCAGTCTATGTATAATTCTACCCATAGTTCTTTGAAATCCATTATTGTCACTTTCTACTTTGCCATTGTGGTCTTCCATGGTAGTGATGATTCCATTCTTGTTACATCCATCAAAGGTCTCCTGTAGCTCCATATAGAATTGATTCCATCTCATCCTCTTCCTTTTCATTGTGTGGCACATAAGCTTGGATCACCGACACTCTCCCGTATCTTGTAAAAATCTATCTTACTGTTCTTTTTCTCTTGTTGATGTGTGTCGATTTCATGAGTGATTTCATTTATGGAAGAAAGGGTTATTCATGATTTCAAAAAGTCTTGTGATTAATCCATCGAGAGAAAAGGTTGTATATGATAAAGTGCAGAAAAGTAGCACTTTTTGATGTTATTGACTTCCAATAAATTGGTTTCCTTAAACTTCTTATAATAATTAAACTTTTACAAACACACAATATTAGTAAATTGTAAGAGGCCTTATATGCTGGACCACTTCCGGTTTATCAAAATTGGAAGGAAAGATGGTTCGCATCTTGCCTTAACTGTTTGTGTATTATGTGCTTCTATGTGTGTCATTGTTGTGACAAATATAATATTTATCGACCTCTAAAGTCCTCTAAATAAAACCAGTGAAATGTGTTTTTATAAACTTATTGCAATTCAAAAAAAAAGGATCAGTATAATTTTTTGAGAATGACATTTTTTTTTAATTCGTATCCACAACTATTTCACAGTACTTATAAACTGTTACTTCAAGAAGAATCTGCGTTTAGCAAGGCGCCCGCAAAGGAACTAAAACCAGCTGGCATTTTTCTAGAATCTGCAGAACCTTGAAGGTGGCGGATCCAAACTCGTTCCCCCTGAGCACAGTGAATGTTGGCTATCTGGGTTCCTTCGTCAAATCCATATACTGTTGCGTGTAGATGTGCTATCTGCTGCCCATTGTGCATCATTTCCGCGTCCAAATTTTTATCATCTCCACTCTCTGACACGATTGTAGAAGCAAACTGATAGAAACCGCTGACAGGACAGACAAATATCCCCGTGTTTCCGTCGTATCCTTGTCCGGCGTTTGTGACGACGCTTTCAAAGACGATTGTTTCTCGATCATTCAGTGTTGTGTACGCCTTTCCTAGTCTAGCGTAGAATGTGATGTACTGATGACGACCTGAGGTCGGTCCGAGCAGAAGGCGTTCTAAGATTTAAAAAAAAAACCTAGAATCCTTACAAAACAAAAAGGCGACATCACATTAGCCATTTATTTTGGATGAATTCAATTACTTTTGTAATAGATACGTAATGATTTTACAAAGTTACTGAGATAAGATGTACACGTTTATAATGATAGGGTGTTGCTAAAACGCGGAACGGAAAACGGAACGGAACGGAAAACGGAAAATAAATGTCAAGCAAATAACCTTGATTCGATATAAATCAGACATAAAAAGCATTATTCATGATATAAAAATCGTATATAATGAAAAATTATCGTAAAATATGTTATATTCATGAATCATGCGCCCCTCAGAACTTGTACATGTGCATGCGACGGTCAATGAAATACATATTGTGATAGATGTACTAACTAGACTCAAGTCCTGAGTATCAATCTGTCAAACGTTGCGTTCAAATTATTTTTTTAAGAATGCTCATTATAAACAAAAAATCTTGTTCTGAAATAGAATGAAGGAAAAAAGACTACTAGTAAGTATACATAGTGTATCAGTAAAGAAAAAAGAACTAGTTTTGACATTCAGATTATGCATGCATTGGCGAATCCAGGAATCTTGAAAAGGAGGGCAGCTAAGGTCGGAGTAGGTGCCCTCAGTCACACAAGAAACTGATTTATTAATTGAATCTTATTTATATTTTGGTCACAAATAGGAGAGGGGTCCAGATCCCCTATAAATCCATGAGAAGCATGATATGCAAATTAAGAAATTTAAATATGAATTTATAGCTGAAATATAAGAAAACATTTCTTGCAAAGAATTAAGTAGGATGTTTATTTTTCCCTTTTAATTGAAAGTTTTCAGACCTGAGCGGAAAAACAAACTCTAAATGTTTTACTGTCGGGGTCATATCCCCTCTTCCAAAAAATCACACTTACTTAAACTTCATTGAATGTAAAGATTATACATTAATTTTGCTACAGTTAAGATTTACAACTCCTTCTCTCCAAGAATTTAATTGGAAGCGATTCTATTTTGTATAAAATTTAACATTTTACGTACCAATTACCATTGTTTATTTAGATACCAAATATTGCCCCCCCTCAACTGTTTACCAAATATAACCTTTTTACTATAGAAATGTTCATTGAAACCCCCAACACTTTCTGTCTGTTAAATTGATTTAGTAAGTTGGTGTAAAAAATAGTACTGAAAGTTGGAATTTATCCTAAATTGTCTTTTTCGCTTGTTAAGTTCGACTTTTTTCTAACCCCCCCCCTTTCAAAAGCGATGCTACGTCACTAGCTACTACATGTATGTCAGCGGTTTTCGTAAGAGACTTAACATGACGAAATCAACATGTATTCATTAAGGAGTGATTGAATATGTATAACATACATTGTTTCTGAGAAATTTTATGTATTTTAAATTATTTAATTGAAAATAATATTTTCCGTTTTCCGTTCCGTTCCGCTTTCCGTTCCGATTTCCGTTCCGCGTTTTAGCAACACCCATAATGATAGATATCATATACATTTTTTTCTTAGTAAAATTGAAGTGATGTTTCTATTGTGAATTCAACATCCGGTCATAAAACATGTTTGTTAGAATTTATTGCACATAAATATGTGTTAGGCATATTGCACGATTTTTAAAAGATTATATAGTCACTTTCTTTTCCCTGTGCCCCAATGGCTTCGAGCAAAGCCTTGTTTTGAAGTTTTAGAAGATTTACATCATCTCGTAGTTCTCTTAAATCTGCTTCTGTTTGAGCTGCAAAATAAGAAAATATATTTTATAATTAAAATGGAAAGTTTAGCATTATTCTATTATTAGATCGCATACTTGTCAGTTCATTACTTCGTATGCATTCATATACATTTAAGTAACGTAAGCCGTTCACTTACAAAGTCGTGCCTCCAGATATACTAGTATCTCATGTTCTGTATTTGCAAAAGATCCAACGAAACACAATATGGAAATGAAAATTATCAAGGGAACCATATTTGTACATAACCTATACAAGGTAGAACTGTTGTACACATAGGTAACCTCTTATCGTTCACTGTGATAAAAATATCAAATGATAGAGAATGGGTTTATTAAACCCTTATTATGTTCATTAACATTTATAAGAACGTAACAAAGAAGTTTTCAATACATTTATTTTTTCCAATTTAAATGCTAAGAATTCTTGAATTTGAAAAAAGAGGAAAATACAGATGAACTTTGGTATCTCAAACACTTTGTATTTTACGATAAATACGGCGGGTTTATGATCTGTTTTCTTGTTATTTTATAAGACAATCCATAACGATGAGCTTTTATCCTCTGAGTTAATCTGATGCAATTTATATTAAAAAAATTAACAAAAATGTCACAATTCGTTATAGATCACAATATTATAAATAGATATAATATCTTAAACTGTGATGGACCCATGTATAATTTGCATGGATTCCCATAGGAAAAAAATCAATAGTTATATCTATTCATCAAATGCATTCATCGTCTTTTATTTTTTATTATTTTGTACATTTTCATTTTCGAATGTGACCAGTGCCATATGTTGAAAATGAATAAAATGAAGTCAATACTAACATCCTTCTTTACAAGTCGATAAATTTGAATACTTTCTCCATCTTTGTACATTTTTTGCATTATTATCCCGTGCTTTCTCTAACAGTACCTTTTGTAAAGTAATGCAATGCAAAGTAGACTGTCTAATGCAAGGTAAAAATTCTTTCTTGATTAAAAAAAAATAGCCACTTTGTCGTAACAGCGACTGCACAGCCACTGCCGTGACCAGGATTCGAACCTGGGTTGTCGCGGCCACAACGCGAAGTACTAACCACTACACGATCACGGCTATATTAGTAGCTGTTAATTCTGTAAATGGTCAGTGCCTTATTCCAGAGTGATTATCAGAAAGGGAAATACAGTGTATACTAACGTACTTGATATATAAAGCAGCTGCGCAGCACAGCTAGGTTACAGTAAGGAGGCGGCGCCTTATTTGTACGGGAAATGTTTACTATGACGTCACACATAATATAAGGTCTTCAATATACCGCAAAATGAAATTACGAGGGGTGATCAAAAAGTTCGCGAACTAATTGAATAACTTTTAAAAAAAGAAATGATATAGGGTTTCGGTGTTGAAAATGTTTCAACGTAGTCCTCTCCGATTTTAATGTACATCTGCAACCAATCTGCCCATGCGCGGATCACGTGATATTGGCGGTCACGTGACATGCTCTTTAGCGTTCTATCACAGAAGCTTTAAATTTTTTCAGACTCTTATATTTCTTACCATGCAGATTATTTTTCCAACAAAAACAGTCCATTAGTCAGAAATTGCCTTAATCTCAACGATAGTATGGTTGGATAATGATATCTTTTTGCAGAATGAGCATGGTAACCATCAAAACCCAAGTCTGCTGTCTTTTGAGCGTCGTTTATTTCATGTGGATAAAGTATGGGTGCCTTCACTTTATCATATCTGATATGTTTAAAGTCTAAAGTAAACGATATTTTAGGGATTTGATAATTAAATTATTGTAAAGATATTCATCTATTTCTCTAACTGTAAGTTGGCGATCTTTCTTATCAAATCGCTTAACAAAGGGCACGTCTTTCTCCAAGTTTGCATTTACTGGGCAACAGAACAAACATATTTTTAAACATCTCCTTTCCTTTACTTAAACAATCAATCCAATTAATGACAATACTTCTGAAAGTCGTTTAACTCCATAAACCGTATACAAATTATTATAAACTTCTACAAAGGAATTTCTAAGATATACGTTTAACTTTACAGCCGTTTGTTTCTCGAATACGACTGAGTCAACCATTTTTTGTCACCAGTGATCTGCCTTATGACGTCATTTTCACATTGTGACGTCACAAACACGAGAAAAAATGTTCCATTACATATGCTTTTTATAGAACATGAGTATAACTTTATGTGTGCCAAATTTCATTGTGATCTGAATTGTGGTTTTGTAAATATAGAAGTAGTTCGCGAACTTTTTGATCATCCAAAAGCATTAGGATATTTGAAAAGTGCTGCGAACCTCATGAAATCTTTCATATGAATTATTAATAGCTATATTCAATGTACTTGACCAGCTAAATATTCAAACTGCCGTCCAACAAATTAAATTTTAGCAATTATTAAAGGGAATTTATATAGTTTCGCAGCACTTTACACAAATACGAGGAGTTATCCAACAATAATGTCACAACCACTCTAAAAACTTTAAAATCAAATGATATAAGCAGAATTTAATAAACTTATACCCCTTTCTTTCTTTTGTTTGCCTAAAAATATCATTTGAATATATAAAATACTTTCTTTTTACTTTCTTTTTATAAAAAGATATTTAAGATACGAACACTTTTCTACCGCAACACGATACAAACGTTATTGATGTGTGTGGCCGATCGGCAGGGGATGCTCACTTCTCAATGACAATGATCCCACCTCTGTTGTTTTGGAGGTCTGTGTTTGCTCTGATCCTATTCTGTATTGTTTTATGGACTTTTGATCTTGTATGCTGTTCGTTATTTCCATATATACATGTATCATCTGATATTTATCGTCTTCTTAAGACTTTTAACAGTATCAGTGAAATGTGTTTTTATAAACTTATTGCAATCCATATAAGATCATAACAAAAGTGTTTGAAGACTGATATATTCCTTTATTTCTTATGCACTACTATGGCACAGTACTCATAAACTGTTACTTCAAGAAGAATCTGCGTGAAGCAGGGCGCCTGAAAAGGAACTAAATCCAGCTGGCATTTTTCTAGAATCTGCTGCACCTTGAAGGTGGCGGATCCAAACTCGTTCCCCCTGAGCACAGTGAATATTGGCTATCTGGGTTCCTTCGTCATTTCCAAACAACGTTGCGTGCAGGTGCGCTATCTGTTGTCCATTGTGCATCAATTCCGCCTCCAAATTTTTATCAGTTCCACCGTCTGATACGATTGTAGAAGCAAACTGATAGAAACCGCTGACAGGACAGACAAATATCCCCGTGTTTCCGTCGTATCCTTGTCCGGCGTTTGTGACGACGCTTTCAAAGACGATTGTTTCTCGATCATTCAGTGTTGTGTACGGCTTTCCTAGTCTGGCGTAGAATGTGACATACTGATGACGAACTGAGGTCGGTCCGAGCAGAAGGCGTTCTAAGATAAAAAAAAAAATAGAGAATCCTTACGAAACGAAAAGGCGTCGTCAGATTAGCTATTTATTTTGGGTGATTTTTTTTATTACCGGCCGCCAGGAGGCCAATCTAATTAAAATTAGATGTTGGATCCGCTTGCATATTTGCTACACTAACATCTAACAACATCCCATAGAGGGTCACGTCAGAGGTCAAATTCTATCATCCAATCAAATCATCGCCTGCAAAATCATCGTATATTTTTGGACGTAATCGAAGTGGAAAAGTCTAGAGTTGTTCCGAATTTGACCTCTGACGTGACCCTCTATGGGATGTTGTTAGATGTTAGTGTAGCGAGTATGCGAGCGGATCTAACATCTAATTTTAATTAGATTGCCAGGAGGCGGTCGGTTATATGATATGAGAGTTTTAAGTCGCCGTGCGTTTCTGCGGAGTTAGAACAATTTGAATAAAAAATATTTAACATTCATGTAATAGAATATTAAGAAAGAGTGTCTAAATGTTAAACAAAAACGCACAATAATCATAAAATTAAAATTTTATTATAAATAATGGGTTAAATGTTTTATCCAATCCAGATTGACAAACTCCAACGTAACTGAAGTGCGGAGAAATAAGCACACATGTTGGGCATAGTCTAAAGCAAGGACCGCGTTATATACACATGTATAAACAAATTTACTTTCTCTACTTCAACAGGATTTGTTGTATATATAATTTAAAATGACGTGTAAATATAAATATACAATGTACTTTTAATACGGAAAAAATTCAAAAATATGACCTAATTTATTATCAGACAGAATATTAGGAGATTCTTCTCCAACAGACAAGGATAAAGCGCGTTTTACAATATGCCAAGCCTTTTCCCGCCACATCTCACACCAAAACATGTAGTGGCGGATCTAGAGGGAGTTTGGGGGTTTCAACATTCTATGAGCGAGGGAGGAACCCCATATAGCTGTTACGTTTTATTTAAAGTTAAACTGTCGCTAGTTAGATAAGTTTAAACGTTAGTTTTAATAGTTGTGTTAAAACTACTTAAACATCAAACCTCCGCCAGAGTTCGTTTGTACAAATGAAACCGAGTGCGGGGACGCAGCTTGGACTATGAGTAAGTTGCTTAAATACATTGTACATGTAGCAATGTACATGTATTATGAAATGAAGAAAATCCTGGAATGTCGCATTCAAATGTTTAATGTCACAGGGATATATATTAATTAACAGATAGATATAAGAATTCAGTTTCTAATTGTTTTCTGAAAGAATTAATTAATTGGTTTGCGGCCGATTTTTGACGCTTGCGTCAATATGTTTCTTGTTTCTTACATGTAATAGATACCAAATGATTTCATACAATGCTAATGATAGGAGATACATAATTGATGTTTATGTACACGGTTGTAATGATCGATATCATCCGTTCATAACAGATGTCTTTGATAGAACTTATAGCAAATAGATACGTGTTATTGCACGATGTTTAAAAAGATAGTATATTCACTTTCTTTTTTCTGTGCTCTAATGGCTTCTAGCAAAGCATTGTTTTGAAGTTTGAGAAGGTTTACATCATCTCTTAGTTCTCTTAGATCTGCTTCTGTTTGAGCTGCAAAATAAACAATCATTATCATAATGCAAAATATTATTATACAATTAAAATCGAATATTTTAATAATATTCTACTATTGGCATCGTATACTTGTCGATCCATTTCTTCACAAACACTCGTATGCATTTAATACAAAAGCAATTCACTTACAAAGACGTGCCTCCAAAAATTTCTCATGTTCCGTATTTGCGAAGGATCCAACGAAACACAATATGGAAATGGAAATTATCAAGGGAACCATATTTGTACATAATCTGTATATGGTAATCTGTAGTACACATAGGTAATCTCTTATCGTTCACTGTGATAAAAATCACAAATGACTGGAAGTGGGATTGTTAAACCCCTCTAATGTTCATTCACTTAACAACTTAACAAAGACATTTTCAATTAATTTATTTTGTTCTATCTAAATGCTAAGAATGGTTCAATTTGAAAAAGGGAAAAAACAGATGAACTTTGGTATCTCGTACACTTTGTATTTTACGATCAAGGCAATGGGTTTTTGGTCTGTTTTCTTGTTATTTATTATAACATTCCATACCTTTATCCTATGAGTTAATCTGATGCAATGTATATTAAAAAAAATAAACGAAAATGCCACAATACATTATAGATTTCAGTATTCTAAAAACATGTAATATCTTAGATCGTGATTGATGTATAATTTGCATGTTTTTATTTATTTTATTTTTTCTACATTTTCATTTTTGAATGTGACCAGTGCCAGTAAATAATGAATGAAATAAACTCAGTATTTACATCCGTCTTTACGAGTATATTGAAATTAATACTTTCTCAATGTAAAATTTTGGAAAATACTTCCTTGATTGGATAAAAAAAAAATAGCCACTATGTCGTAACAGCGACTGCACAGCCACTGCCGTGACCAGGATTCGAACCTGGGTTGTCGCGGCCACAACGCGAAGTACTAACCACTATACGATCACGGCTATATTAGTAGCTGTTTAGATTTCAGACGGTAAAGGACCGGTGCCTTGTTCCATATTGATTATCAGAAAGGGAATATACTTACCTACTTGATATATATTGCAGTATATGACATATTATAAATCATTTCCTGTGCCGCGGCGAACTTAAGCTATTTTTCTTCAATAAGACTTAAAATCTGGAAAATTGATTATTTTATAGTACCAAAACTTTATAAACCCTTTTCCTTTTTGAAAAACTTCAATGGAGCTAGAACTTATTAGATATTTTTTGTCATTTCGTCAATTTCATTGTCTTTGCAGACTTAAATCAGTGAAAATCAATGTTGACTAGACATTGAATAAAAGTTGATTCAACGTTGTTTTTTTTTTATTTTCTTCTGGGAGGTGTGTGCGTGTGTGTGTGTGTGTTGGGGGGGAGGGTACAATACTTTCCTAAAATTTTAACCTTTTTATTACAGGTTACTAAGATGCCTTCATAATTGTATAAAGGAAAACATACGGTATATGAAAAATCTATATATTGTAAACATTTATTTAACTTTCTATCAATAGATTTGTTACAATTAATTTCACCAAAATACATTTTATAAGTTACTCATGTTACAAAACCCGAGCATTTACAAACGTTTTGTATTTTCACATGTCATGAAATAGTCCAGAACATGAAACCATTCCAAGATAACATGTAAATCTTATGGTACCATATTTGAATCAGAATCAACAGAGAGACATAATCCCCAATCAAAAAAGATCTCCATTTTCATTCTATAGATCAGTTAACCTTTTTTTTCCAATTACCGAATCCTTGAAATAAAAATTTGAATCAAAATAATAAATCAGATTGGGTTTTTCCTTACTGGTTTAAACTTCCTACATCCATTGCTACTGTCTTTGTCTACAAAAATCAACATTCAATCAGTATTTTTTTTTTGTTCGATATACTTATATCTTTTTATTTTGATTTGTTTTAGTTTTTAACACCTTCAATTCATTTTCAAAGATTAATGCAGATAAAGTATCATATTAATTACGATCTGTTCATAATGCTCTTACCCTCCATTTTGTAGAGTATCCATGTTAATTTAGTTTTATGAGAAGAAATAAAAATCAAATTAGCTTTGAAAATTGGCGTCCTTTATTTAATTACTTTGAAGACTGTCACCTGCTCTTAGCAAAAAATATTAATAAACAATAATCACTAATGAAGATACGGTATTTAAGACAAAAATGTATCTTTTATTCTAAAAAAAATCTTTTATTCTAAAATATTTATCTTCATTTTAAAAGAAAAGAAAGCTCGAGTATGTTTTTAGAAGTCGGTGCTTGCTCTGCTCCCGATAACTATTGTTTTAAGGGACTTTTGAGTATGATTGACTATCGTTATCTCCAGATTATCACCAGATTTAATAAAAATGACCTCTCAAAGCTCATACATATCTTAATTTGAAAAACGTACGGGAAAGACAACTCTATGACTGAGCCTCGTCGGATAGAAATCGACCTTAGGGCAAAAATTTTCGAATTTGATTTTTGTGTATTTAAGTGGTCTGTGTAAAATCAGGACAAAAACTGAAAACAGAATAAAAATATCTTCATTTATAAGCAAGTTATTACATTTTGAAATGGTATGTTTGCAAAATTAGCTCTGGGCATATCGTAGTTTTCTCACGATTCAATTGTGACGTCATGGTTTATTCTCAGTTGTTCATTTGGGGCACCTGTCATCGCTTAGCAATCCAAGTGGTCATCATTTCTAAGTTAAACAAAATGACAAAAAATATTTGATCATGATCTACATTCCCAAAAACTGTGTTATGCCTCTTTTGTATAATCTAAACTTCAATAAAAGATATATTCTGTACTTCCTCAGTGCACCATGCCAATTTTGTTTTGCTATATTATGTCTACCAACTTAATCTTCTTCTTGTGTTAGATAAAACCCTACGTCTTCTGCTGTTTGAAAAAAATAAATGTAGATCGGACTCGGTATTCCTCTGGCCTGTGTTTACATTGATCCATGGTAACAATAAAAAAGTTAAGGCTCTACGAAGGGAAATACATTTAAAATTTGTTTATTTTATTAGTACATATTTAAAATGATCCGATTTTTTTAAAGAAAAAATCTTTGAATTGCAGTTGACGATGTCTAAAAAATTTCTTAACGTGAAAACCATGTGTAGTAAAAATACCGGGAAACCTTCTTTAGTTTATTTCTCATTATGACGTTACATATATATGATAAGGTCGATTTCTATCCGACGAGGCTCATTTATTTATTGTGTTAAAGTCAATTTAAGGAAAATGATTTTCTAAATTTTGATTGTATAATTCAATATTGATGGTTATTTTCTATAGTTTTTAATATACATAAAAATAATATCAACTTCCAACCCCTTTAGCCTCCTAAAACTCTATCGAAGCAGATTTTATAAAAACTGTGAAAAATATTTAAAACAAAAAAATTGTAAATTCGGAGATGATTTGAAATGAAATTTGAATTAATTAAAAGCAAAAATTAATTTGCTCATGTCTTTTTCATCTGCTGTCTCCTTATATGATTTTTTATGCATTACTATTAGATTAACATTTGCACGCCGTGTACAGAAAGAAATATGCTAAACATGTGTTGCTAAAATAAAAAAAAAAATTTTTTTTTAATCCAATTTTTTTTCATTCACTATATTTGAAATTTTTTTTTTTACAAAATCATGGAAAATTATGTTGTAAGAAATACAACGTAAATCAATAAAATTTAGAATAAGATTAATATTCGCTTTGATTAAATTATACCGTTATTAAAACATGTACTGCATGCAAAAAAATTACATTTGGATTAACATGAACTATACCCTGGTTTTACCTTTGAAGTATATTTTTACATTGTTTGGTATTGTATACTCACCTTGGATAACTGGAATGTAAAAAAAAAAATCATTTAGACCAATAGACGATTTTGAAATTTTCATCCTTAGAACGTGAACTGTGAGTTAGGTTTCCAGACGTATTTAATGCGAGTACTTCTAAAAATACAGACTATATCGTTAGAAGCATCTATGCTGGAACCATATAATTAATTTTCATTTTGTCTATTAAATTCTTTTATCACTTCCAATTTATCGAAAAGGTTCGAACATTGCCTGAATTGAACGTATATTATATCTTTCTGTGAGTGTGTCATTGTCGTGTCAGATCTATACGATATATCCTGGTGAGCTTTAGATAAAAGACACGACAGAATCTGACACATCTGTTTCATATTTGGATATTTTACTTGAAAAAAAAACCCGCTTATGTTAATCTTACAATGTACCTTCATCACCTGCATACGAAGTTTATATATCTAAGTTGATTCCGTATGCAAGAGCATGCCCTACGTATGAACAAGTTATAAAATGAGGTAAATTTTTGACAAACAAGTTGATGAAATAAGAATATCAGCATTCTCGTTTAAAGACACCATTTCGTAAGTTCTATGGTCGATACAATCATCTCGTCAGCAAATACAATTAATCATTCAATTTGAGTCAGATGCTGACTGACATTTTCCATACCTATTGTTAGTCCATTATTCATACACTAAATTGATGACGGATTTTCCCGTTATTTCCCGATCATGACACGGAGCACACGGCAGTTGTCACTAGTCGGCATGGGATGCTCAATTCTCCATGGAACCTGATCCCACCTCTGATGTTTTGGAGGTCCGTGTTTGCTCTGCTCATATTTTGTATTATTTTATGTACTTTTGATTATGAATACTGTTTCTTATTTTCATATATGTTTCATATAATATTTATCGACTTCTTAAGACTTTAAAACTGTACCAGTGAAACTTTTTTCATAAACGTATTGCAATCCAAAAACAAATAAAATCATTACAAAATGTCAATTTTTAAAGACTGAAATAGTCTTTTATTTCTTATCCACTACTAAGGAACAGTATATAACTATTACTTCAAGATGAATCTGCGTTAAGAAGTGCGCCTGAAAAGGAACTAAATCCAGCTGGCATTCTTCTAGAATCTGCAGCACCTTGAAGGTGGCGGATCCAAACTCGTTCTCCCTGAGCACAGTGAATGTTAGCTATCTGGGTTCCCTCGTCAAATCCATATACTGTTGCGTGTAGATGTGCTATCTGTTGCCCATTGTGCATCATTTCCGCGTCTAAATTTTTATCATCTCCACTCTCTGACACGATTGTAGAAGCGAACTGATAGAAACCGCTGACAGGACAGACAAATATCCCCGTGTTTCCGTCATATCCTTGTCCGGCGTTTGTGACGACGCTTTCAAAGACGATTGTTTCTCGATCATTCAGTGTTGTGTACGGCTTTCCTAGTCTGGCGTAGAATGTGACGTACTGATGACGAACTGAGGTCGGTCCAAGCAGAAGGCGTTCTATGATGGAAAAAGAAAGAGAGAATGCTTACGAAACAAAAAGGCGTCGTCAAAATTAGCCATGTATTTGGGTAAATTTTAATGTCTCACATGTAAGAGATATCAAATGATATCATGAAGTAATTGGAATATGTAAATTTACACGTTTTTAAGGATCATTATCAGATATTTCTGAGTAAAATTAAATTGGTATTGTTAATTGGAATTCAACATTCATACAATTTTGTTAAAAATTATTGCACATGATTATAGGTTATTGCCCGATATATAAAAAGGTAGTATATTCACTTTCTTTTTTCTGTGCTACTTCTAGTAAAGCCTTGTTTTGAACTTTGAGAAAGTTTACATCATCTCGTAGTTCTCTTAGATCTGCCTCTGTTTGAGCTGCAAAATAAATAATTATCACATAATACAAAATATACAATTAAAATAGAATGTACTGTAGATCACTTAATTTTCGCGACACCTTATTTTCACGAGATGGTCATTGACTCTTTATTAGCGAGACAAAATTTTCACGAATCATGGTCATTGCTCTATATAATCTTAAGGAATTCTATTATACGCGAGAATGAAATTTTCGCGAGCATACTGTCTCGCGTAATTTCGCGAAAATAAAGTTCTCGCGAATAAAAAATGATTTATAGTATTTACAATATTCTATGATTGGTATCGCGTACTTGTCAATTCATTTCTTCATAAATGTAAGCCGTTCACTTACAAAGACGTGCCTCCAAATATTTCTCATGTTCCGTATTTGCAAAAGATCCAACGAAACACAATATGGAAATGGAAATTATCAAGGGAACCATATTTGTACATAATCTGTATATGGTAATCTGTAGTACACATAGGTTATCTCTTATCGTTCACTGTGATAAAAATCACAAATGACTGGAAGTGGGATTGTTAAACCCCTCTAATGTTCATTCACTTAACAACTTAACAAAGACATTTTCAATTAATTTATTTTGTTCTATCTAAATGATTAGAATGGTTCAATTTGAAAAAGGAAAAAAAAAACAGATGAACTTTGGTATCTCGTACACTTTGTATTTTACGATCAAGGCAATGGGTTTTTGGTCTGTTTTCTTTTTATTTATTATAACATTCCATACCTTTATCCTATGAGTTAATCTGATGCAATGTATATTAAAAAAATAAACGAAAATGCCACAATACATTATAGATTTCAGTATTCTAAAAACATGTAATATCTTAGATCGTGATTGATGTATAATTTGCATGTTTTTATTTATTTTATTTTTTCTACATTTTCATTTTTGAATGTGACCAGTGCCAGTAAATAATGAATGAAATAAACTCAGTATTTACATCCGTCTTTACGAGTATATTGAAATTAATACTTTCTCAATGTAAAATTTTGGAAAATACTTCCTTGATTGGATAAAAAAAAAATAGCCACTATGTCGTAACAGCGACTGCACAGCCACTGCCGTGACCAGGATTCGAACCTGGGTTGTCGCGGCCACAACGCGAAGTACTAACCACTATACGATCACGGCTATATTAGTAGCTGTTTAGATTTCAGACGGTAAAGGACCGGTGCCTTGTTCCATATTGATTATCAGAAAGGGAATATACTTACCTACTTGATATATATTGCAGTATATGACATATTATAAATCATTTCCTGTGCCGCGGCGAACTTAAGCTATTTTTCTTCAATAAGACTTAAAATCTGGAAAATTGATTATTTTATAGTACCAAAACTTTATAAACCCTTTTCCTTTTTGAAAAACTTCAATGGAGCTAGAACTTATTAGATATTTTTTGTCATTTCGTCAATTTCATTGTCTTTGCAGACTTAAATCAGTGAAAATCAATGTTGACTAGACATTGAATAAAAGTTGATTCAACGTTGTTTTTTTTTTATTTTCTTCTGGGAGGTGTGTGCGTGTGTGTGTGTGTGTTGGGGGGGAGGGTACAATACTTTCCTAAAATTTTAACCTTTTTATTACAGGTTACTAAGATGCCTTCATAATTGTATAAAGGAAAACATACGGTATATGAAAAATCTATATATTGTAAACATTTATTTAACTTTCTATCAATAGATTTGTTACAATTAATTTCACCAAAATACATTTTATAAGTTACTCATGTTACAAAACCCGAGCATTTACAAACGTTTTGTATTTTCACATGTCATGAAATAGTCCAGAACATGAAACCATTCCAAGATAACATGTAAATCTTATGGTACCATATTTGAATCAGAATCAACAGAGAGACATAATCCCCAATCAAAAAAGATCTCCATTTTCATTCTATAGATCAGTTAACCTTTTTTTCTCCAATTACCGAATCCTTGAAATAAAAATTTGAATCAAAATAATAAATCAGATTGGGTTTTTCCTTACTGGTTTAAACTTCCTACATCCATTGCTACTGTCTTTGTCTACAAAAATCAACATTCAATCAGTATTTTTTTGTTTTTTTTTGTTCGATATACTTATATCTTTTTATTTTGATTTGTTTTAGTTTTTAACACCTTCAATTCATTTTCAAAGATTAATGCAGATAAAGTATCATATTAATTACGATCTGTTCATAATGCTCTTACGCTCCATTTTGTAGAGTATCCATGTTAATTTAGTTTTATGAGAAGAAATAAAAATCAAATTAGCTTTGAAAATTGGCGTCCTTTATTTAATTACTTTGAAGACTGTCACCTGCTCTTAGCAAAAAATATTAATAAACAATAATCACTAATGAAGATACGGTATTTAAGACAAAAATGTATCTTTTATTCTAAAAAAAATCTTTTATTCTAAAATATTTATCTTCATTTTAAAAGAAAAGAAAGCTCGAGTATGTTTTTAGAAGTCGGTGCTTGCTCTGCTCCCGATAACTATTGTTTTAAGGGACTTTTGAGTATGATTGACTATCGTTATCTCCAGATTATCACCAGATTTAATAAAAATGACCTCTCAAAGCTCATACATATCTTAATTTGAAAAAAAACTACGGGAAAGACAACTCTATGACTGAGCCTCGTCGGATAGAAATCGACCTTATGGCAAAATTTATCGAATTTGATTTTTTTGTATTTAAGTGGTCTATGTAAAATCAGGACAAAAACTGAAAACAGAATAAAAATATCTTCATTTATAATCAAATTATTACATTTTGAAATGGTATGTTTGCAAGATTAACTCTGGGCATATCGTAGTTTTCTCACGATTCAATTGTGACGTCATGGTTTATTCTCAGTTGTTCATTTGGGGCACCTGTCATCGCTTAGCAATCCAAGTGGTCATCATGTCTAAGTTAAACAAAATGACAAAAAATATTTGATCATGATCTACATTCCCAAAGACTGTGTTATGCCTCTTTTGTATAATCTAAACTACAATAAAAGATAAATTCTGTACTTCCTCAGTAATGCACCATGCCAATTTTGTTTTGCTATATTATGTCTACCAACTTAATCTCCTTCTATTGTTAGATAAAACCCTACGTCTTCTGTTGTTTGAAAAAAATAAATGTAGATCGGACTCGGCATTCCTCTGGCCTGTGTTTACATTGATCCATGGTAACAATAAAAAAGTTAAGGCTCTACGAAGGGAAATACATTTAAAATTTGTTTATTTTATTAGTACATATTTAAAATGGTCCGATTTTTTAAAAGAAAAAATCTTTGAATTGCAGTTGACGATGTCTAAAAAATTCCTTAACGTGAAAACCATGTGTAGTAAAAATACCGGGAAACCTTTCTTTAGTTTATTTGTTTATTTCTCATTATGACGTAGCATATGATAAGGTCGATTTCTATCCGACGAGGCTCAATTTTATTTATTGTGTTAAAGGTAATTTAAGGAAAATAATTTTCTAAAGTTTGCTTGTATAATTCAATACTGGTGGTTATTTTCTATATTTTTTCATATACATAAAAATAATATCAACTTCCAACCCCTTTAGCCTCCTAAAACTCTTTCGAAACAGATTTTATAAAAACTGTGACAAATATTTAAAACAAAAAAATTGTAAATTTGGAGATGATTTGAAATGAAATTTGAATTAATTAAAAGCAAAAATTAATTTAATTTTCATCTGCTGTCTCCTTTTATGATTTTTCATGCATTACTATTAGATTAATATTTGCACGCCGTTTACAGAGAGAAATATGCTAAACATGTGTTACTCAAATGAAAAAAAAACATTTTAATTAATCCAATTTTTTTTTCATTCACTATTTTTGAAATTATTTTTACAAAATCAGGAAAAAATATGTTCTAAGAAATACAACGTAGATCAATAAAATTTAGAATAAGATTAATATTCGCTTTGATTAAATTATACCGTTATTTAAACATGTACTGCATGCAAAAAAATTACATGTGGATTAACATGAGCTACCCTGGTTTTACATTTGAAGTATTTCTTTTACATTGTTCGGTATTGTATACTCACCTTGAATAACTGGAATGTAAAAAAAACATCATTTAGACCAATAGATGATTTTGAAATTTTCATCCTTAGAACGTGAACTGTGAGTTAGGTTTCCAGACGTATTTAATGCGAGTACTTCTAAAAATACAGACTATATCGTTAGAAGCATTGTATGCTGGAACCATATAATTAATTTTCATTTTGTCTATTAAATTCTTTTATCACTTCAAATTTATCGAAAAGGTTTGAACATTGCCTTAATTGAACGTATATTATATCTTTCTGTGTGTGTCATTGTCGTACCAGATCTATACGATATATCCTGGTGAGCTTTAGATAAAAGACACAACAGAATCTGACACATCTGTTTCATATTTGGATATTTTATTAAAAAAAAAACCCGCTAATGTTAATCTAACAATGTGCCTTCATCACCTGCATACGAAGTTTATATATCTAAGTTGATTCCGTATGCAAGAGCATGCCCTACGTATGAACAAGTTATAAAATGAGGTAAATTTTTGACAAACAACTTGATGAAATAAGAATATCAACATTCTCGTTTAAAGACACCATTTCATAATCTATGGTCGATACAATCATCTCGTCAGCAAATACAATTTATCATTCAATTTGAGTCAGATGCTGACTGACATTTTCCATACCTATTGTTAGACCATTTTTCATACACTAAATTGCTGACGAATTTTCCCGTTATTTCCCGATCATGACACGGAGCACACGGCAGTTGTCACTAGTCGGCATGGGATGCTCACTCCTCCATGGAACCTGATCCCACCTCTGATGTTTTTGAGGTCCGTGTTTGCTCTGCTCATATTTTGTATTATTTTATGAAATTTTGATTATGAATACTGTTTCTTATTTTCATATGTTTCATATAATATTTATCGACTTCTTAAGACTTTAAAACTGTACCAGTGAAACTTTTTTCATAAACGTATTGCAATCCAAAACAAATAAAATCATTACAAAATGTCAATTTCTAAAGACTGAAATAGTCTTTTAATTCTTATCCACTACTATGGAACAGTATATAACTATTACTTCAAGATGAATCTGCGTTAAGCAGGGAGCCTGAAAAGGAACTAAATCCAGCTGGCATTCTTCTAGAATCTGCAGCACCTTGAAGGTGGCGGATCCAAACTCGTTCCCCCTGAGCACAGTGAATGTTAGCTATCTGGGTTCCCTCGTCAAATCCATATACTGTTGCGTGTAGATGTGCTATCTGTTGCCCATTGTGCATCATTTCCGCGTCTAAATTTTTATCATCTCCACTCTCTGACACGATTGTAGAAGCGAACTGATAGAAACCGCTGACAGGACAGACAAATATCCCCGTGTTTCCGTCATATCCTTGTCCGGCGTTTGTGACGACGCTTTCAAAGACGATTGTTTCTCGATCATTCAGTGTTGTGTACGGCTTCCCTAGTCTGGCGTAGAATGTGACGTACTGATGACGAACTGAGGTCGGTCCGAGCAGAAGGCGTTCTATGATGGAAAAAGAAAGAGAGAATGCTTACATGTACGAAACAAAAAGGCGTCGTCAAAATTAGCCATGTATTTGGGTAAATTTTAATGTCTCACATGTAAGAGATACCAAATGATTTCATGAAGTGATTGGAATATGTAAATGTACACGTTTTTAAGGATCATTATCAGATATTTCTGAATAAAATTAAATTGGTATTGTTAATTCGAATTCAACATTCATACAATTTTGTTAAAAATTATTGCACATGATTCTAGGTTATTGCCCGATATATAAATAGGTAGTATATTCACTTTCTTTTTTCTGTGCTACTTCTAGTAAAGCCTTGTTTTGAACTTTGAGAAATTTTACATCATCTCGTAGTTCTCTTATATCTGCCTCTGTTTGAGCTGCAAAATAAACAATTATCACATAATGCAAAATATACAATTAAAATAGAATATATTTACAATATTCTATGATTGGTATCGCGTACTTGTCAATTCATTTCTTCATAAATGTAAGCCGTTCACTTACAAAGACGTGCCTCCAAAAATTTCTCATGTTCCGTATTTGCAAAAGATCCAACGAAACACAATATGGAAATGGAAATTATCAAGGGAACCATATTTGTACATAACCTGTATATGGTAATCTGTAGCACACATAGGTAACCTCTTATCGTTCACTGTGATAAAAATCACAAATGACTTGAAGTGAGTTTGTTTCGCCCTAACTATGTTCATTTACTTCATAACTTAACAAAGAAGTTTTCAATTTTATTTATTTTTTTCTATCTAAATGCTGAAAATGGTTCAATTTGAAAAAGGGAAAAAACAGATGAACTTTGGTATCTCGTACACTTTGTATTTTACGATCAAGACAATGGCTTTTTAGTCTGTTTTCTTGTTATTTTATTATTACATTCTGTACCTTAATCCTATGAGTTAATCAAATGCAATGTATATTTTTTAAAAATAAACGAAAATGCCACAATACGTTGTACTTAGTAGATCTCAGCATTCTAAATATAGGTAATATCTTAGATCGACATGGATGTATAATTTACATGTTTTTATTTATTTGTTTTTTTTTCCTACATTTTCATTTTTGAATGTGACCATTGCCATTAAATAATGAATGAAATAAACTCAGTATTTACACCCTCATTACGAGTATATTGATACAGTGAAAACCATCTAATCCAACACCTAAATAATCTGTCACACTGTAAATTCCGACATTAAACTTCGTTCCCATTTTACTTTTTTCCATGCTTTTAACAATGTATTATCCAACACGCTGTCTATTCCGACACGAAATCCATCTCCCAGTGCATGTCGGATTAGACAGTTTTCACTGCATTAATACTCTCTCAATGTAAAATTTTGGAAAAAAATATTTTCTTGATTGAATAAAAAGAATAGCCACTATGCCGTAACAGCGACTGCACAGCCACTGCCGTGACCAGGATTCGAACCTGGGTTGTCGCGGCCACAACGCGAAGTACTAACCACTATACGATCACGGCTATATTAGTAGCTGCTTATATTTCAGACGGTAAAAGATCGGTGCCTTGTTCCAGATTGGTTATCAGAAAAGGAACATAAACTCACTTACCTACTTGATATATATTGCATATATATATAACATAAATGCAGCGGAGAACGAGCTGTTTTTCGTAAATGAAGATTAAAATCAGTATTTGGGATGTGAAAAAATACGCAAATACGAGGAGATATCCGACAACAAAGTCACAACCACTCTAAAAGCTTTAAAAATCAAATGTTATCAGGAAGATTTTACACGCCTATACCCCCTTTTTTGCCTTAAAATTTAATTTGATTACATAAAATACATTATTACAGCAAAAAAATTAAGATGGACAGAACGTTAAGTCGCTTCAAGACGGAAAACGGTTTTGAACCGTCAAGACGTTACTTTCTAGCACTCATTTTTAGATCATCTGCAAACTATTATCATTTAATTTGCTTTTTGAAATTAATCTTTAATGCTTTATTTTTTTATTAGAAGCTATCTTACAGTAATCTTACAGTGAAAATACAATCCGTCGTTACGTGAAATATTTACTGGTAATGTTGCAATTATTTTTAGCTTGATTTCCATTTACTCGATAGAGGGCGCTTTGTAGTCGTGATATGTCGACATGGGATGATTATTTCTCCATTGCATCTGATCCAACCTCCTTTTTCAGAGGTACAATGTATCTGTTTTATTTATTTTTTATATATTAGATGTTTGATATCGAAGCACCCGGCACTAGAAGTGAAAGACACGGGTCTTTCCGATATGACCTTAAAAACGTAGGTCCCGTGTCACGTGCACGGTAGGCATTAATTGGCACGATTAAAAAACCTCACTGCTCAATTGCCCTGAGTGCCGACCAAGGGTATAAATGTGAAGCCCTTCACCGGCATACGGTGACGTCTCTATATGAGTGAAAAATTCTCGAATGGGACGTTAATCAATATACAATCAATCACCAATCAAACGCTAAAAGGTCTGAGCTTTTTCCAAGATTGATAACCAAAATAGTATATTTTATGACTTGAAAGTTTTATATTATTTCTTTCTAAATGCGCATAGATGATATACAAATAAATTAATTGTCATCATAATGACTCTAAGAGTAACAAAATTATTATGTTATAAAATAGGTAATCAACATTTCTTTTAATTTCTAAAAGAGTTATTTTTGGTATAATTGCACTTACAGGGAAAGACAGCAATCTGGAGGTTCTCAATTGTTTCCATGAGATATGGACATAATGAACACTATTCGAGTCTATATAGGGTAAGTTCACCTTGCATCGGACACATACCTTGCTTCGGACAACTTTACGGAATAAACTCTCTTTCAA
The DNA here is from genome assembly GCA_003671525.1 of Saccostrea glomerata. Classification (NCBI taxonomy): domain Eukaryota; kingdom Metazoa; phylum Mollusca; class Bivalvia; order Ostreida; family Ostreidae; genus Saccostrea; species Saccostrea glomerata. The sequence goes on along the minus strand of PRKT01000270.1, from coordinate 549,958 downwards.
CTTACGAGTTCTGTGTATTTATTTGTTTCTGTCATAAAGATGAAGATTCAAATTTTTTCATGATACCGATTGCGTTTATCGTATTGTGATAAAAATACCCCGCAAATGGCCTTGAAGTTACGTCATATTTTACATCATCAAAAGGGAATAACCTGAAATTTATGATTTTGCAATTTTTTAGAGTTATCGTTCTTTTAAATTCAATTTCCACGGAACGAGTCGGAGTTTGGTGAATTTTGTCAGCGATTGGTAATTTTACATAAATTATAAAGAAATTTCACTTCAAAGTTTGTTTAATTCTTATTAGAGCTGGTTTTTACTAGTATGCTAATTTCACCGTACATCGGACACAAATTAACCATGCATCGGACACTTTTCGATGCAAAGATAAGCACTACCATTTACATACAGAACCAAGCTGACAGCTGTTTTTTGCGGAAAAAGAAAATAAAAACTCTATATTTTCAGTCAAAATACAAGTTATCGATATATGACGTCTGGAATTTTACTCAATTTATTTCTACAAACCAGAGTATGATAAACCATGAGAAAAAGGCGCAAATTACGGCATTATAAGCATTTTAAAGCATTTCTAAGGCAGAGTGAGGTCTCTAGAATCATTCTACATTTGTGCAATAATATTGTCGATTAAATTAAAGTTGAGGGTTATTTCTTAGATAAAAGATGAAAATATATCCATATCAAGGATTTTAAAGCACTGTGATACAGGTATGATATTTTTCCGGTCACCATACCGTCTGTCCGATGCATGGTGAACAATGTCCGATCCATGGTGAATTCTAAGTTTTTCCTAAAAACTCGATTTTTGGGGATATTTTCTCAAAAAACGACATATTATTGTGTCCTAAATTGATATTTTAATCACAAACTAATTTTCCGTCGGTAGTGATATCGCTAGAACTTGTTGAAGTACAAGGGTATCCAATGCATGGTGAATTCACCCTAAACGATATAAAAGAGCAAATCAATCACGGACCTACAAAAACATATGGGTTGGGATAAGGTGCCATGGAAGAGTAAACATTCCCTGCCGACCAGTCACACCCACCGTGTGCTCCTTTTCATGATAAAAAACGGAAAAATCCGTAGACAATTTAGCTAGTTTGTAAGTAATGGTCTAATAATAATTAATATTAAAAAAAAACATCAAACAGCATTTGACTTAAAAGGTTGTACATGTATTTGCTGACGACTTGGTCATTTCATCGATCAAAAAACTTGCGAAATGATGACTTCAAAGGAGAATAAACATACACTGCATCTTTATCAATTTGTTTTTCAATAGCATGCCTCATTTAAGAAATTGTTTATACCTAGAACATGCTTTTGTGTTTCGAATCAACAGAGGGACATAATTCCCTGTCATAAAAGATTTCCATGTTTCATTCTATATGTCACTTTATTTTCTTTAATTACTAAATCTTTGAAATGTTAAATGAATAAAGAAAAATAGATAAGAATGGTTTTTTTTCCCTCACTTGTTAAGACCTCCTTGGTCTATTGTTACTGTACGTCTTTGTCTTCAAAAATCAAAATGCAATTCAGTATTGTCTTTTTGTTTGTTTGTTTGATTTTGTTTTGTCTTGTTTTGTGTTAGTTTTTAACACTCTCAATTCATTTTCAAAGATATGTGTAAATAAAGTAACATATTATTTTCTTCATAATGCTCTAAACCTCCATTTTGTAAAGTATCTATGTTATTTTAGTTTCATTAGAAGAATAAAAATCAAACCAACTTTGAAAATTGGTATCATTTAATAAATAACTTTGTAGAATGTCACATGTTCTTAGCAAAAAAAATTAATAAATGATGACCATTAGATGAAGATACGGTATTTTAGTCAAAAATGTTATAGAGTATCTTTTATTCAAAAATAACCTTTACTCTTAAGTATTTATCTTAAATTTTAAAAGAAAAGGAAGCTTGAATATGTTTTAGAAGTCGGTACTTGCTCTGTTTCCTATAAGTATTGTAATAAAGTTATGAATTTGTTATCTCCAGATCATATCTTATTTGAAAAACCTACAGAAAAGCCTTACAGGAAAGACAACTCTATCTGTAAAAGGTAATTTAACGAAAATAATTTTTTAAAGTTTGCTTGTATAATTCAATAATGATGGTTATCTTCTATAAAAAAAATATTAGTTTCCAACACCTTTAGCCTCCTGAAACTCATTGGAAATTGAGTTTATAAAACTGGGAAAAATATTTAAACTAAAAAATGCTGGAAATTTGGAGATTATTTGAAAAAAAAATTTAAATTAAAATTTAATTTAATAATAAAATTTAATTAAAATTTAAATTAAAAGCAAAATTTTAATTTAATCCTATGTATTTCATCTGATGTCTCCTTTTATGCATTTCCTTGTATAAATATTAGATTAACATTTGCACGCCGTTTACAGAAAGGTATACAAATGCATGTATTCTAAACATGTGTTACTCAAATAAAAAAAAAAGCATTTTCAACATTATAATTTGTTTTTATTCACTATTTTTAAAAATTATTTTCATAAATCATGTAAAATTGGGTTGAACGAAATTAATTAATTAAATTTAGAATAAGATTTATATTGATTTCTCTTTCATTAAAGAACACGATTATTAAAGCATATACAAGTACAATTTATTTGACTTTCCTGTTTTTACATTTATATTATTTTATACATAGTTAGTTATTCTTTCTTTATTATAAAAAATCTCTTCTTTGAAAGGAAATAGTTTACATAATATTCACAATGTAGTGGAGGGTTTTCTGGTCCGTCCTCTTATTTTTTCTCCTAAACATTCTATGATGACGAACATAATTTCATTTGAAAATTTATAATTGTAATTAATCTTATGCAATATATACAGTATAATAGGAATGTGATAAAAAATAAGAATATAGCATTCTTAAAAGTATTATGAATATGGCAATGATAAAGTTACTAAATATATGGATTCCAATAATTTTCCCTTGCAAGTAAAGAAAGGCTATTGCCATTTTAATTATTGAATAAATGCTTCATTTTTCACATTTTCCTTGAGACAAAAATTTCTAAGTAAAATGTTTAATGGAATGTGGGAGTGTTTCCTTGATTGAAAAAAAGAGCCACTATGCCGTAACAGCGACTGCACAGCCACTGCCGTGACCAGGATTCGAACCTGGGTTGTCGCGGCCACAACGCGAAGTACTAACCACTATACGATCACGGCTATATTAGTAGCTATATATCAGTTTAAATGGTAAATGATCGGTGCTTTGTTCCAGATTTATTATCAAATTGTGGCACTTACTTACTCGCATATATATATAGCATTATTGTAGTAGTCATTTCCTCTGTGTACTTGAACTGTTTTTTATCAGACTGTTATTGTGATGTTCTTTATAACAGTAACAAATTATTTATCAATCTTCCAAAAACTTCATTACAAAATGATTTATTAGATTGTTTTGCACTTTGTCAATTTCACTGTCTTTCAGACTCTTTTTAGACTGTAATATTTTGTTGAAGATTTTATACCAACCCAGTCCAAAGGATCAAAGAAACACACAGCTGACCGATTCCGACAGTTTGTTTTTCGTTTAAGAATAAAAAGCATATGAATTCCATATATTTATAATGTTGACAAATCCATTCCAATATCTAAACTCTCTTTGGTGCTAAATGATACATTTGGAGATAACGAACAGTATTCGAGATCAAAAGTCCATGAAACGATACAAAATAGGAGCAGAGCAAACACGGACCTCTATAACATTAGACGTGGGATCAGGTGCCATGGAGGAGTGAGCATCCTCTGCTGACCGATCACACCCATCTTGTGCTCATTGTCATGATTAAGAAATAAAGGAAAAATCCATCGTCAATTCAGTGTGTAAACAATGGCAAACGTCAGTCAGCATTTGACTCAATGATAAATTATATTTGCTGGCAATGTCATTAAATCGATCATAGAACTTATGAAATTATTACTTTAAACGCGACTGCCGATATTCTTGTTTCATCAACATTTTTATCGATAATTTGTAAACAGGTCTAGTTTTTTAATTTGTTCAAACATAGAGCATGATCTTGCGTATCGAATCAACTGAGATATGTTAACTCCATATGCATGTGAAGAAGGTAATATTATTGCATAAGTAAGGGAAGTTGAACTTTTTTTTGTTTTAATGAACCTGCAAACAACATTCCACAGTCTAAAAATATACAAGGTTATATAAGGTTATAAATATATCCTATATGAAAAGCAGATTTTGGTCAATAACATCGAATCTTAATTATGAAAAAACAAACAAGCAGATCCGAGTAGTTCATGTGTTACATTCATACTTATCACACACTTTTTCTTGTTGATATGCTGTTATTGGCAGAGACTAAACTTGATGACTCCTATCCTGATGCCCAATTTGCAGTTGACAACTACACCTTATGGCGGGCCGATCGAAATAAGCATGGTGGAGGAGTGCTAGCATACCTAAGATCAGATGTAGCTGGAGACCGAAAACCCACCCTTGAATTTAAAGACATAGAGTCAGTGGGCATAGAGGTAACATCAAATGGTAATAAATGGTTCTTTGCAGGAGCTTATAAACCGCCTCAGATGGAAGACACAGTATTTAGTGATGACTTCAGTCAAACTATAGATAAAATCATAAGTAGATATGACAACTACATCATAGTTGGTGACTTAAACTTCAACATGCTTGACAAAAATAAAAGTTCTGTTCTATGTGACATATGTGATATACATGATGCCAAGAATATTGTTAAAAAAGCAACATGTTTTACTAAGATTGGGAAACCATCTCTTTTAGATGTTATTATAACAAATGAAAATGATAAATGTGGCAAAGTATGTAATTTTGGAACTGGAATTAGTGACTGTCATAATTTTATTTCTGTTCAGGTAAATATTGAAATCAGAGAAAGAGAAACAAAGACAAGAATGTGTAGAAGTTTTAAGAATTTCAATGCTGAACTTTTTACTTTGGAATTAGAAGATAAACTATCTGTACTATCTGATAGCACCGATGCAAATGAGGCATATGAAAGTTTTAGTAATTGTTTTTTAGATGTAGCCAATAAACATGCACCCCTTAAAGAAAGGAAAATATTAACAAAGCAAGTGCCATACATGAACAAAGAACTTCGTAAGGCTATATAAAATGATGTAACTCTGTCAGAAAATTCAAAACTTGTAGATAATCAAAATGAAATAAGTGAGATTTTTTATGATTTTTTTATAAATGTAGCCAAAGACATTGGAAATGCAGATGAAAAGGTTGATGAAGACCACCCAAGTATCAAGGCAATCAGAGAAAATACTCAAGGTACAACACAACCAAGTACATTTTCTTTCTCGCCCATTAAGGAAGATTTTGTCAATAAAAATATAAAAAAAATCAATGTAAAAAAGGCCACAGGTATTGACGGAATTTCTCCAAAACTTTTGCATATTGCTAATCCAGTTATCAGTAAACCTTTGACCAAAATAATTAATCTATCCCTGGTAACATCAACTTTTCCTGATAAGCTGAAAATTGCTCAGGTTACTCCAATACACAAGAAAAATAGTACCTTAGAGAAGGGTAACTATAGACCAGTGAGTGTCCTCCCAACAATATCAAAACTTTTCGAAAGAGCAATAGAAACACAGTTAACAAACTTTTTTAATGACATTTTTAATCCTTTTTTATCAGCTTTTCGGTCAGGTTTTGGATGTCAGTCTACTCTGTTGAGAGTTATTGAAGACTGGAAATATGCCCTGGATAAAAATGAATACACTGCAGCTATTTTAATGGATCTTTCCAAGGCCTTTGATTGCCTTCCCCATGAACTACTTCTTTTGAAGCTAAAAGCCTATGGACTATCTGAATCAGCACAAGAAATGCTTTATAGCTACCTCTCACATAGAAAACAATGTGTTAAATTAGGGCATCATGTTAGTGACATGTTAAACATCATTAAAGGTGTCCCACAAGGATCTATTCTTGGTCCCCTGTTATTTAACATATTTATAAATGACCTGTTTTTCTTTGTAGATAAATGTAACCTCTACAATTATGCAGATGATAACACCCTATCAAAGTCTGATAAATCTCTAGAACAGGTGGTAGCAGCTTTAGAACATGATAGTAGATCTCTCATTACATGGTTCTCTTCAAATAAAATGCAGGCCAACCCTGAAAAATTTCAGGCAATTTCTATTGGAAATAAAACACAAAGTAAAAACATTGTATTTGATTTAGATGGAATCAAAATTCCTTGTGAGGATGAAGTTAAGTTGCTAGGTATAACCATAGACTTTAAGTTGTCTTTTGATACACATATTACAAATATGTGCAAAAAGGCTGCAAGGCAATTAAATGTTCTTAAACGGTTAGGAAAGCACTTAACAAAGTTAGGAAAACTTACAATATATCACTCTTTTATCATGTCAAATTTTAGTTATTGCCCCTTAACATGGCATTTTTGTACTGAGCAAAATACTCGCAAAATAGAGAAAATTCAGGAAAGAGCATTAAGATTTATTTACGAAGATTATAAAAGTTCTTATGAGAGTCTTTTACATAAATCTAAACTACCATCTTTGAAAACCAGAAGAATGCGTGCCATTGCTATAGAAACCTTTAAAATTTTACAAGGTTTAAGTCCTGTCTTTTTGCAAGATCTGGTTGTTTTTAAAAATAATTCATACAATTTTAGATATACAAATACTGCAGAGGTCCCAAGACCAAGAACAACAAGGTATGGGATGAAATCATTTAGGTATGAGGCAGCAAAGCTCTGGAACTCTCTACCCAATGAAGCCAGGCAATTCTCCTCATATAATCAATTTTCAAATTACATTTCAACTTGGTGCGGAGAACTAAATTGTAAATGCAGCTCCTGCAGACTTCAGACTTCTGTGCCTCATACCTAATTTTCAGTTTTATAGATGATCGTCTTAAATTATTATTTATTTATTTTTTTTTTACAGTATTGTGCTTTCTTAACCTTTCCTCCTTGTTTGTGTGCATGACTTTTGTTTTAAGTACTTGTTGTTCTCTTATGTTGACTCTTTTATTTTCTTTGTGTGTTGCTCAAATGTTTTGTCTTTTATTTCGTTCTTTTCTTTTTATGTCTGTTTATCAATGTCTTTGGTTACACTTGTGTGTTTAAATGAACTTCTGTCTGTGTGAACTTTAATGTGATATTTGTGCTCTCATGTGTAAATATGTACATTTTATTATAAATATGTTTTTATGTTTCTAGTCGGTAAAAGAGCTTTATAGCTCATGTTCTCTGTTATGTGTATGTAGTCCGACTATAAATAAAATTTACTTACTTACTTACTTACTTTTTACAAAATCATGTGCAACGCACGTTGTTATGAAAGTTTTGTACTACGTTTCAAAAAAGGTTATTGAGTAAGATTGACTGTGGATGGTACTTGGGTTCTTTAGATCTCTTATGTAAATGATCAGTTCAAAAACTGAATTCGACAGCGTCATGCCTTTTTTTTTTAAATTGATAACTAAATTTACATCATTGAATAAAAAGAATAGCCACTATGCAGTAACAGCGACTGCACAGCCACTGCCGTGACCAGGATTCGAACCTGGGTTGTCGCGGCCACAACGCGAAGTACTAACCACTATACGATCACGGCTATATTAGTAACTATGTCAGATCAGAAAATATTTACATTCGCTGTGTTTTTCTACTAAGACAACAGTGAAATTGATTTGAAAACCATTTTCGTGTATACTCACGCGTAGAAATATACACGGAGAAACGTGCGTTAACGTGACGTATGCCTACGTGACAAGTCTGTGTGATTCACACACCAATAACTCACACAAAACTTAAAAACATTCCTTAAATAATTGGTTCCAAAATATCAAATTGGCCATAAAAGTAGGGCAGTCACTTGAAATACATTGCAGTTTGTGTTTATGTCTATTTCCTCCAAGTTGTATACATTAGATTGCAGCGAGGAAGTGTCGAAGAACTGCATTTCGAAGTTTAAATTCCTCTAGTTAAGATCAGTAAGACTCAAAGCATTCAATGAAATTTGTTCCACTGAGTATATTAAACTCATAAGGAAGATTAATTACAACAAGTATATTATTAATCTTATTAAAATAAATTTGCAAACACAAAAATGATGCTAAGTAAATTGATAATTAATTACATTTATCGTAATAAGATTAATGCCGAGGAAATTAAATTAACAGATAATATATATACAAGTGTATACACTTAATTTAAAGTCTTTATAACGATGAAAACAATGAATTCAAGATCTTTAAACAATTTGATTATTTGGATGAAATTAATCTTCAAAAACATGATATCATGCAGAGAATGCCATAATTACTTAACATAGTTTTTGCTTGCCTTCTCTTCTGCTCTTCCTTTGGTACTACAGCATGCAGGACTGTAGGTCTCTCAATATACCTGTCAAGACACTAATTTTTAGAACTACTTTGAGTTAGTTATTCAGTAGTTATTCCATTGGTACTACAGCATACATGACTGTAGGTCTCTCTAATACACCTTTGAAGACACTAATTTTTAGAACTTCTTTTAGTTAGTAATTCATTATCTGCTCAATTAAGTAATGAAATCAATAATAGAAAACACATATACTTAGTATATAAACACTTTTTCTTTGACATCAATATTGAAAGGTGTGTAAATAAAGCATGTGTTTTTAAAATTTCTTGTTGGAGGTGTCTAATGAAAATATGCAAACTTTGATATTAAAAGTAAAATAGATAGATAAAGAAAAAGCAACGTTTTAAGTCCTTTCAATGTACATATACTTTTTAAATTCAAATTAACAATTCAAAATTTTATAAATCTGAACGAAAATTGGATATCATTCTACAATTTCACTTTGAGGATATGTTCTTTATGTATATTGAATATTTCTTGACTGATCTTACTTTGACAAGGTTAAATTTCGCTCGCATTGTCATATTTTTACAACTATTGACATTTAAAACAATAGGACGACATGCAATCAATATCGAACTGTTAAGGAAATGAGTCATCCCATTACACAGGGACGAAAAAGAGGTATTCCTTGTGTGTCAAAACTGACTTATCATCTATCTACCTCGGATGTGCCTTTTAAAATGTCACTGTTGTACTTTTATATAAACAATAAATTATCTATTTATCGTACCCACTTACCCCGTGCGTCCGTGTCTGACAGACCTGCGTTTTTGTAAGACCACCCCAGAAGGACCGGGTGATTTCCACACAATCATGTGTTATAAGTCCTACGTTATCTGTTGATATAATCTTATTTCTCCATACGTGCAAAGGAAAGTTCGGTATAGTGCTGCTACAATTATAGATAGGAGTTACTGTTTTGTTATAATTTATATTTAATGAACTAGAAATTTACTAATGAGATGTAATACAATTCTTTCTTATTTAAAGAAGTCACTCTCTTAGGTTTTCATACTTTCAATGAATTGATGTCAAATATGCTCTAACATGAATGGTTGTAGTACGATGGTTGTAGAGATTTGCTTCCTCTAAGTTATATTATGGTTAACTTTGTATGAATGAGTGGCATCTTCTGATAAAGAATGTACAGAGGTAAACTGTGAGAATGTTTCAGGAAAAAAGTGTTCCGATGTCTTTAACAGTTTTCAACAGACAATGTCCGGAAATCCGTACCATATATCCACAGTGTTCATTTATAGATAATGAAAAAGAGTTCAACACTACCTACATCAAGGAAAAAATGATTAATTTGATGATTGCATGTGCACCAAGGAAGCCTCGAATTGGTGTCAAGGAGGTCACATGATATTATCAGTGTAAAAAGGGGCAGGACAGTGTCGGTGCAAAGGAAATGCATCTCTTTTCACAGTCACTTATCATTTATTTCAATTATCATTAGCAGCTGTCAATAGAAACCTGTCAAAAGCTGTTGGTGTTTTTATGAGGAACCAGGAGGTTTGTGTAGATCATGGGCTATTACATTCAGACACAAGTCAAAAATCAAGAGTATCAACTCTCACTTAATTTGTAGAAGGTGAATCAGTATAATTGGTTAGAAATTGGCTATATTTATGATTCTAAATAACATTATTATCAAGTTCCACATTTTATCAAATATCTATTTTCAACTCACGTTAATCTTTATTCAACAGGACTTAGAACATTAGGCAAGGCAGTGTCTGTTAATTCTACTTGGTGCATGTCTACTGTATTTTATGTATAGGAGTTTGGGAACTTTTCTAATACATAAATTATCTTTCACTCAGAATGTCAGTAATGGAAGTTAAATGTAAGAACTAAAAAAGTTCGAATTGGAAATTTGGAAGATTGCTTTTCTCTTACACTACAATTTGAACATGAAGTAACACTTTTTTTTTTACACTTTCCTCTATGGCATGTCAGACGTTGCAATATTCGATCTTTTTATTACCATTTGTATTGTATAATATTCGTATTCTATAATTTTCCTTATGCACTGTAAATTTTCCCAATTGTATTGTATAATTTTTAAAGTTGTGTATATATTCTATAATTTCACATTTGTATTCTAAAAATTTTTTGTATCCTATAAAATCCATTAGTATTGTAAAAAAAAAAATCATTTGAATTGTATATTTTTCTCATTTGCATTACATAATTTCTGATTTGTATTGTAAAATTTCTTATTTGTATTCGATAAGTTTTCATTTATATTGGATCCAAGGGTTTTGGTTTTTTTCGTTGCGAATGATTTCATCGCTAAACTCAACTTTTAGTCTTTTTTGTAGTATAGTGTTCTAACAATCGAGATATTTTTCGGGTTGCGTGAACTGGGCTCCTTAGCATGTATTTGCGTAATAAATAAATATACAATACAAATGGAACAGATTAAAATTTATTGCAACGCTCGAAATGCCATATTCCTCTGTTACAAGTTTTACAGGGATTTTGACGATATAGGACATTAACCCACGTGTTTTGTTACTCAATTTATTCTTCATTACAATATTAAGGGGGTAACTTATCATCATTCAAGTGTATCTGTGTGTTTATTTTTTATTATTAAATTGATGTATGGTCTGAATTTAAATGTGTTCCTCTTTTGTACTATTTTCATATTTCAAAATGTCTTTTAATATTCTTAAATAGTGTAAAGAAATAAAGAAATATTTAGTACATGTAACTAGAAGAAAAAAAAACTCTTAGATAAGACTAAAACAAGACAGAGCTATAAGGATACTTTTAAAAAATTCTTTTCCTCTTGCATAATAAATATTTCCACGCGGAACAATTGTCCTTTAGTTTCCTTTGCTTTCGAGTTTGTCTCTAGATAATAAAAAGTTGAAAAATGACTGTGTCGTCATTTTTTGTTCTCATTGTCCAGAAATTCACTTGTAAAGTCTGATGATAATGCCAAAAAGTCATTTTTTTTAATCTTTGAAAATATTACAATAGCCATCTTGATGGATGGAAATCTATATTTATATCTATTATGATCTTTGAAATCGAAGTCTTTATATTTGATTTAATTAATTTGAATCATATGTATCTCTTGTAATGACAATTCGTTTTACTATGGAAAATACACCTCAATTGATTGCTTATGTTCATAATGATCGAGTGCTTTTGAAAAGAAAAAAAGCCTATTGTAGATTTTTATTATTTTTCCAAAAAAAAAATATATGAAAAACTGACAATACTTCTTAAACACTGAATATACCACTATCTACTATTGATTTACGTTGGACAAAATATTTAATATTGAAAAGAATTTTGCAGGGGATTGGGGCTGGTAGGTCTAGGAAAGAATTTTTCCACTTTTGTTGTTGTTTTACTGAGCCAATTTTCAGACCTCCTTTTATATTTGAAGGTTAGTTTTCTAGGCCTACAAACTCTTTTCCTTTGAATTCATCATCTTTCTAATTTTTTTTACTACACAATACGATGTAATCTATGAAATACAGTACTCGATTTTTCAGAAACATCATCAGATTTTACACAGTCCCTTACTAATACATAGCTTATTTAGGCTTTCTATTTTGCAGCATAGAAGAGGAAGCCTATAAAATAAACTCATAGCATTAGAAAGATAGGGGTATTATCATTAATGCATAGTTTGTCATTAATCCACAATTTTCGATAAATATATCATATAAAGTCCCCAATAATTTCTGGAAAACTGTCGGTGTATTTTAAATAGTGCAAAGAGTTTATTTTATTTTAGTGAAGGGATTGAGTTTCACATGCCTGACACTTAAACAATAGGTGGAATTATTTAATTTATGGCTTCAGTGGATCTGTAGAAATTAAAAAAAAAATATGTTTAATCATTTCAAAAAAAGTTAAATTTTATTAGGTACCTTCTAAACTACCAAATTATTGCATGATAAAAGTATTCCTGTATGATATATAATTAAACAATAAATTCTTATCAAACTTTGCTTTTCAAACTCTTTAAATAAACCAAAACTACCATTTATCCACTCTGGAATCGAGGCGATTCTAATCCTGGCTTAGGATGTTTACAAATAAATCCTTATCAGAGGCCCGCCTTTAGAGGTGTCATCATGGGTAAGTGGAGCGCAAGAATACAACTACTTAAGTAAGATATAGATCTTCTAAAGTCCACAATAGATCTTTCACATTGACAGTTACATGACAAGATACTTTATGGGAACAAGAAAATGGCGCTAAATAAAAACTTGAGAAAAAAATTTACAACCAGAATTTCAAAAGTTGCTAGGTTTGATCCGTGTCACTAATTTTTTTTTCGCTTTTATCTGCTGAGTAAATTATTGGATCATGTTGGTTATAAGTATTGACTTTGGAGATATCTTTTTAAATATGCACGAGAAAAAAAAATGTCATGAAGATAAAATAAAAGTAAGAGGATTTATTAGTAAACTAAGGAAATACTTTTATCAAAGATGTACAACAAATATGTTTCTGTTGGTAGAAAGATTTTTTTTTTGGTCATAAAAGAATTGCAGGTTCTTGTCCGATATGAAAATGACTTAATTATAGAGAAGGTATTTAACGTATTTTTAATAAATGGATAGTTCAGTGTATTTCAACCAAAATCCAAAATATATTGATGTTGGAGAAACCATCTTGATATAATACTCTTACACTGAAAATATTTTTTCCTCACACCAATACAATTATGCAGCCTGTGAGTGTCTTCTTTCCTCCTTTTCAGTTTTCTTTAGAAGGCGTTGTGATTCATATTTTGAAGTTGTTAAATTCTTTCTCTTGACACTCTTACTTCACTCGGTTGTTAGACATCAATTTTACTACATATTGCGTTTTAAGTAATTATTAAGTTTTGATTTAAAAAAAAAATAAATTGCTTCCTTTATGGATCTTATATACTAATTGTTTACTTTTATACAATTGAAAAATGATATAGATTATTGAATAAGCTTTGAAGCATTGAAATATCAAAATATTAAATGCAACACCATGTTTGTTTGAAAAACTTTCAGACAGAAGTCGTCGGACGATGTACGCAACGTATATATGTGCATGTTGTAGTATGCAACCTTCTTTAAAAAACAGTTTTATGTTACCTTTTAAATTTTTACACCAAAATGTCGGTAGTGCGAAATATTTTTCCTTTCAATGTTCATTATTTTTAAATAACTCATTTTCCTTAAATATTAAAAATAAATTAATTTCTTTGCTTCATTTAACCTCATAATGATGTATTAAATCACTTTCAATGAAAAGGAAAAGAGAGAGACATAGATCTGGAAATTTTATTTAATTATTTCACATCATAATGGAATTCCTTTCATATGATTTGATGTATATTGTATATATGAAAAATAAAGTGAGCCAGATGTAATGGCCATAATAACAATTATTCTTATCTGATTCATCCACTAAAAATTCGGTAAAATCAAAATTTAACATCACCTTCGAGAACTGATGCTATATATTTTAACATCAAAGTTTCATATCTTGTTTAGATAAACAAATCAGAATTTGCAGTGTCACTGCCCAATTTGGTTTGGTACTTATCGCTTCGCTACCAAAGTAATTAGGTCTCTAGAAAGTCTAAACAGTACAACAGATTGCACTAAAGTACAAAAGTTATATTTGAACACTTTATGTGAATAAATAGAAATAATACTAAAGAACATGACTAAAAATATACAAATATATGTACAATATTAAATATTAGATATCTTTGATCACAGCATCTTACAGTGTAAATGGCAGCAAGAAAGCAAAACAAAAAGAAAAAAAATGACTATTTACGAGTTACACACTACAATGTTTTTCTGCAATTCCAGATGGTGATTACTCGCAAATCCTGTCATCTTTAAAGCAACCAGCGTGGAATTTCCCGACTTCTCGGACATAGTTTCAGCAGCAGATGTAGTAGAAGTACTTCTATCCTCTGAATCGGACTCACCGTTGATATCGATGTCTGATTCCTCGTCTGCGATTTCTACATCACTGGCGACATCGGAAGATCTGCCAACATCTTTAACATTGTCTGGTAGAACATCATCGGATGGTTCTACTGAGCTTGGGCGACTATCCTGAAGACCGAATTCAACTGGAGAGTCTCTCACATCCGCACCATCAGTTTCATGCTTCTTTACATGTCTATCCAAGTTCGTCTGCTGACCAAAACATCGATCGCACAATTCGCAACGAAATGGTTTCTCCTTGTTATGGATATTTCTGACGTGTCTTTGTAGGTTGGAGGAAATGCTGAATGATCTCTCGCAGTATTTGCATTTGTATGGTTGTTCTCCGGTATGGGTTCGAAGATGGCGAGTCAAGTTTGCAGATCGTGGAAATACTTTTCCGCAGAATCGACAAGAGTATCGTTCTCGTACCTTCCCTCCTGCGGTTGGAAATGTAAAGGACCCTAGGTTAGCTTGTGACGAACCGCCAGCTAAGACATTTTGGCTTTCTTGGTTTAATTTTTGTAGCTGTTCGAGTTGAGGAATAGCATATGGTGAACCACCTATGCTTGGAAATGGAAAATACCGTGAAAACTCAGGGTATGAACGGGGTAGATCTTTAGAGCATAGAGGAGATTGCATGAGAAACGGATTATTCATTCCATATGCAAAGGAGTTTGGAACATCTGTTGAAACTGGAAAGCCAAACACATGAGCTTTTCTTGGATTTTCAGTGGGTGCTGTTTCTGTACTTGCTTTCTTGGTCAAATCCAATGGTTGGTCAGCACTTTCCTCTTCATCAGGGGACTCATAGGAAGAAGGTGGTGATGTGGGTTCTAACTTAGCTCGTTCAGACAAACCGAAAGAAGTCTCAGAGGACAAACTAATGTTTTTCTCAGTCTCATTCTTGTAGAACTTCTTGGATTCCAAATTAATCTTACTTCTTGGGGGGCTAGGTGATGATGCTTGATAGCGATCTATTTCAATATCTGAAGTGGAATGTTCGTAATCGCTCTTTGGTGATATCAGAGATTTACTTGAGGAGCTAGATTCCACCGAGTCCCGACCAGAATTACTCTGTGACGCCTCCAACGACATACGAGCTCTATGGTACTTAAAAAACTCCTCTGGCGATGTAATTCTTTGTGGTAACGCGTTCAAAGAGGATTTCGGGATGTCACTATAAAAGTTTCCTGGGAGCGAGGGGTAAGTTGAACCCACCGGTTGATAAAAGGGGGAATAAGTCTGTTGGCGGTAAAGTCCCAGTAATAAGGGCGAACTCAAGGGAGCTACACCAACTGTTGGAACTCCATTCAGTTGCCTTTCGATTTGACTATATCCAAGTTGAATCCCATTTCTCAAAGCACCTTCGCAGAATCGCTTATGTTTACTAAGAGACGTTACTGTGGAGAAGGCTTGTCCACAGTCCTTGCATTTGATCTGTTGGCGACAGTCGGCGTGCATTCTTTTGTGGCGACAAAGGTTGGAGAACTGGGTGTATGCTTTCAAACAGACTTCACACTGAAATGGCTTAACACTACTGTGGATATGCTGATGCTGCTTCAGTCCGCTAGATGTCGCAAAAGTCTTTCCACACTCTCCACAAGCGTGACTTCTGGCTCCAATGTGCTGTGAGCGAATGTGGCGCTGTAGATTGCTGGGGTCCGTAAAAACTTTATCACAGTTTTCACAGCAGAATTTTTTCCCACTCTCAATGTTTCCCTATCAAGACCAACAAAAATACGCAATTGATTTTGGTGCGTTTATATCGTGCAAAATGTGCAGTCAAAGAAATTTAAATGGCAAATTGTGTTTACTCAAGAATTAAGATATTATTTCAAACGTAAGAATTTACGGCTATGAGGAACATATTATTGTTTTATAGGTGGGTGGACATCATGTGATGAAATAACAGGTAATATTTCTTTTTTTTTCTAGATTTACCATATATTTGCTTGAGTCCTCCGTAGGGAAACACGCCTCCATGTGACTCTTCCCCTCACGGTCACCAACACTAGAATGAAAAAAAAATTATCATTTTGTTATTTATTTATTTTTATTTTTTTACACACATTTTTGTATTATTATTCTTAAAGAAGGAATACTAATTATGCTTTATTCTTAAATATTTTGATATTATTTTCTTCAATTATTTAAACAAACATTTATCAAATATTTTAGAATTAATTTTAAAAAAAAAACTTAGGAGGAGAGATTCAAAGGTAATTGTGATTTTTTTTCTTTTGCTGAAATTGAATCTAAATATATGAGTTTAAAATAAAATGACTGAAAAATTCATTAAAGTTTTAATATATTTTTGTTTATTTAAAGAAAATAATTCAAGAAAATCAAGAATTGACATTTTCTTTAAATTCAAGGATAATTTTAATATTTTTTTCAAAATATATATGACCTTCGAGGAAGGAAATTTAAATCATATTAACACTTAAAATTTTGTTTGGTAATAAAGGAAATGATTCCTTAAAGTTACCTTGGCTGAACCATGTTTAACCCAAGACAATCAAAGCTAGACTAACTTTATTTCTCAACCCCCGCCTTTAAATGCTTGCTGGCTCTTTTGATTGAAGCAATTGACATGTTATTGAAGCGTTTAACACCCCTACCCACATTGCCCGGGTAAATGGAGCCGTTTAAGCCGTTTACTCATCAGGGAGCAAAGGTGCGCTCACTTATGTAAAAAACCATGTCTCATCATGCATACTCCAACAGAGCAATGCGCTTCCTTTACAACTGAACAATAAGTCGATGTGTTTCTTGATGTAACCTGAGAGCCTTTGTGGCAAATTTGTACCCTGCACTTTCCTGTCGCACTTGTGACCTTAACATAGATAATGGGAACATTTACAGGGGCTAATGAAAGAAGGCATGTCGTGTTAAGTTGGGAGTTGAAGGGTCCTCTAAAAGTGCCAATCATAAACACATAACTATTTTGTTTTAAAAAGTTATTTTAGAGCTACTGTAGCATTCCAATATCGGAATCCTGGTGTTTCAACACGCGATATTTTAATGGCTTTATTATCCTATAATATTACATAGAAAAGGCTTCAGGAGTGAACAAATGGATGTTTTAAATTATTTCTACTTTGAAATGATCTGACATATGGCTGTCCATAATTACGGAAGAAAAAAAGATACATATGCTGAGGACTTTATGGAGGCACTTGAAACTCTGTCCCCCTACGTAAGGGTCATGACCTTGTGAATCATGTCGTACGATGCACGATGCAATAACACGACTATTACATGAAATGTATCCCTTTTTATCAAATCCACACATCTTATTTTTTCATCCCCCAGATGTATTTTTAATCTACCTCACATTCTGGGGGATCAGAGGTAGAAATATCGTTATCTAGGGATAGTCAGATCCTTGTTCCAATATGTTTGGTCAACCTTGGAGAATCGAGAAACTGGTCTCAGGAAGCCAATCTCGAACATTTCGGGTAGTGTTTACTTGGATTAAGAATTTGATTGGCAGAAACTATATGTTTTGTAGATACACTTGAAATCCATCCAAAAGGATTAGTACTCGGTATAGCGTGGCGGTTAGAGCTGACCAGATTATGTCGCGTGAAGAAGAGCTGGCACGTAATTAAGTCAACTCACGAAGAATGCGACACGTGTTTAATTTCGAGTCATTCCTGTAATAAAAAACGCAAGAGGTTATCCCGTACTAAGCAAAACGATGCGCTGAACTATATCGCAAAATAATAAACAAACATGAATTTACTTCCGAATGTGCACTCAGCGAGGGGCATTTCCACATTTCGATGATCATAAGGAATGTTTGGCTTTTGAAGAACAGAGTCATCCTTTTACGGTTTGGGGAAGAGAGAATTTTCTTAAATATTTCAATTACATTTCAAATGGTAAACATGATTTAAAGTTAATTAAAAATTTGTGTGTGATGAAAACGCTTTCTTCACAAAGAAAAGAGATAAATATTAGAAATCGTAAAACATCCACATTTGTGTTTATTTAAATTTTGTATTTTGAATGATTCATTTAGGATATAGTCGTTGAAATTATTCTCTTTGATGTTTGTGATTAATTTGATCATCGCACTGGAATTCAATCAAAAATAAAACTTTATATGTCATTTTACTTTTGAATTTAGTGGACCATAGGTGACTAGATATCGTCAAAATGGTCCGGTGTGCTCCTTTATCCATGACCAGTGACTTCTCTCAAAAGCTGTGGTCGGTATTCCTAATTTTGCAGGAGCGGGGCAAATCGGTTCAAAGAAGGCTGTTTGTAGCTTTGTATAGCAATGAATAGTCTCCATCGACGGACAAGGGATAGAGAAGTTGACATTGACAACTTAATGATAACGAAATAATAACGGCATAAGTTTGTTAAGACACGGCTGCTGTGGGTATACGGTTCACGCAACCGGATTGACAGCAGTATCTCCCGAATTATCTCGGAAGACGTCTCGGTGTCTTCAGCTCTTGTCCATACAAATGTCAGTCTCGCGAATTTTTCAACAACGATGACAAAACAGATTTTAATGTGTCGTGCGACAAGATAAAATCTTCACAATGTTTTCACTTAAAACTCAATCGAGTGTTGTTAAATCGCAATTTGGCTTTTCATGCTTTTAGACCCTTTATGATATGCCGTCAATTAAAGCATTTGGTGGTTTAGATAAAGTTAGAAGAGAAGTTCAGCGATGGCATGTAATTGATTCGATTCTTTTATGTAAAATACAAATAGCCAAATTCTTATCTCGGATAAATTGTAATTTAAATGTGATTAATAAAAATGATAAGCATTGATTGATATATCCTTTCCCCTGTCATTTATTAAGTAATCTACCTGTTGAACATTAGATTTCCTGAGCAATGACGACGAATTTCAATGTGAATGATTTCTATTTTATTGTAACAATAGTTCATGAACGATAATAACATAGCTCTTGAAATAAAATTGAAATATATCTATTGCAAAATAACAAATTCAACTTCTTTAAATTAATTTTTTTTTTATTTATAAAGGAATATTTTTAATTAATTTTCTCAATAAACCTTAAACTCTATTATTGAAAAGAAATTCTGTCTTTGATCACTTTACAGAAAATATCAAAAAATGCAAATACTCAAATTAAAAGTTTTTAGAAAAAGGTAATATTTTGAGAAATGACAATGACAGTAAAATTGCTTTACCTGTAATCGTCGCCGTTCGGGGGAATCTCTTTGCGATGATCCTTGGCTGCTATCATCTCTCCTTTATCCCGAGTCCGTCTGTTCTCAGACTTAAGTCCTACAAGAACGTCATCCGTTATTAAAACAATGCAGCCTAATTGTATCTGGGTGTAGCTTTCTCAGAAGTTAAAACTACCAATTTAGGAAGTATTTGGAGAAAGCCTTATCTTAATCAGATGAAAGAACCCGGATGATCCAAGCTAAAACAGAGCAATTGAAAGTTTTTATGCTTTGACTGGTTGTATTTTTCGTCCTTTACGATGCGCCATAAAGATAAGAGAAAACTGTCAGGATCTGGGCAGAAAAAGACAAACATTCGAGTGGTGTTATTGAAAATGCTGGTTTGTCGTGAAGAGGATTTTAATGGTGTATTCCTTAGTAGGGCGAGACAGATGTAGCGGGCTTTAGTGGTACGTAATAAAGCCGTATACCTGTATTTTACAATGTCATTTCAATACAAAAACCCACTTCACTTTTAGGCTGTTATCATACAAAGATTATACTGGACTACTTCAATAATAATGAACAAGTGTCAAAATTACTCAGGCAAATGTCTCTTCCAGATAAAGCTAACTTTTCAGTCAATAAATTTGCCGACTTCGGACGTCGAAAACTTTCACAATTTGCAATGTTATATGAATATGTTCGACGAGTTGAAATTCCACCTATATAAATGATTTTATATCAACATTTTCCTATCTTTTTAAAATGTTTTAGCGTATATTTTTCTCAGTTTCTTTGTTCACTCCCTATGCTTCGCGCCTGTTGACTTTGGTCTTTGTTTCGATCTCTTTGGAATCAAAAAAAATTCTTCTTCAAAATTCGTAATTAAGTTAAATAATGCACACAACTACCATACAATTGAAATGGAAATGGACCAAGTTCAGCAACCTCTAAATGGCGATACCAAATGTTTGTGTTTTTCGTTTGGTTTTGTGTTTTATTGTGTCTTTAAATTTTGATTTTGTAATTAATACAGGGCGAGTGGCAGGCATAATGTTTAAGATGGCGAAGAAGAGAAAAATTCAGAGTTATCAGTTATAAAGTTATATTTTATTGCCAGGCAGGCTTACTTAAATGACATTTAAACAACCAGTTCGTATTTTGTGAAGCATGGATCAAATTCAATGAAAATGATATTTTATAAAGTATTATCTCAGGGATGAATAGAATAATTATCTGTTTAACAAATTAATGTGTACAGCATCATGAGATATAGTTTGGAAGATAATGTTTTTATTTTCGGTCTTTGGGGAAATTCAATTGGTAATTGTATAGACAGATGCGAACGGGATCGACTTAATGGAGAGGAGCTACATCGGCGAGAAGCCCCCCTTGTCAATGCATAATACTGACTGAAGATGCACCAACCCGCAGTTTGCATAACAATCAAAACCAAACCCACACCTGCCCAAAGTTTTCCGGATTTGCATTTTCGTTATTTAAGATTGCGCGCATCTTATCACATTTGTTTATCAATCTAAACTGTTTTCTCCTTCATTTCTGAAATGTAAGAATGGTCGATGACATAAAACACATATTAAACTGTTGTAAATTTTATTGTAGAGCGCCATCTGCTCCGGCGATGTAAAATTTATTGCTCAAGCGTAAATACGATATTTCATTTACGAATTCAGTTTGGAAAAGTAATTGTTTCCATTTAGTAGACATGTATTTTTCTATTTCTTTGAATGTAATTCGATTGTTAACAAAAGTAACGAACACGCCCCTTTTTCTCCATTTCCATTGTTAATTTCTCTCCACTGATTATACTCACGGGAACCTTGACAATTCGGAGAATCAATAAAGTATCCGTTACCGAGGGGGGAGACCCAAGTGTAGGTAGGCTAGGAGACTTACCCTCTGAGAGATAACGTTTGTCCTCTGTCTCACAATCGAATAAAGCAAAAGTGTCAAGTAGCACCATGATAGCAAACAGTAAATTTTCCAGGGAAGAGATAGTGACAAGGCAAAGCGATGAAGAAGGTCTTGTTAAATATTATGACTTTAATGCAGACGTTTAAGGTCGGTATCTTAACCCTTAAGAGGTGTAAATCTTGCCTTGTTTCAAGTGGATTTCAATTACGCTCGTCCTTTGAATAACGCCTTAGCTATGTGTGTAGTTGGAAGAGGTTTTCCTTTTGGATGCCACCGGAAACCACTTTTTGCTAATTGACTTAAAAGTCAGCTTAAAAAGATTCTACTCTGTCATTTTCTAAGTATGCATACTTATATATAACTCTTACTGTTATTTTTCCCATGATAGTAACAAATTCGTGCTCACCAGTGGGCAAATGATTCTATTTACTTAGAAACACTTCGAAAAGTAGATTTCAAATAATTTTCTTTTAAAGGATACAAACAAATTACTCTCATAAGTTAGGATTTTGTTTTGTATTTTTTAAAAGACTTTCAAAAGAATGTTTTGTTCTATAGTGAGTTGGGTGTTAGCGTCTTTTTCGTATAATTAATTGCAAAATTCTCCTTGCTATGAATTGGGACGTCTTTTACAGTTTTCAGAATAATTGAGGCTCTAAAATAAACTCTGGCGAAGGTTGACTACTGGTCAGTTTGGGATACAAAGAAGATCGACATTAAATGACCCTTCCCATGACCTTAAGTGTCCACCCAGCCAGGGTATGTACCTTTGAAGCTGATAATACCTTATATCAAAAAGCTCTTAAATAATGCAGAAAAAGCCAAAATTCCCCTATATAGGTTAAAATGAAGGTTTGATTCCAACATCTATATTATCTCAAAGGCAGAAAAATTAAACTACGCATTACCAACCGATGTTTGAAGCTCTTGTCAAAACCTTAGCAGTCTCACAAGCACTATCTCTGCCTGAATGTTTACTAAAGCTGTTTTTTGAGTGCATTCGGCTGCATAAAGAAAGATATTTCATTTTTCTTGACAGGTGATCTGCAAATAACATCTCTACAGAAAAAGTCAAGTTGACCGGAGATGACCAGCAATTATTGTACGATTAAGCATTGTGCATGTCCCCGCTGCACCACAGAAGGATCGGATTTTTATAAAAAAGAAGTCATGTAAAAAAGATAAGGTCGTGCGTTGAGGAGGTCGAGATAACCCTAACAGATGCGACTCGGCTGCCAAAATAATGTGAATACCGTTTTGAAATTTTTTTTTTTGAAATTTTCAACTAACTTATTTTAATAATTTTTTTTATAAATATTTTTAAACCGTTATTTTTAAAATGTCCAATAAATGGAAGAGAGAATTTCAGAAATAGAAAAAAAAATCTTTGAATTTATTAAATTATTAAAAAATTATTCAAGTTATATTACTTTTTTATAATTAAGTTTTGGCTCACTTAATTGACTTATATAAATATTTAAACAAAAACATTTCGTTTGTATTTTGTTTCTACTTACCAGAAACCTTTAAAACCGTTAGACTTTGTGCCGTTATGGACAGGTGAATTGACCCGAGTGATCTGGGATGCAAGGCTAATTACCCAATGTTTTACGCAATGACAATTCAGTGTCAACAAGCGTGAACAGAATTCACCGCTAATTAGTTTTAATTGGGGGACAGTTAATGAAAATTATCGAGCAATTATATCTAAGTGAGACATGTAGATTTTTCAATTCACATCGATTAGCGCCATCCTTGTCATTAAGTTGAGATAATAAGGAAGTCCTCATTCTCGGTGGTTACAGAGCCCAGGAAAACAAAACGGTACACCGTATACAATATCACTACGCACACCCTATACGGAAACTCACTTTATAATCTACATCATACACCCTATACGGAAACTCACTTTATAATCTACATCATACACCCTTGACGGAAACTCGCGGCATTATATCTAGGCCATTTGTTTAATTAACATTCAAATGAATGAAATTATGAATATTTAAATACAAATCAACACTTCACAAAATATATGCAAATTGATTTTTAAAAATGAACAAATCAAGGAAAAGTTTGAAATATTGAAAAAAATACTTTTTTGGTATTTGCTTGATTTTTTTTCTGGAAAAAAAATTCATTTACATCCGAAGATTTATATCTGCCTTCATTTAAAATTATATATTAAATAAATTGGGGGTACATATGTAGAATAGACAATTTTTTCCATCGATTTATAAAATCAATTTCAGTAATATTTAAACACAATATTCAAAATAAATGTAAGCAAAAGTTAAAAATAACGAATTTAAAATCTTACCAAAAACCTTTTCTTCGGAATCTTTCTTGATGTTTTCGTCAAGAGGTCTAGTGTCAGAATGATCAAAAATCATGTTTGGAAATAAAGATGCTCTGTTTAAGAAGAGTTCACGTTAATTAATGTCCCGTTATTATATGTCAATCTAAGGATAGATATCAACTATTGAAACGGGTAAGTGAATAATCGCCCCCACTATCCGGAGAGTTCACGCTTACTGGTTACGGTTCCCTGATTACGATCTCATACTGTCACGTGGAAACAAAAGAACCACTGACAGACAACATCTCACAGAAGCTTGATTGACAAATCTTATGAACCAATCAAATGACATGACTTTCCTAACTGTGCTTTTTTCGAATGTCAATGAAGATTTTTTAATTGACACTCGGATTTTGAGCCTACAGTTTTGAGTCTAAGAATATTAACAATAACAAGTTTCATTTGTTACACGTCACAGGTGCATGTAGTCGGGCATATTCATCTTCATAATATTTAGAATTAGATAAACCCATACCGTGCACATATATATTTGAACAAAACTTAAATTTCTAGATAGAAGATGTTACCTAATAAACATCTGGGATTGTTTCTAATTGTCACTTTGATCTTTAAACAGGATTTATAATTACTTTTTATTTCCTTCGATGCGATCATTTGGACCAATATTTCCTTCCGATGTTATCCATTTTTTTTAAAAATCTACATCTATAATCAACTTCCTTATGCTCATAAAAGTACAAAATGATAAATTTATGAATCTAAATATCTGCAGATAATTATGAATGTCATACTCTCTGGGAAACAGATGTTTTAGCTGTAGGTACGACTACCCATCGTTACGGGTCCGGAATAGTCATAACATGAAATGTATCTGTATATCCTTCACAATTATTGTGAACTTTCCGGCTCTATGTGACCCCGTATAATAAGGAAACTCAAAAATGATTCGAAGACCACTGTTAGACGAGGAAGCTAGACATGGTCGGAGACAGGTCTTGTGGCAAGGGAATCGTGAGTTGGGGATTGTACCGTAAGGGGTAAAAACTGTGGGCTCACGCATGACATGCTAGATCTCAAGTGGGGACATACTTTCTCATTACAAACAATAGGTCATATAATCTGATTGTAAAGGTCGAACCAGTGTATCCGAGTATTTCTAAAAACTTCATTGTTATTAACATGTTAAGATTAAACAGTAACCAGTTACTTGTACCACTTACAATCCGTTAGTCATCAGATATTGGTTTCGTAGTGAAGACTTAAGATCTTAAAGTTAGATAAAGATCATTGACTTCATGACTTGTTTAGAAAATAAAATTAGTCAAATTTAGAATATAATCGAAGAAGAATCGAATTTGATAAAGTTAAGATGATTGTTTAATTTTGTTATTCAGAACAGTTTTTTTTTAATTTGAATTGTCCCCTTTCGTGCAACATTCATGCAGCATATTCCTTCCTTGGAAGGTAAAAATGTTATGGTAAAGCAAAAATACAAAAGAAGGACCAAACTAGAACATGCCACTGGACAAAAAGCATGTCATCTTGGAAAATAAGGCTCATTAATAGAACAAGATGAAATCGATCTGATGGTGAACATTTTGACAGCTAGTTGGCAAGGTACCTAATGACTTCCGTGTGTCAACTTAATAACTGAACAAAATAAATACTAGTAAATGATATATAAATAAAAGATAAATAAATGCATGAATGAATTCATGAATAAATAAACAGATAAATAAATATGATATATCAATAAAAGATAAATAAATGCATGAATAAATAAATAGATAAATAAATAATATTAAAACTATATAACAGTTTGTAAAATGATACTTATAAATCCAAAATATGCATGGAATGTACATTTTTTTTTCAAAACTAAGACATATACATGAACTTCATTTAACTTCATGCTAAATGTGGGGGAGGGGAATCTATCTATATTGTACCTACATGTAAGTGTACTGTCCTTTATAAATGGGATCGAAATAGAAAGTAGGCGCAAAATAACTCAGATTTTTGAGTTCTTAGTTTTAAACAGGAAATCGTGTGTTGAAATGACATAAAATATCATAGCTCCATTTAATACGAAGATTTAGTGAAGGAGAGTCATAAAACAAGAAAGGGGGATGTAGAAATATTTTATCCCCACCTCACATCCACTTATGATCAAAATAAAAAGTCGGAGGATTCAGCGACATTTCTTTTTATCCGACATCATCCTGAATTTACACAAGGATGTGATATTTATCTTGCAAATTACGATCGGTCTGTCTTTGTTTGTCAGTGAAAATCGAAATCATTAAGATTTCTCATATCTGGTCCCAATAATAACCGAAATCGACAATGAAATATTCCAATCAAATGTACAAAGCTATCAGGTAGAATTTTTTTCAGGTGTTATTAGTTTTGTGTCAATATGGGAGCCTCTACCTGTGTTGACTTTTTACTGATAAACTGATTCTGAGACGATTACTGCTGTCTATAAATGAGCACTTAATTCTCGTCCTTAACAAAGGAAAACATCTGTCTATCTGTTTCAAGAGATATCAAACAGGCCTTAGATCAATAGAGAGGGGAGGGAACTGGATTTATCCCCTCGTCCCTAAAGAAAAGGACAGACTTGGGGCAAATTTCACCCCGATCTCTTCCTGTGTTTCATTCACATTAAGGAAAATTTCAAAATCATTTACCGTGATAAACTGTTAATCTCCAACAGTCGGTTTTCCGTGTTTTTCTCCCATAAAACCTACACAAAATGAATATTGTCATTGAAAAATCAAAACGAAATCATCTAAAGATAAAAAGACGAACATTAAAAATACACCCGATGTTCAGCTCTCCATTCTTGACTCAAAAGGTTATTCTTCAGAAAAATACGCTAACCTATCATCTTCAAATTTTAAGTTTCTCTTCAAAAATCTTGTGGTTTTCTATCAGAGCAAGCTTAAAAACTTTTTTATCTGCAGTTGCTGACCTAAATTTTTTTAGAGTGGATAGTTAGGTATTTTTAAAAACAAATTTAATTTTCCGATTTTTGTTCGATAACAATGAAGAAAACAAAAAAAAAAAAGAAAAAAAAGAAACAGTTTCAAAATCCTAAAAGCTTGAAAGTTAGAGAAAGAAAATAATATATAAAAAAAATAGTTGAAAAAAGTTCGGGTCGGGTTCATTTTCAGTTGGTAGCAGGCAACTGCAAAGTCTAACTTTTATTTCAAGCCTAAATTAAGTATCCTTGAAATTTTAACTAACTACGGATGGAAACTGTAATGAAAATTTGCCTCTGTGGTATCTCTTATTTCTTTCACAACTGTAAAAATGAATTCATAAAAATATATATAATATCAATTGTATATGTTACTGATGTCCCAATCAAATAATTTAAGAAGGTATATAATGTATATATATTAATTTTATAATATTCAACTACGACATCAAATTATGTATATATACTAATACTGTTTTAAAAAACAACAACAACATCAACAAGCAAACAAACAATAGATAAATAAATAGGTGATTATGAGTAAAATAATAAAAATAAAATAGATAAATAAATAAAAGCACTCAGCAATCAACAAAAAAAGCTGGCAAAATAAATGAGATTCAATACTCAGACACCAACAACAAAACCGATAGAAATAAGTTGCAAAGTACGAGTAGGACTATTATAAACTTTGCTAAAAAAAATTAAAATTATTAAAATAAACAAGAAAACTTTGAGATCGATAAAACAACAACGCAATTTAAACAAAACAGAATTTTTTAAAAACAGCTTATTTTGAAATATTATCAGGTAATAATAAAAATTATAAATTAATCAATTAAGTTATTGATTTATTTATTTATGTATTCTTTTATTTATCTATTTATTATGGAATGCCATATACGACAGCCAACTGCTTACTGCCAACTGCTGACTGCTTACTGCCAACTGTCAGCTGCTTACTGCCAACTGCCACACATATTTGAATAAATTTTAAATTTTTATTGATATTTATATGAATATTCACGAAAAAAGGGAAAAAAGGCACGGATCCAGGACATTTTTCCAAGGGGGTCACCCTGGTAAAATTGAATTGAATAAAATGACCAATATGTTTTAGCTTATGTAATATTCAATATATGCGGTTGATAGTATATTGTTTATTTTTTT
>PRKT01000270.1:469621-519664 GCA_003671525.1 Saccostrea glomerata | reverse complement strand
GGAGACAACAAAACCTTTGAAGAGAGAATAATAATAAAAAAGATTTGTCGTTTCGCAGATTAAGATGTTCTGAAAATGAATTTACTTTTTCCATTATAATCTATAGTTAAAAATTTCCTCAAATTAAAGATGTATATCTCTGTGTGTTATATAATGATTCACATTTGCATAGGGGGGCATTTAAAATTTGTACAGTCAAATGTTAAATAAACTAAACGAACTACCGGTATAATGACCTTGGACCCTCCACTTAGAAAACGCCGATCAAACAATTATATCTCTTTGTTTGTACAAATAGAATATGTTTTACATGCAAAGATCTAGAGAGAGGGGTCCGGAACACCCCTCTGAAGTAAAGTTATATAAATGCACAAACTAACTAAACTAAAAGTTATTTTGTATAAAATAAATCAACTATAAGGGACCTTTGAACCAACACCCCCCCCCTCCCCAACCGAAAATGTGGATTCGTGTTAAGTTGGTATGAAAAATGTCATACACATGAAGGTATGACGCATAAGAACCCCCTC
Source organism: Saccostrea glomerata (assembly GCA_003671525.1). NCBI lineage: Eukaryota > Metazoa > Mollusca > Bivalvia > Ostreida > Ostreidae > Saccostrea > Saccostrea glomerata. Next base: position 519,134 of record PRKT01000270.1, on the reverse strand, counting down.
TCCCCAGCCGAAATAAATTTTCACACTTAGGAAAGGACTTTACGTATATTTTTCTTGTCAAGACATTTCTGGGTTGTATTTTTTTTTCACTCTTGGAAAAAATGTCCTATAGATCCGCGCCTTTTTTTTAAATTTACATAAATATCAATATTAAAATAAAATCTATTCAAATATGTGTGGCAGTTGGCAGTAAGCAGCTGACAGTTGGCAGTAAGCAGTCAGCAGTTGGCAGTAAGCAGTTGGCTGTCGTATATGGCATTCCATAATTTATTCATTTATTTATTTTTTTTTTATCTATTTATTTATTATTTTTTATTTATTTATTTAAATACTACGAAACAATCTTTTTATTCTGATCAGTATTAGAATGAAATGAAACAACAACATTAAAGAATTATATTATATTTATTGCAATTATTGCAATATTACAAGAATCTCAAAAAGCGATACCAATTTCAAAAACAAGGCGAAATGCGTAAAAAGTTAAGATAGCAATACTAATTTCAAAAACAAGACGAAATTCGTAGTTTAGAGAGTCTTTTGTCTTTTTACAATGATCAAATATGAATCAATTTAATCTATGTACAATATAAACCCTTGTCCATACCTACTTCCAACTTATATTCAAAAAGTTAATAACATTAAGGATATGAACTAATTTATCAGAGCAAAAATCTCTTTAAATTTTTATTTATAATATCATGAAAATAATTTCGGGACAATGAGAGTGATGGCATTTGGCGGATAACTAATGAATGCCCTGGTACCGGAGAGGTTGCCGTGACTTGTATTTTATAATCACTTCATCTCTTCCTGTCTATGGCGAAGCTCAGTCACACTGGACCCTTGTCCAAATTGCAGTTTTTTTAAGCTTAACTTCTCCTCTTCCTCGTCGTAACACGTCCACCACCTTTGTTTTAATTTTGTACTGGTTAAAAAAACCTGAATGCTTCCCTATTTTGTCTCTATATTTTTTATTCAAACTACTTAGTACGAAAGTCGCCCGCGTGTCGCAGTGGTTAGAGCGTCTGCTCTAGAGTCGCAAAGTAAGGAGTTGATCCTTACGTCGCGGGTTTGAATCCCAATGTTGTACGTGGAGACCGGTCCTTCGGATGAGACCGTATAAACTGAGGTCCCGTGTCGCAGTAGTTACTGAAACGAAAAAGATCCCTTCCTGCTCAATGGCCCTAAGTTCAGGGTATAGACAAAATTTGAAGCTCTCCACCGACAAGTGGTGGCGTCTCCATATGAGTGAAAAATTCTCGAGAGGGACATTAAACAACTAACAATTGCTATTTATAGTTAATAACCTAGAAGGTAAACGTGAATTAAAAAGTTTAACTCAGAGATGTTGCAAATTTTTGGCATAAATGAAAAGACATATGAAATTAAAATAAAATTTTTGATAAAATTTGTCTAATTTCTTATTAAATTGACAAAAAACCCCTTGTTTTAATGATCAAATCAAAACTAAGATTTTTCATTATCTTACTATGGTCATGTATATTGCATATAAAAAAATCAAGGTGAGTTCAAAATTAATATGACAGTCATGGAAAGCTGCTTTTTCAATCATGGAAAGTGTAAATTCCCTTGCCTTGTCATTGGTCATTTGCAAAATTATTTTTGGGACCTTGCAGATATTCTTTGTATTCATGTGAAACAGAATTTATTTAAAACTTGTACATGTCGATTGAGAAGAAGAAAACATGTTTTTGCTTATAACCCGAAATTTATATATATTTACGACGTACATTTGTATTATCAATCAACTATTATACATTATAGTTATTTGGGTTCATCTGTCGACTTTATATATCCAAAGAAAGCTTTTAAGTAAAAGATACCACAAAGTCTATCACATCTATTTCTTATCTGGATATTTTACTACAAAAAGACGTGAATGATAACCTAACAACAAAACTTTATTATAAACGCGATGACTTGAACTTTTTTAATGTCAATTTTCACACTTCTGTAGCAATATGCACTTATTACCAGCCCTGCATATGGGGTTTATGTCTCCCAATTGATTCAATACGCACGAAAAAAAACCTAAACACACGTACAAACAATTTTTAAAACGAAAAAAATACTGATGGAACTCGTAAATTTACTTACCTTGTCATTGGTCATTTTCAAAATTATTTTGTTAAAAACATTCTGATTGCACATACAAGTACTCTGAAGTTGACGTCAAAAAGATGCATGAGTTTCTAATTGACAATATATATGTTGTTTTAAGACCAGGTCTTCCAACAGTCTATTGGAGGTACCAATTGCGCCCCGTTATAAGCAGACCTATTTTTGTATTCGTATGAAGCAGAATTTGTGTAAAATCTAAAGCATGAAAAGAAGAAAACACTTGCTGTGGCCTTCAACTCGACATTTAGATCTATCATTTCATGTCGATACGATATATCCTGCTGAGCTTGAGATAAAAGATACCACAGAGTCTGACACATCTGTTTCATATTTGAATATTTTACTTGAAAAAGACGTAAATGGTAATCTGACAACCAGGCTCTATGATAAACGTGTTGACTTTAACTTTTCTATCGACAACTTCCATTTCTCATGTAGCAATATACCTTCATCATCTGCATACGGAGTATATATACATGTATCTCAGTTGATTCTATACGAGAGCATGCTCTACGTATGAACAATTTCTAAAACGAAGTAAATTATTGACAAACAAGTTGATGAAACAAGAATTTCAGCAGTCTCATTTAAAGTCATTATTTTGTTAGTTCTATGGTCGATACAATGACCTAGTCAGCAAATACAATTTATCATTGAGCCAAATGCTGACTGACGTTTTTCATACATGTACTTATTGTTAGTCCATTATTTTTACACTGAATTGGCGAAAGATTTTTCCATTATTTCCCGATCCTGACATGAAGCACACGGCGGGCGTGACCGGTCGGCAGGGGATGCTCCTATTTTGAATTGTTTTATGGACTTTTTGTTTTTGAGTACTGTTTGAGTTTTTGTTATCTTCACGTGTTTCATAAAATAAAAGATAACAATTATTATGATCTAATTACAATGAAACAATACAGTTTCTGAACAGAGCAAATGCAGACCGGCCTTGAAAATATAAGAGAAGGAATCAGCTGTCATGTAGGAGTAAACAATCCCTTTTAATATATAGGACACAGTTACAAGGTAAACTGTGACCGGTCGGCAGGGGAAGCTCACTCCTACATGTCACATGATCCCACCTCTGATGCTTTGGATGTCCATGTTCTGCTCCTATTTTGTATTTTTTTTTTTTACTTTTGAGCTTGAATACTGTTCATTATCTTCATGTATTTCCTTTTTGTTGATGGAACTCTTTTATTGAGAAACCAGGTAAAGCATTTGATTATTTATTTTTGGAAGCCATCAGTACTACCGTATAACAGCACCTGAACGTGCTGAAAAATTGTCAGCATGGACAGTTCTTGTATTCGACCGACAACATCCTGAAATGAATGTTCCAATTCTTATACATAGAAGTGTTCTCTGATTTTCTTTTAACAATAAATGTATTCTTCGGTTGTTAGTACGGGAATTAACATTGCAACTGTTGAAGAAAAAATACATAACCGAGAAAGTTTTTAGGAAGAATTACAGACAACTATGAATTTTTTTTACACCTAAAAGTTGCTGACGTTCAATAATGGGTTAATTAATAAAATTTTACATTATCAATTAAAGTAAACATAATTGATTATAACTGACAGGATGTTTGTCAAGACGTTCCATAATGTTATCGGCTTCCTAACCCTTGCAAATTAACTGAATTGTATCTGAGCAACATAACAGAAAAACTAACATAAATCAAGGGATCTTTAGAGAATCAACAAAACCTTAAACAACAGGAGTGACCTGTTATCTCAGTACAGGGGTCTTCTTCAGGAATAACGACCATTAGTGACCAAACTGGATGACCTTCCCTGCTCAACAACTCACAAAGTACTAAACTTGGTGTATGTTTTTCTTATTCCTCTTCCGTTTTTATATTTGGTATACTGATGAAATGAAGATCAAAGATATTGTAATATTAAGCAAAATGTAAAACATTAATTAGTTGGTTATTTCCTGCTGTTGCTAAAAATTATTTGGTCATTAATAAACAAAATTATTGTTATGTAACTTTAAAAATTACATACTTTATTTTTTAATCTAAAAATTCCTTAATTATGATCACTATATTCATGGATATTACAACATCGTAAATCGATGTTAGGGGGTTAAAATTAATTTCCTTTAATTTTACTTTTAAGTCTTTGCTTTTTACTTAATGATTGTATAAATCTCTCTCTCTATATATATACAGGGTGTTTCACAATATATGTCACACATCTAAAGACAGATAGATAAATAACAACAAAAGCTACACACACATTTTATATATCATTTTAATTGGCATATATTCAAAATTATTTTTGTTAGTCAGAAGTATCCAAAATCAACCACCTCAGTTACTATGGCAACAAATCCTAAAATGTTATCCTCGAAGTGTTTTCCCAAAATTGACCCAAATAACTTAAGGTACTAACGTTTATAAATTTCTGATCACTGTTTTGTAAGTTTCACAAGATTTCTGAGACTTTTCTTGTTTTATATCTGACTTTTAGAACCCCAAAAGTGCATATCTATTTTTATTTAAAGTTGCATTTAAATAAATGTTTCGTTTCAGAAATACCGGTATATGTTTATTGGTGTAAACTTCTGTCACTCTTCCTTTCAGTCAATCTTGCAAACTTTTACCCTGGCTCTGAATGTCATTTGACTTAAAACGTTGAAATTTTGTATGCAGACATACTTAACTCAAATTTAAGATTTCGAAATACTCTTGATACACTTACTAGCATTGTTACAACCCATCTTCCTAAACTCAGATCTGACTTTCATGAGGTTTTCTCAATGATTGACTTCACTCTGATATTGTTCTCATCTCTTCTTGATATTTTGGGGATGGGGTAGGGTTGGGTGAAGAGGAGGCAGGGTTCAACTGTCTTTCATCTTTACATTATAATTTAATTTAAACCCTCTAATTATTCTTAATAGAAGAAAAGTTGACAGTAATTTCTTGTTTAGTTATTTTTTTTATCATCACCCCCTGTAAATATAGGATATCGTAAACGGTTCTTATAATAAAAAATTACAACAAATGTTTGCTGCAATTTTTACGAAATTTTGAGAATAGCTGAAATATGACATCACTGATTATTTCATCAGTTACTTCCTGGTTTATTAAAATTTTCCCGATATTTTGCAACATAATAATTTTATATCAATATGCTTAACTATAGTGCTTTGGTTTTTTTGGTTACATGTTCAATATTCAGATTATGCCCATTTAGATGTGTGACATATATTGTGAAACACCCTGTATATGCAAATTTAAATTTTGTCACCGAAAGCGCTTGTCTTTTCTTGAGTTACAAGTTGGAAAAGTTAACACAACTTATTAATAAAAAGACAATAAAACTCTCAGCAAAGAAATATCTTAGTACAAGGAGAATTGTATGAAATACCAGGAAGATGTTTTGGATAATTTAAAAACACACTTACAAACATATAACAGATAAAAAAAAAAACAATTAGTCAAAAGATTTATCGTATGAAATATTAAAATTATTGTAATATTCCATAATATATGATCTAAGTGAAACTTTAAAAATGGATACTGGACATATTTGGATGCTGATGTTGAAGATGACTAGATTGTGCAAGTTTTCCCTCTTATTTTCAGTTTATTTGAGTGATTATATGGATTTCATTACTTTTCTATGATATTTTTAGGTGACAACTGAAGGTCTTATTATTCAAAATGCCAAAGAAGATTCAATATGGATACTAGATACATGGAAACGTGACAGGGCCTTATTAATTCCGGGCCTAATGATGACAAGAGAGGAGCAGAGATGACCCTTGTAGAATCAATGTCCAGTCAAATTGGTGTCTTTCTACTAGCACCATTTGACACTCGTGTAAAGAAGATTTGCAATTAAATATCTTTTTTCACGTTGTTAATTTCTAACAGACTTCAATTATTTGGTTTTCTTCTGTGAAGGCTATAATCTGGCTCCTTTACCTTTTTTTCTTAAGGAAGGATAAGTTAACAATGTAAATAAATTTAAAAAAATCAAGTTGCACTTTTTATGAACTTAGATGGGAGAATTTTGCGGAATGACGTCATTTTCGCTCCTCTGGTGAGGAAACCAAAAATCCCACCCATACAATCCTATGTGGATCCACCCATTTGTGTGGGATTTCTTATTTGGAATCACGTGACGTGTTCTTGTTTGTTGCACATTATATATGGTTACCCTTTATTGTGATTTACATGTCAGAATTCTGACCCGTCATTAGTAAAGCAATCTTTTTTGTTGTCGATCGTTTGTTATCGGGCTCGTGGTGTCAGATAGTCTATAGATAACCCCGCAAGCGTTTGTCATCTCCGCCTAAGCAAGATAAAAAAAAATATAACAGTGGGCATAAAATGATGCAAAGTAAAGAAAGGAATGAAATAGTTTCCATTGTTTGAATTATAAATTAATATAAAATATTAATTATATTAAACTAATAACTTTTCTTGGAAGTACATTACATGAATTTATGTATTATTACTCACAAAACGTCACAATATTATTAAATCTAGTTTTGAAATATTCAATGACATATTAATTCTAGATATATATTCATAATCATTTCCTGCTTGTTTTGTTGGTATGGCATTATTTATTCATTTTTTGCTAATATTATTGTTTAAAATTTGTCACAAGAAAAAAAAGAATTATGTAATAATTATGTAATTCACTATTCTTTGCAAAATGAAGGAAGGGACCCAAATCAAAAAGAGAGGGAAGAAATAGGAAAAAATTGTATAGCTATCAAAGTTAGATATTTCTAAAGTTATAAGTATTTGATTAATTTTACAACAATATTTGAAATGCTGGAATTCGAAATAAGTATTTAACCTTTAATAACAGGCATCCATCGATAGTAAATACTGAGGGTAAGCTGGCGGTTGTTCTGCACTGGATACGAGTTGACTTGTCTGTCAAGATCCTCGTAAAAAGACAAGACGACTGTCAGGGTACAGCGCAGATTGAGTGGTGATCAGAAAATGACGTTCATTCAAATCCAATTCGAGTGCCATCTTTCTGGGTATATCGATTTTCTGATCTTAACCAAACAAATATAATTGCATTCATTTTAAACTGAAGCATTGTAAAACTCATTGGATTACCAAAGTTTAATTGCGTACAATTCTAAACATTTTTGATTTCTTTAGAATGGGATCTTGTCACAGATTAGGTGATGTTTGGGATGGCTGTAGATGCGTGTTTAGGTATGACATTTGGGGTATGATGAGCGGTAAGCCCTGTTGGGTGGTCCGTGGGGGAAATTATCGTGGGGCCGATGTACAGAGACCGGCCTTGGAAGACAGGTGTCAATTCTTCGACAGAGATATCCACATTCCTCAAGATAAACTGTTTACACGTTAGTCATCAAATACATAATACATGTTGATAAGACTCAAAATCGACAGTTTCTCCTGTCGATTAAAAGACGACAAAACAAGGTGCATGACACACGCTCTAGTTCTCTGTATACTAAGTCTTGATTCTTACAAATTACTGGACTGATTGAAACTTATCTTACATTTCAATATGATTGACATAACAATGAAATGTTGACGTGAGATAAGAATTTAAAAATCATAATTGAAAAGTATGATGGAATAAAAAAAAAACATTTTAATGAAGTAATCAAGAATGGATAAAAATTGAAATTCTTAGTGGCCCTGCCTATCAGTCGGTCATACAATATCTGGTATATCTTTTGCGACTCTAAAATTTAAAGAGATATCAAATAGTATTCACGATCAAAAGTCCATTAAACAAAACAAATCATGAGCAGAGCAAATAATGATCTTTTGTAAAACATCAGAGGCGGGATCAGGTGCCATGGAGGACTGGGCATCCCCATTCGACCAGTCACACCCACAGTCAGTGTCTTTTGTCATGAAATAACAGAAAAATCCGTCGACAATTCAGTGTATAACTACAATTTCGTAACAATAAATATGGAAAACGTCAGTCGTATTTCACTAAATGATAGATTGTATTTGATAAGGTCATTGTATCGTCCATAAAACTTACGAATTGATGACTTAACGAGGCTGGGGTGTGGCAGCCATTTTCAGACTAGTTTTATCTCCTTTAAAAGGAGAGCTCCATATGAAGATATAGAAAATGATCAAATTTTAAAACTAAAATGTATGATTTTTTTTCTATGTGAAATGATAGTAGACAGCTTAAGTTACCGTATCTAAAAAAATAAGTTAAATCTGGTGGTTAATTTGTGATTAAGTTGTTGACCCCCCAGCCTCCTTAAACGAGACTGCTGATATTCTTTGTTTTATCGACTTGTCAATAACTTACCTCGTTGTAGAAATAAATTATTGTTCATATGTATTCATATCGAATCATCTAAGATATATAAACCCCTTATGCATGTGCTAAGGGAACATGTATTGTTTCATACATGTATAAGTAAGGGAAGTTGACGATTGAAAATTTAAGTCATTGCGTTTATCATAAAGCTTTGTTGTTAGATTACTATTAACGTCTATTTATTGTAAAATATTCAAATATGAAACAGATGCGTCAGACTTTATGGAATCTATTATTTCAAGCACACAATATATCGTGTCTTCGTAAAAATGGATATACGCATTGTCAATTGAAAATACATAGTCGATATATCTAATTGTGGAGTTGAAGTCCTCAGCAAGTGTTTTCTTCTTTTTATGTGTAAGATTTTGAACAAATTCTGATTCATATGTATGCAAAATAACAGGAAGCAATTGGTAACGAGGGGAATTACAATTATGGCAGATTGTTGGAAGACCTGGTATCCAAAAACCACATAGATTCTGTCAATCTGTAACCCAAGCATCTTTTTAACATCAACTTAAGAGTGTGTAGACAATCAGATTGATTTTGTTTTAACAGTGTAATTTTTTAGATGACCAATGACAAGGGAAGTAAATTTACGAGTATTTCTATTAAAATCAAAGTACTGAAAGTACTGTTAGACGGAGGCTTCATGTATGAGAGAACACAAAAGAAATATATATGTCATACATTGCTGTAAAGAATATTATGAGAAATAATGTGTAGTTTTTTTTCAATTCAACATTTTTTTCAAAGGATACTCCAATATTCATGAGGTTTTTGGGATATTATAATTTCATCTTTGTAATGTAAACTTCGCCTTGATTAAAGTTCACTGTTATTTAGATGAGATACTTTCAATATTAAACCTTTCAAAGTAAGAAACAGTAATTGACTAGGCCTGGTTGACATAAAACTTAGACGGGCTAACTTTTTATCCCAGTCTCACTTAAGGAATATATAGTGGAAAAGTGAGACTGAGATCAAAAGTGAGCTTGTCTAAGTTGTATGCCCCCAGGCCCGGTTTGATGAATGTAGGTTTAGTATGTTCTAGTCATGAGCCCACTGGCGGAATTAAAAGGGGCCCCTGGCCCCCTCCCTTTTGAGTCCAAAAAATACGCAATATTTGATAAATGAGTGTTTTAATTGTGGCTCCCTTCCCTAACCTCAAACTGGTCCCCCTATTTCAGAATTTCTGGATTCAGCACTAGGCCTCAGCCTGTCAGGAGTCTCCATATTTCAAGATATCTTATTTATAGGTCACAGAGACCTACTGTTAACATAATTATGACATGTAACAGCTACCAAAATCAAAATTTCTCGGCCTTATTGTAATAATGTTATGATATGAGCTAACATGGAAAAAGAAGCAGCCAGGTAATTGGACATGAACAACATAATATAGTACAGTTTGTCTTAAACCTTTGTGATACAAAATGGGGTGACCTAGCTTGAAAGCAACACAGAATTTTCTTTAAGTAATACAACTTCATTAACATGCAATAAATGTTCGTGCCAGAACACAATTTTTTGAGTGGAATAAAATATACTTTCTTACTTTATGTAAACAGAACAATCAAGTTCATAAGACTTGCTATTTCACAAGTTTAAATTGTTTTTGGAGAACTGGAGTATTGCTTACAATAACAAAGATATATCTTGACAAATTTGACAACCAATATTTCTGGAATTATTAAATGTAGTATTTTATCATATGACAGATTAACCCAAAAAATGTCTTTCTTTACTCGTATACCAGTGGAAATGGTTGTCCTTTTCAGTTTATCTGTTTAAAACAATCATTAACAATGAGACATGATTACAAATTACGTAGAGAAAAGTTATAAATATATAACTATGATTTCTGCTTTTCAGTAACTCTGTTAAAACAATCACTTTACCAATGATGTAGGTTAAAAAAAATTGACATGAATACCAATGATCAGAAATACATGTAATCTTGTATATAAAAAATAATTAAAGTTTGGGATGTGAAAGAGGTAAAACACAAGTATCAAATGCAAATAAGGATCAACGATATGACAATAAGACAACTTATTTCAGAAGATATGATTTTTAATTATTAATTAGGATATTATGTGATAAATCATGTAAATCCTATGAACCAAGATTTGGGTTGTACCCAAGGGTCAAACGTTACAAATGCATTTTGATCTCAATATCAGAGTTGCCGTTTGTTTCTCTCTTATCTAATGTGAGGGTACCCCAAACACTCAAACCGCTTGTAGAAAGTGTAAATCTATTTTCATGTGTTTCCTGAAATTATACATAATATCAAATAAACAATTCAAAACTAGACTGTTAATATTCCTACATATAAAAATACTATGCATTTGTTTATTCATCGATCCTTGTCAGATTAAAAAACTCCATGAAACCTATTGATGCAAGCGTCAAAAATCGGCCGCAAACCAATTTATCGGTCCTTTCAAAAAGAAATTAGAAAAGGAATGAAAATGAGATTACAAACAACAATCAAGCACAAAAAATTCCATTAAAACTGAAATGCTTGATCTATTATTAAAATATCTTATATTTATACCTGCGACATAAAACATTTGCATGCGACATAGCAGGATTTTCTTCAATACATAATACAGGTACATCTGCGTCTCCACACTTAGTTTGATACACAGGCGAATTCTGGTGGAAGTTTTTACAATTAAATATAAAACTAAAGTTTAAACTTATCTGTAACTAGAGATAGTTTTTACTTTAATAAAAGAAGCAATTGATAAGTGGGGTTCCTCGATCACTCTCCGCGGATGTTAACCCCCCCCCCAACTCCCTCTAGATCCGCCACTTCATTTCTTCTCGTTCTTGTTTTGGTGTGAGAACCGGCGGGAAAAGGCTCGGCATATTGTAAAACATGCTTTATCATCGTCTGTTGGAACAAAATCTCCTAATATTCTGTCTGATAAAAAATTAATAGTAAATCACATTTTTTTTTACATATTCCGTAGGAAATGTATTTATATACACGTCATTTTAAAAAATATTAGACAAATCCTGTTTATTTAGAAAAAGTAGAACTGTTTGTTTATACTTGTATGTGACGCGATCTTTGTTTTAGACTATGCCTATCCTTGCGGTCGGTGTAACGCAGAGTCGCTCTAAAAATAGAATTCTCAAGGTAATGAAAACAATTCCACCGATAGATGGTGCTTGGGAAATCCTTCCTGTTTACATTCCATGGGCAAGACAATCCCTATACACGGAGGCTGTCATACAGCCTCCGTCTAAAAAGCAGCTGTCAAAAAGACTGGGCTTTAATTTATTATGGGGTATTGTTGTATAAAAAGTTGAAAATTCGTACGTTTTTATATTGTTGATTTTGGGGAAAAAATTCTGATTTCGAATTTTCTAAAAGTTTCTTGGAATTTTTAAGTATCCACATCTGATTTACATTGTAGAACAGTTCTTGGATATATTGTTGCACAGTACACCTGAAGTTTTTCCTTCAGTACTAGTATAATAATATTGTAATATCTTTAACACTGCACTAAATTAGAACTAACCTACTATAATATTTTAAGTGTGATAAGCATTGGCTTTTATCATAGGCAAAAAAGTTATAAAGATAGTAGACACAAATGTTCTTGATGTAACATTTTGTAAAATTAATTATCATAATATTATCGGATTTATTATGGTTTTGTACTGGAAATAAATAAAGTGTCCATGCAAAATAGATATTAAATTCTTAATGCACAAAATTAGATAAAAGTTTAAAGAACTAGGATTTTTAGAAAAATGTACATGTATATTCAGAAAAAAACTTGTTAATAATCTTTTAACATGCATTTTATGCATCAAAGAATAATTCGTTGCTCAAAGCAAATATATTTAAAAAATTTGACTGATAAAAAAGGTAATTTATTAAAAACATTTTGATTTAACGTATTTTTCAAACAAAAAAATATGTAGGCATATTGGTATTTATTTGACGTATTTATTTATTTAAGGAATGAAGCTTATTTCAACTTATGTTATACGATATAACATAACTTGGGGCAGTTTACGCTTTATAAACCGCGAAGTTTTTATTAAAAAAATCTAAAACATAATCTAAAATATTACTTCCATTTATCATTCATTGATTTATCAGCATTTAAGTATCTTTTAACCATTTTCTTGTGATTAACTTAAAACAGACTTTAGGTTACCTGCAATTAATTTCTTTTGTTCTCTCCCTCCTCCTACTTGTACACCATTCCCACCTAGCCTAAACCATTCACCTGTGTCAATTTCAGAATTTAGGCTAAGTGGGAAGACACCGTTCATACGTAGAGAAAACCTCTGCATATAGAATCTGAGAGATATACACTCCGTATGCAGGTGATGAAGGTATATTGCTGCATATTAAGGGAAAGAGATTGAAAAGTGAAGTCATTACGTCTATCAAAGGCTAAGCTTTGTTGTTATATTATCAATATCGTTTTTTTCTAGTAAAATATCCTAATATGAAACAGATGTTCGAATTTTATTGAAAAAGCAGCTGTCTTTGTTGTGTGGATTATAAGTCATCGTGAGGAATGATTGTATAAAGTAAAGAAATTACATATAGGCCCGCTACGATATCGCTTTAATTGACTCGTATCTACATCATTTTGAAATTCACATACTGTATTTTAATTTGGTTTCAAATAATATACCCTAAATGTGACTCACCCGTCATTATCGATAACGATCTTTACGATATTAAGGTTGTATATATTTTTCTGATAGGACATGATAAATGCTTATCTGATCGGAAAATCTCTCGTTTGATTTTGTCACTTCTACCTTTTTAACATTTCATTTACCTGTGTCAAAATTTTGTGATAAGGAAAACGCACAAATTGATATCAATTAGTTTGTATATTCTTTATTAGGTGTTTTATTTAAGAATAAGAAACGAGTTTATAAGGAAAGCAATTGAAAGTAATTGAACATGTGTCGGTATTTATCAGGATAAACTCTTATAAATTCCAGGGAAGCGTGAGGCAGTTTGTGTCCCCATGAATTCCCATTCACCTCAAAATAGTTTTCATGAAGATATTTTATAAGTACGAAAGCCTATTAGGATCAATCTAGAGATAGAAAAAAAAATAAAAGGCGTTATATCGCCTTTCGAAAAGGCGTAATTACGCGAAAAAAGGCGTTATAACGCCTTTTGAAAAGGCGTTATTACGCCTTTCCATTCCAAAAGGCGTTATAACGCCTTTCCAAAAGGCGTTATTGCGCCTTTCTAAAACGCGTTATTACGCCTTTCTAAAAGGCGTTATAACGCCTTTCCAAAAGGCGTTATTACGCCTTTCTAAAAGGCGTTATTACGCCTTTATAAAGGACGTTATTACGCCTTTCTAAAAGGCGTTATTACGTCTTTATTTTGAATAAATGACTAAACATATTTAGCTCAACCGAGGAGTGGGTTTGGGGGGGGGAGTACAGAAATCTTACCTTTGGGACATGAATTTCACAATTTGATATAGGACTTATTTCTCAAAAAATAATTTTAACAGATAACAATTAGATTTCCAGGAAAAAAGATTTTTAAATGCGTCATATATTTTCAATGTTGAACCATGCAATTAAGTCCTTCTTAAGGTAGGCTTCTTCTCTGGTTTCTGACTAGATGAAACATTCAAAGAATATTTGCTTATATTTCTTATATATTGAGGTGTAAAGGATATAAAAGAGCATATTTTTCTTTCCTCGTCACAATTGTACAACTTTAAATAGAAATGGTAAACTGCGTTTGAAAACTAGCAGGGACTATATTTTTGGCGGATTGGTGACGTATGAAAATATCTTCTTTTCTGCCTCTCAAAATTATAATAGAACAATGAATTTAGGTATAATTTTTACACAATCGAAGACTTGGAGAAATTTTCAAATGTAAGTTAAATCAATAATGAGGGACTAAACTTTCAAAATATATCAAAAAAAATATGATTTTTCAAACAAACTAGAACTTTGTTAGCTTTAAAACGCTTCCTATCAAAGTGCAGATTTGAGCCAAAAATCCATAAAAAGTATTTTTTCTCTCGTAGTAAACGATCAAAACTTTTAGTTTTTGTATCATTTTGTACATTTATAAGACTAATTTATTATATGTGAAAATAAGAAAAAGTTAAATATAGAAAGCATCTGAAAATAACTAATATATCCTAAAAAATTAAGAAAAACAGAGAAAATTCGGATTAGCCAATATTCACTTTAATTAGATTATTTATGTAAATTTGGTTATATCATGCTATAGACCCGATATAGTAATATGTTTTTATGCAAAAAGAACAACCAAAAGAAGTAGGTATCACATGATTGGCAACAGTATTTTTTTTATTCTTAATGTCAAGAAAAAAGACAATGACCTTGACCTGACCTTGCCTCTAATATAAAACGGTCAAATTAAATCTCACTGATACTATCACTTACTGATATTGTCTTCTTGATTCTATGAGAATTTCATTAATTTTTAAATATCAGAAATATGAGAAGAATCCTACCTTAAATACCAGACACACCTCTACCAAAGATTGATTTCAATTGCTCATTATACCTATGCAAATAGTTTGCCTGCTTTTTTCCAAGAAGAGAGAAAAACGTCTTCAATTGACCTGATTTTAAATACATGGCAAGCAAAGATCCAAGATACATCTGCCTACATTGTATCTTCACAAGTAGAGTGTTGCCTTCTCTTAATACGAATGCAAAAAGTTGTCAGTGAAATGTGCAGGAATATAGAAAATTGCATAAATAAAGATGGTTTTAATTAAATCTTTCATATATTTATTAACATAAAATAACGCCTTTCCATTTTCCTTATCAAGTAGGCCAGTAGTACGAGTGCGAATGGGGTAACCCCCCTCCCCCCCCTCTTCACTTACACACTTTTGGGGAAAAGTATTCAGTGCTACATTTTAGATATTATAATAAACTATTGGGATCTTGGTTGCTGAACATTTTGTTGTAGTATGTAAAAGTCCCGAGTTTGGCAAGTAGAGTGGGGACGGTGGTGGTGTTGGGGGGGGGGGGGGGGGGGTTAAAAGCACGGGCCTGTTAAATGCAAAATAATGGTTATTCAGAAAGAGTTATAACCCTTTTAGAAAGGCGTAATAACGCCTTTTAGAATGGAAAGGCGTAATAACGCCTTATAGAATGGAAAGGCGTAATAACGCCTTTTAGAAAGGCGTTATAACGCCTTTAAAAAAGGCGTAATAACGCCTTTTGGAATGGAAAGGCGTAATAACGCCTTTTCAAAAGGCGTTGTAACGCCTTTTTTCGCGTTATTACGCCTTTTCGAAAGGCATTATAACGCCTTTTAATTTTTTTTCTCTCTAGATTGATCCTAATAGGCTTTCGTATTAGAACTCATTATACAGTACACGAAATAATTTTGATTCCATGATATGTTTAGTAGAACGCTAGGGAAATCTGCTCTTGGATAAAATAATGATTTTTTTTAAATCAGAATCTATGAAGTGTAACTCAGTATATTATATTGAAAAATAGAACCCCCACCCCCACCCCACCCCGAGTTTCAACCCTGGGATTTTACGGATATTACTCCATAAATACCTCATTCAGAGTGTGACATGTGCACGCAATTACATGCATACTCATAAAAAATATTTTAATAATTTATATTTACATTCAGTGTAATTTTCCTTATGAAATCCATTAGAAATCCTCGATGTTCAAATTTCTATAACACACGCGAAACCTTGTCACCGCGCGTTAGAATACACAGTAGGAACTACATGCATTTTCAATACTCTAGGAACATCAAAATGTAAAATGTTTTATTTCAATTTAATGAAAAATTATAACCCTGAAAAATTAACGTAAAAATTAACGTAATCCGCACTAAGAATTAATTTGTCATTTCTTTCCTCGCAATGTTTGTTTGCGTTATTTAACTTTGCAACGTCATTTAACGTCATTTGACGTCACAAACGGCTCTTACATCTATTAACCACGGCAGTTTTGAAGGGCGCTAAATTCACATTTAAGATTAACGAAATAAGCAATTATGAAAAAGGAAAATTAGAGAATGTAAATATAAGCATTGAATTCATATTTTGGGATGTCTTCGGTCCTATAACACACCTGGCCGTGCCGACAAATTATCATAACGCGCGGTATTCAATTTGTCGGCACGGCCAGGTGTAGGACCGAAGACATCCCAAAATATGAATTCAATGCTTGAATATATGATCTTTAAGAAAAGGAAAGGTCAAAGAACCCTTATGAGGTATCATCACTTTTCGATCGGTCAAACCGGCCTCGTCCTCCTTGTAATGGTTCTGAAATAACGGGAAAATCTGTTGATAATTCAGTATGTAAAGCAATTAGTATGAAATACGTCAGTCAGCATTTGGTTTAATGATAATTTGGGGGGGAGGGGAGAGAAAGCCATTTTTAAAAAGACGTTTTGAAAAGAACTTTTGGTGTGGTATACTTTTTCTCTGTTTGACTGTTCGACCGACCTTAAGCAGTGCAATAAAGGACCCAAGTGGAAATTAGCTAACCTTTGAAAAATCCGAAATTTAAGCTAATGTTCAACTAGCCTTTTATAAAAGTTCTGTTTTAGTATCTGATAATACGAATTTATAATGTTTTTTATATTTTCGGAAATTGAATTTCCGGATATACTCATTCGAGCTTTTATGGTGCAAAATTTATTTCCTGTGCATATACTTCGAAAAATGACAGACCTAAACACAAATCTTCAGAATTATCTTTCAAAAGGGAACGAAAACAGTAGTTCAGGCTTTGGTAAGTTTAATTTAGGAAAGTTTAACCTATTCCAAAAGAAGAGTCAACCTCTGGATGAAGACATAGAACCAAATGACGTGGCAAATAGCTGGTTTACCAAGGCCAAATCGGATCCGTGTCTCCCAAGTTTGGTAAGTTATCCACCAATACGCGAGTTTCGAGATTGTAACTCTCCTACGGAAGAGGTGCAGAAGTATCCGTGGGACAGTTTGTTTCTGTATACAGATGTGCATGAAGTAAATAAACGATATTTATGGCTTTTAAAATTTATTAAATGTTATAAAAATATAATAATGTTAAGCAGTGATGCAATAGATGATCTTATCAAGCTCAATTATGCATATTTACAAATCTACTTTCAAATTTTAGGGTACTCGAAAACGAAAAAAACAACAACGTTGCAGTCTTTATAAAAAGAAACTGATTTCTTGATTGTACAAACATTTTCTAAAAAGATAGTGATTTTTTAAAATTTATAATAAGGAAAAGAATCAATTTGTCATTTAGATTGCCGACATGCAATGATCAAATGCATGTTTACTGTGTTTATTAGAGGTCCATATCTTTTTCTTCGTCTGAAATGTCTCACATCCACTGATAATTTCTTTTTTGTTAAAATTATTTGCTTGAAATAATGATGCCTTTACATTAATTTGGTTATTGTCGAGTTTTAGAGGGCATCATGACAATCATTAGGAATGATAATTCAGTATATTGATGATGCAATGTATCATATTATATATAACTGTCCCATCTGTCTGTTTACGCGGTAACAAAACTCCTCTCCTCAACAAAAGAGCGCACCAAGGGAGATAATCTCGAAACTTGCGCATTAGCTTTACTTAAATACATTAAAAGATTATTTTTATAAGTCTTCATGGAAGGACATAAATTGAAGGAAAAAAAATATGCCCATTATTATGGTTTCTGGGATGTTTTGTTTTAACTTTGATGGATTTGGTACATGTAATATATAATCTCAGCGACATCTCGAATATTTCTTGCATGCTAATAAAAGTTGGTATGTGTTAACATTAAAAATAAGTCTTTGCAACATTTACAGAATTATTTTTTGCTCTAATTTTGTTAATACTTTATTCAGAACTTTGACTTGTTCTATTATTGAACAGTAACAAAGGAATTTATTTTCCCTTTTCAGTCAAAAAAGCAGAGAATTCTTGGATTTGTTTTGTTTCTACTTCTGGGAACATTTTGTTTTTCACTGGTAAGTGTTCATTATGTTAAAATACTGTACATGTAATTGTCAACATTTTTTTTAGATGTTGATTACACAAACTGCATTTAATCAATCCATGCATTTAGGTGCACTTGTAAAAGAGCCTTTGCATTAACATATTTAGTTTTATTGTAATGTTTTACAGGCTAGTCTGTACATCCCTGTGTTACTCCTGAAGGCCAGAAAATTTGCAATGCTGTACACACTTGGAAGTCTTTTTGTCATATCCAGGTAAAAGTTGTGGATTTGACAATGAACACAAAAACAGTTGTTTGTGATAAAGGTTATTTCAAATAATTTGAGAACTCTAGTAACATTTTTACATGGAATTTTCAGTTTTTCCTTTCTCTGGGGACCAATGCACCATATAAAGCACCTGTTCTCTGTGTCTCGACTTCCATTTACTGCAGCCTACCTAGGAACAATGCTGGCCACAATATACTTCTCAATATGGGTAAGATACAAGTAATATTTCATTGTTTGTCCTTCCAATTTTACATAGTCCCCAAATTTATCAATCTTTGGCTTTATTTTTCTAATACAAACTTCATCAAATTTTCAACTTATAGATGGAGTAATGCAAGAAAATAAACTTCAATATCATACATGTATGCATGTGTTACAAAAATACATGTAGTCATACATACTTACAAGTGTATCAAGGTTTGACCCTTATTGAAAGCTTCACAGTCAAAATAAGGTCAAAACATTGATTAATAAAGTTCAGGCCAAGAATTTTTCATGAAATGCAAAAGTTAAGGCATTCTTTAAAGGAACATGGACACATTTGCATCACTGTTCTGTTCATAATTTTGAATTTCTTTTTCCACTAAAAAAAGCTTCAGTTTATTACATGAGATTATTCAAATGCAATGGAAATCCTTAAAATCTCGCCTTAAACTCCTGTGTTTATAAACATTGAAACAAGACATGCTGTTAAACTAAAGGTGTGTTTAATTTGGTAGCATTAATAACATCACTCACTTCACTGTCCATAAGCTGACAATGCTGGTAAAAAGGTTTTGCATTCTTTCTATTTAGATTTTAATTTTCTTGATTATTATTTTTAATTTTTCATTAATACACCCCAGATTTCCCACTTTTATTGAATATATTGAGGATAAATCTAAATTTGTGAAAGCTATTATAAAAATTGGTTCTGAGACTTTCATTGTAATTTTAGAGTTCTTTTTTTCTTCATAGTGGTGCATGTATACATGTATATATTTTGCAGGTAAAAAGTACAGTTCTCACTGTTATATGTGCAGTTATCCAAGTCATTACTCTTATTTGGTAAGTTAGTGTACAATTTAGTTTCTTACTATCAATAATTTAGTGCTTATATTTGGAATGTCAATGATTCTAAATTAGCCTCATACTAGGTCATGAGGCAGATGAGTTTCCCATCTCCCATGCAGAGTTGTCGTTAGTGACTCTCTTAGACATGCTGCAATAGGCAGGCTTTAAGATTTTTGACATTTAATTAAGAGGAAAAAACATGACTTTCCAACAATTATTTCAAATTAAACTAATAGTTTAAAATCAGAATTAAAACATACACACTATTTCTTGTGATTAACACTTTGATATTACATATATGAGCCATCGACAGGGGTGAATGTATGCATTGATCATGGTAGAGAGTGATGCATTTCTTAAAATCTCAATTAGTTGAAATGCTTTTTGTTTTTAATCTGTAATCATACAGAGTCAACAAATTGTCTGTGAACATTATTACATAACTGCTGTCTCTTATATCCGATTTTATTTTTAATATACCCTTTCTAATCTATAATTTCCTCACTTTAGGTCCTATCCTTTATGATTAAGGTCATAGTAATTAAAATAATCACTACTGTATAGGCATGCAGGTAGAATTTTTAAGTTACTTCCCTTTGGACTTACTTCATCAGATAAAATAATAAATATTACTTTGAATCTCAGTTTTTAATACAAATAATGGACAGATATAAGGACTATTTGGTTTTGATACAAGAACAGGTGATTTACCGTACATGTAAGGGTAAAAGAGAAAGTTTCATACTTAAAAGACAAAGAAATAGCATCCTCACAACATCAAGGTTTTGTGATTCCGGAACTCCACAAACCTTGAAATTGTGAGGATGAAGAAATTGTTAAATTTCATACAATTATAAATAATTCAAACCAAACAACAAAAATTTCCCCTGGCTGTATTGAAAACATGCATCAATCTTTGAGATAATAAATCTTCCATACAATGCCTTGTATAAGAGTAAAGAAATTGTGAGCATTTTCAGACCCCTATGATTTGTCCTCAGTAACTCGTAACATTATTTGAAGATGTTTGTGTTTCTTCTTCCAGGTATGTTGTGAGCTATATCCCTGGTGGACAAACAGGTCTTCAATTTTTCTCCAAAATTTTTTATGCTGCAGCATCAAAGACTGTACAGAAAACTCTACCTGTATAGCAGGCATCATCTGAAGAGAAAAATCTCTGTATATTTTCTTTCATTCAACATTATTTGATTGGGCATGGATAAGTGAACATGTGATTGATAAGTGTGATTTCAAAACTTAGGAGTACATGACGATTGCATTAGCATGTGAAAAATAGTTTTTATGATCAAATGCATGTACATTCAGTATTTTTTTTACAGATCTACATGTTTAGTGTCTCAGTGACATGTACCATATCTATTTTTTCTGTGTTCTGTTGTAATCATTGGAACAATATTTAAAGTTTACACTGACTACGCTAAAACAGGCTTATAGCAAACATGCTTATAATAAATTGATTTTTAAAGTGAAATGATTTTTCATTCCTCTTGTATTTGAAATATCTTGATCACTTAATGGAAATAATGATTAACGCTTATAACGAAGCAGAATTATCCATCTCTGGTACTTTGTTATAAGCCTGTTTAACTGTAGTGAATGTATTCTTTAAAAACAAGAGCAGGGCCTTGTTTAGAAGAGCTTTGCACAATCATCATCGCAAGAGAATCATGAACAGTGATGATTTAAACAAACTCTAAACAGCTGTTATTTTTATATTTAAATGAAATGTGTAAATGTGCAATTCACTCCTTTGATTGTTGATTTAAGTTGAATATTTTTGTGTCAAATAAATTTTTTATCAATTCAATTTTGTGAATTATATGTTCTATAGCAATGTACATGTACAGGCAGACTGAATGAAACTGCTAAAATTTATGTCATGATCTCTCTATATATGCACTTCCTTGTGTTTTCATAAACAAAATACCTTGAAATTTAGATGACATAGTGCAAAGTAACTTAAAATTATTCAGAGGGCAAAACATACTTTACTTGAAGTATCTTTAGAAAATCTATTCATTTTGCTGTAAAGGTCAGATTAAGAAGAATACTAAGACTTGCTAAAAGAAAATTATGAACTGAACTTTTAAAACAAATTTATACGCTTACCATGTCAAGTATGAATGATCAACAATTTCAATATAGCACTCAAGCATAGTTATACTTATCTTCAAATTTCAGGCATTTACACTCTAATAAGTTACACAATAAGAAAGACAGGGATTAACTTTTATTTGATTTCTATATCATGCTACACATCAATTCATGGCAGAATCTGACATTACACATAGTCATCCAATTAAATACATAGGTATTAAAGTAAATTTCAATATCAGGACTACATGTTTTTGCGATTCCTTTGTGTTATACAGAATATAGAAATTACTTGGCAGAATTTTTTATGCACATGAATTAGTTGAAAAAGAAAGATGAACATTTGCTGGCACAGAGTAATTTTTTAAAGTTCTGTATAGTTAAATCCCTTTCTTATAATTTTACATTGTATACTGGTCAGAGTTACAGAGGCTGAATATATAAATTACAATATTTACTCAATACACAGAAGCTGATATCATACTTAACTACTTAAAAAATAAAAGAAATGACTTAAATTCATACTTACAAGATATAGCCATAAGATTCAGTAACATTTACAATAAGCCTAAAAGAAATTTACACTATTAAGGTAACACCAATTTTACTGTTACAGTTTTTCAAAAATGTAAAGGGAAATAACTGTCACCAATTCCTAGTATCTATACAACCATACAATATATCCTAAAAACACAATCTCTATCTTTATTCATCATTCACAATGTTTAAACCAATGAACATAGTACTTTAATGTTTGTATTGAACCCAGTCATGAAATCCTAATATTCAGCTTTATGTTGACAGACTTATGGTCAGCATCTGGTTTCGTAGTGTCCACTGCGTCCAATATATCGCACCCACTTAATGACATCATGGTCACTGTAGTTCAGTTTTGGTTCAAATACTTTAAGGTAGCGAACTTTGAATCCAGATGGGGCAAATGGAACCTAAAATTTGTACAATATCACCTTATTATTACAAAATGTAAATATAAATGTTTTAAAAAGAATTTCAAACCTTTCATTTTTTGTGCTTGGTTTGATTAATTTTTCATGAGAATCAAAGAAAATTATGCTATCTGTGTGAAGTCAAATAAGCATATAAGTATGGTAAAGTCCATTTATCAAGACTATCTTTTATCAAAACAAAGTTCTAAGAGTTGAGAGAGATATTTAAAGTCTTTGAAAATTGTTCACCTCAAAGCTCATAGATATAGGGGGCCTAGTCCACTTCTTTTTGTCGCTGGTGTTCAGAAGTTCAATCTCAGCACTCAATTGACACTCTTTCATCCCGCCCATTCTTTTAATCCTAAATTTTAAAAAACCTCCTTAATATGCATCATTGACAAGACATGCATCTATTTTGCTTTCATTGTACACCAAAGCTGCAGTTTCTACAATAATGATAGTGTAAAAAATTCTCGTTCTACTCTAGAGTTATGTGAAGACTTACTTCCAAACAATGGCGTTCTCACTAGCCTTGTACTTGGCTCGGCCTTTCATGCAGATCACTTGTACACCACTGGTGTTTAATGGAGTTGGAATGCGTACCTATATGTATAAAAAGGAAATTTCATATCTCAAAAGCAAGGAAAAATCTTATATCATTCAAATTTTTTGTATAATATATTTTTTTTTAAACAGAAAATATTTACTTAGCAGTGAGTAATTCTTACCTCAACTTTCTGTGCAAGCAGTGAGGGCTTGAAGTTTGATTTGACTACAACCTTGACCTCCATCTTTGAACGTCCAACCTCCCTTACAAGTGGTATAACTCGGAATGGTAAACTAATGTCTTTAGTGGTTCTATATCTGAAGAAGAATATTTACAATGAATCAATGAAATTCACTATGGCTTTGCTAAAGTTTGTTTACAGATATGTTATGTTTTGTTTTTTACACTAATTTTACATACTATAGTATAGCTCCCAAAATTGTTCAATGTCTGTGTTTTTCAAAACTGAATTTAGAAAGGAACAAAAGAAGATCCTTTTTTATTTTAAAGTATTACAAACAAATACCTCATGAGTTCAAACTCTCCGTCAGGTGGAATAAAGCTAATGCTGTGCTCAGTCTCAAACTTACTGAGCTTGACACACTGGTGAAACTGACAGTCGTCGATTGCTATAGCACTCTTACCACTGCTGGCTCTGTAACATACATCACATGATAGTAAGTGTACACATAGCTACATGTACATATACTTATATAATATTTCGGTTTCTGTTAGTTATACCCCCCACTTGTTCATCATTACAGTACACTGGAGATACAATGTACATTACCGTAAGAGGGATCATGTACAGTAGTAATTCCCATTTTCAGGGGTATTTAAATTTCCACTCAAATTATTTCAGTTCAATTGTTTACACATTTATTATTAGAACAATTTGGATAAAAGAAATTCTCTTCCATAATTCCCAAATATTTCAAGGCATGTAAAAAAAATTATTTTAATTTTTTCTTGTGTAAATATACCCTGGTGTACTTAAGTCAAAAGAAATACTGTAAACCAACTTTTATTCGCAACAACTTTATTTCGCAATTTACAAGAGGTAAACTAGTTGGCGACGATTAATTTTTGTGATCAGACATTTTTGGGTCTTTTTTAAATAGACTTTTAGTACCAGTTTGCGGCAAGAAATATTCGCAATGACGAGGCTTTCGCAAACCTTTTGAAAATTTCTCGCACGCGAATAAAAGTTGGTTTACAGTACCTATTTCTATACTTTTTCACAAAAACACTGGTGGCACAGATTGCTCCATAGGATGTTTTAACGCGTGAAACAAATTATTACATAGCGGTAAACATACCCAGGTCTAGAGGACGAGTCATCTAGATTTCCCCTGCCTCTGCTATCCATCAGTACTTTGTCATTGATTCCAAACTTACACTCCGGCATTCCACTGAGATAACTCTTCATCACTATTCTCCCAGCTACATGGGCACTCAATACTTGACCTATTTAAAAATATAAAAATTTATTCAAATACTTCTCATATTGCATCTTAAATAAATACAGGCACTATACTGCAAAAACTTCATAAAAGATTTCATATCAGTTATTGACAACTGCTAATTAGCAAATACAGAAAAATATTAAACTTTGAATTTCAAGCAAAAATGTAGTAAATAAGAACTTAAATTTTCTTGTCAATCCAGTACGTGAACTAAGTAACAGACCTTGTGGTGACATAAGCAGGTTGACAGATTCCAGGACGTCCAGAAACAATTCATTACGACGATATTTGATTCCTTCTCTCCTCCAGCCAATTTGTCCGGTAACTTGGGACGTTATCTGACTCGTCTCCTCTTTACTCTGTCAAAACAGAAATCAACAATGAGGGAAATAAATTTAAAAAACTGTCACATGAATAAGGTACATGGAATATCTCCTTGTACCTACCTGAGATTTGACTCCTTGTTGAGTAATGAAAGTCTTTAAAATGCCTGTGTCTGTGTTTTGTGGATAGCCAAAATCTAGGATCTCTGCAGAGTTTCAATACAAATTGTTAATTGTAAAGATAAATTTTTCTTTAGCAAAAAGATATAACTCCATTTGAGAAGATAGCATTTCCACATACACATGGAAAAAATTTAATAAGAAAATCATTATTTCTCAAAGCATAACAATTTACTTTGGAAAAATATAGTGAGGGAAAAATTACCATCTAAGATTTCATAGATCAGGACAAAGTTATTCTTGACATTTTCTTCTGTTATTTTTCCAAAATATGACTGCATAACCTCCACCATTTTGAGTAAGAATTCGAAGACCATGGCAGCATTGACATTTTGTTTGGTGACTGCAGCTAGCCAGATGTTGGACCGTTTAATGTGGAAGAAGCTGGTACGAGCTATGTTGGTCACAGGGGACCGCACTTGTTGACGTGCATGTATGACATTGACTCGAAATGCATCTACTGCATTTCTCCTAAAATCATAAATATATTTCACAAGTTATGCTTCATGAATTTTAGAAAACAATGTGTTTATTCCTGCTTATATATATTCAAAGAAACATTTAAAAATATGAGAAAAGGAGGAAAAATGATTGGATTACATGTACAACATGGTATAAACAGATTCACAAAAATTTCAAATATGAAATCCTTACATGCTAATGTGTATCTGAGCATAACAAAGCTATGCTGCATGAATTGCAAGTACTTTGTCTTTACTTAATAAGGCTGGGCACAATTCCCCAGTAACAATTTTGAACATTTTTGTATCTCATTCTCACTAAAAGGGAACTATTTTTTTTTACATTTACAGAAAAAAATGTACAAGTATATATGGGAATTTACTTCATTGTTTTTAATAACGCCAAGAAAAAAAGATAACTGGGATTTTGTTAAATTAAACAAACCTTGCTTATACAGATTATCATTTCTTCACTGTTACAAACTAGAACAAGATATTTACCTCCTGTAATCATGAGTATTTGTGCAATGACTAGAATTTTTACATCAGAGGTACCTTGGTATATTTCTATAAATGTACATGAATGTAAAAGAATGATACACAAACGGTGCTTTCATAGATTTGAAACTGCGTGATCTTGTAAAGGATTTGGAAACCATGTGCAGCAATTAACAATGGTTATGAATTTAAAATTGATCTTGACTAGACCATGAAAGCTACAATTTAAGAGCAGTACATAATTCCATGTACATGTAGAAGGTATTTACAGTTTTTAAGCATAGAAGCTGTGGTTTATGGCTGAATTGGATAGAAAAGTAGGTATAAATCTAACATAAACTAAGCAGTAGTAACAAATATTTAGATCTTGAAAATATATTACACTTATATATTTTTTTCTTTAAAAGAAGCATTCTTTCAAAAGGAAACTGATTTTTAGCTTCTTTTTATATAAAATAAAAATCTCATAATATACTGTAATGAGTGATCTTTTTTTTTATAAAGAGGAATGATTCTCTTTTAGTTGTTGTCGTCTTTTCTTTGGACCTGTGCCCAGCCTTTCATTAGAAGAGCAAACTGAAACACTTGTTACCCAATGTCATCTCTGTACACGCGGGAGATGAGCACTTCTCCCTTGTGGTTGTATATGAACAATCCCCCTATCATTTCTTCATTGTCTTTGCCTTCTGCAACAAAACATAAAAGACCAAATTATTGCACATCTTCACTTCTAACCTACTAAGCAATCAGTGTTTTGCCTAAGAACGGGCTACCGGCCAAATTGACCGCTTCAATTGACTAAAATGCTGCCTTGAAATAAAAATATGTCGTAAGATCGACACAGATTCTGTTCATCAACCTAAACCCCTAGCCTGTTACAATTGATCTCTAACCCTTTACTTTGAAATAAAGGGAAAACACTGCAATATCAAATCAATAATGGTAATTGGAAATATAATATCAGTGGGATAATCAAAAAACACTTTCAATAAATTGAATGCCTCAAAAAAAAATAATTTTTTTTTATACTATTCATTTAAAAACATATATTTATGGGCAATAATTACACGACACATACAGAAATCAATGCTATAACATTTAGCAACGCCCCCCTATATCAAGTAAGTTTTTTCCCAAAGAAAACGATTTTTTAAATGTAAAATGCAAATATAATGTGACAAATTACATACTTATATAGATATTCAACACAAATCACACTAATTTAAACATATAGCGATATACAGGCAATATAATTTTATCGTCTCACCTTTTCACAAATCCGGTCAAATACACTTCCGGTTTGAGTAATTAATGAATTAAATAAAAGAGAAAATGCACTTTCCGAATGACTCGAAATTCCCGGTAAGAGAAAAAAATCTGATGTAAAGTATTGTCAATTGAAATAAAAGGGGTGAAAATATATTTTTTCAATATTTTGTCAATATTTATCACAAATTAGTTTACAAAAAGCAAAATTCTAATCGGGTATATAATGTACATTTACAAAACTTGGAGGTCCCGGCTTAGTTTAATCCGGTTGAGTCCACGGTTTTAATTTATAGTCTATCCGTATAGCCTCGTTTTCGGTCTTTCTCACACGAGGTTTCAACCATGCCACAGGTGCAGAATTTTGTCTAAGTAAAAATTGAGAAGAAAGACTTATTTACTCCTTAATTGCATTTATTTTCGTCAGATAAGTGAAAGATAAAGATTTGTTATTCATATAAACATAGATAAGTGCAGTTTTTCACAAGTTAGAATAAAAGAAGTTAGAATAAATGTGTGAGTTGGTTAAAAAAAGTCAAGCTTTTGCATTTGAGAACTTTTAAAGCAATTTTTTAAAATTCAGTTAATGTAGAATACCTGTTGTGGCAAAAGAAAAATTCGAATTCTAAATTATTTTGATTTAAAAAAAAAACCACCACATTGTGTGGGTGAGACATGAAATGCAGAATATCAGTTACCCATGTTTCATTCAGGAGTAAGTTTTTGATAGTGTTTCTTTGTTGCTTAACATCCCTCTCAAGAATTTTTCTAGCTGCAGAACTGTAGCTCTGGGAAAATTCTGACTGAAAATCAAACTATAAATTAACACTGCAGACTAAAAAAAAATGTTAGAGGTATAGTTCAAATTTCCTTGACAATACAATAGATAGAAAATATACAGTCCTTGACCCAAGCACCTACTGATAATACCTGAAGTGAGCAACAAAAAATTGGCAGCGTAAATTGAAGGTTATTACTGTTTACAGCACTTCACTCTGTAGCTTGCTGCTATATCTGTTGGAATTTTCTCAAGCAGAGAGCTATAGTTGTGCAGCTAGAATTTAATTTTCACTCGTATATCATAAGGAGATGCCAACACACCCCTTGGCTGTAGGGGAGCTGCAAATTTTGACCTAAGCTCGGCACTCTAGGCCATTGAGCTGTGAGGGATCTCTTTTGTGTCAGCATCTACTACAACATGGGACCTATGTTTATATGGTCACCACATTCCACAGTGGGATTTGAATGTGTGACTATCTCTTTGGAAATTTTGCTAGTGAATAATCCTTATTGAAAACTTCTTTTAGTTTCCAAGAAAGGTGAAAAAGGGTCTGGACTCTAGCAACAGAGGCTTATTTAATTTCAGTCTTGGCAAATGTATTCTGTACATATAAAAAGCTGAACTCTGGAAGAAAACTTAATTGATGATAAATTAAAAGTTTATTTGTATTGTAGAACGTCAAGAGAGCTGGCAAACCCAAGTCTGCCGGAAAAGGCAAGAAAAAGAAGACTAGTCTTCGTTACACAATTGACTGCACTCATCCGGTGGAAGATGGAATCATGGATGTTGCAAGCTTTGTAAGTTTTTTATTAAATAAAAATTTGCACTTAGAAACTGATGGAGGATAGGTTTGGAAAACTTTTAACCTCTTCCTTGAAAGTTTAAGCTGGTTTATTCTGAAAAACAAATTTTACTCTTAGTAGATTTCTACAAAATCTACATGTATCTATTCTGCAATATAGGCTTTACACGTGTATGTTTTTCTATTCAATTTTTTTCATTTGTCAATTTTGTACTTATAAAAGTAGGACTAGGGTTATCTTCCCTAGTCTGGGTTAGGGCCACCTTCCCTAATCCTGACATGTTTTCCGTCATCTTCAGGAAAAGTTCCTCCAGGAGAAAATCAAGGTGAATGGAAAGACTGGAAACTTTGGTAACAATGTAGCTCTGGAGAGGAACAAGAACAAGATTAACCTCACATCTGATGTCCCATTCTCCAAGAGGTAACTCATTATCAAGGTTACTTACTGTAGCTTTGATTTTATTAGCTACACTGTACACTGATCAAAGGCCGATGAAATTATTTGATGATGAAGTGTCTGTCCATCTTTGATTAGTTTTTCAAAACACTGTACTCTAGTCTTGCCAAGATTTTGAAAAGAAACTGTGAAATTCTTAAAACACTACTTCTCCTACACAGTTTTATTTCAGTTTCACTCAATTGAATAGGAAAATGCAAATAGCTACAGTCACATCAGAAATTTGTGTTTTTGACAATTTGATGGAAAGGACAGAATAATCAAATTTTTAATAGTGAACAAATCACTCAAGAAATGTGGAATATGGTTCTCAATTACTCACATAAATAAAGCAGTGATTCACACAAATGTACAATATAATTTTGAATTCCAGGTATCTGAAGTACATGACTAAGAAGTACCTGAAGAAGAACAATCTGAGAGACTGGCTTCGTGTGGTGGCCAACAACAAGGAGTCGTACGAGCTGAGGTACTTCCAGATCAATAACGAGGATGAGGAAGAGGAGGAGGACGAATAAATGTGTAATTTATGTGTACATAATTGTACAATAAATGGGGTCAGCTCAAGTGTCTGTGTTGATTTGTATTGAGACAGGTATTTGTTGTGTACATTACCTGTACAATAAACAGGGTCAGCTCAGATGATCATGTCTGTGTGTGTGTCGCCTGCTTGGCGCAGTGGTTCGAGCATCTGCTCTTGAGTTTTTAAGTAAGGATTTGATCCTTTGAAGTCGCGGGTTTAAACCCCACTGTGGGGTGTGGAGACCAGTCCTTTGGATGATTTTGTAAAGCAAAGTAGTGAGCAGCCAATTTTAAACATAAAATGCAAGAAATATGGGTGGGGGGATTTTAAAATTATGAATTAATAGAGGCTTTAACAAACGTTTATTGATAAGAAAAATGGTGTTATCTTTACCTCAGTAACCAATAAAACAAATTGTACTTGGTTGAATAATGAATGGACCTGGAAATATTGCCCTACAATATGGCGGTTTAGGGGAATAACTTCTAGGCAAAATATGTCGAGGAAAAGGATCTATATAATTATGATACCTCATTATAAATATTCTACACAACACGTTTTCCGATTGGTTCTAAGTTATCACATGATCGTGCCGTAAAAATTCATATTTCCCGTCGTCGGCACGCTTTTCATCATATTCCACCTCTTCGGAACACTTAGTGAATTTTCCCGCAATATAGTAACTCCTGAGAGTAGTAGACGTCACAAAAGCCTGGTTTACGTCACAAAACTTTACGTTAACAATGAAAGTGAATATGAGAGCGGTGCCGAATTTGAAAGTTTATGTTTATTTCAAAGCCTTGAAAGGTTTTGCTTGTTTCGGTATAATAAACAATTCATTAATAATTATCGTTCTTCCGAGAGTAGTAGACGTCACAATAGCCTGCTTTACTTATATTTATGAGCCATGACGTCATATATTTGATATGACGTAAGAAAAATGAAATTAGTCGAAAATTTCCATGATTTCTACAGATACTTGTTTCAGAAATAAATTTAACCCATAACATTAACTATGGGTTCAAATTTATTTCCGAAACAACAATAGCTTTACCAGGTTTCTAATCCAATACGCTTCTGTTCCGAAAAAATTGTACAAACGGTTTTCTAAATCGTTAAAACGATTTTAAAAATCGTACAAACGATTCAACAAATTGTACAAACGATTTCCTAACTCGTTCAAACGATCTTTTTAATCGTTCAAACGATTTAACAATAACAAATTGTTTCGTACAAGCGATTTTTTAGGCAACCTGAGTAAACTCAGGTGACCTATTGCTATCTGTTTTCGTCCGTCGTCGTTCGTCATGCGTTAACATTTGAACATTTTCAGCTTCTTCTCTGCATTCACTGAACCAATTTCAACCAAATTTGGCACAAAGCATCTATGGGTGAAGGGGAACAAAAATTGTGAATTTCATGATCCCTGCCCCCCTGGGGCCTGAGGGGTGGGGCCAAAACCACTGAAATTAGTGCAATCTTTAAAAATCTTCTTCTTTACTCCTGGACATCAAGCAGTCAAGCTGTTTGCATGATTGTAATCAGCAATGAGTCCTCTACCAAAACTGTGAAATTCATGGCCCTGGGGTCAGGGGTTCTAGTGCTAGGGCGGGGCTAAATAAGTAGGTAGTGAAAATGCATTATTTCTTTGAAAATCTTCGCCGCTGCTCCTGGGTATTAAATAAACCAACTAAGTACAAAGTTATGATGAGCAAGAGTGCCTCTACCAAAATTGTGAATTTTATGGCCCCAGGGTCAGGGGTTCTGGTGTTAGGGCGGGGCTCTATTGATTATATAGTGAAAATACATGAATTCTTTGAAAATCTTCTTCTCTGCTCCTCGGTATTTAATAAACTAACTAAGTACATAATTATGATAAGCAAGAGTGCCTCTACCAAAATTGTGAATTTTATGGCCCCAGGGTCAGGGGTTCTTGTTTTAGGGTGGGGCTCTAATGATTATATAGTGTAATGCATGAATTCTTTGAACATCTTATCCTTTGCTCCTGGTTAATATGCTAATGACCTAATTACTTATTTAAGGCCAGGATTTATTTTATTTAGTTTTTTCAAACCCTCCGCTTAAGGTTTTGAATTTTCAGAAGAAAATAAAACAATTTTTTTTCTTTCCGATGTCAAATTTGAGTCGGGATCTAGATTTCAAATTTACGAACTCGTACTTCCGGTTTTACGATGAAATGGCGGGTAAATAAAGCTAGATCTGAGAAGATAGCTTGGTTTAGTGTAAAATTCATCGATAAGAGTGCCATTCAAAACGTTTCACCCGTTCAAAGGACAAATAAAATGCTGACGACTTTGTTGCACAATGACATGCTGGTGAGATAATTATGTATTCGTTTCAAAAGTAACTGTAAATTATTTTCCTCCCCCAGGTTTTAAGCTGCCCGTGGTAGCTATTGCATATTTCCAGGGACATTGTTTAGGTCTGTGTTATAGCTTACAGTCTAAGCATCATTTTTCAGAAAAGGGTTGCTTATGCATCAGATGTAATGAATAAAACTATGGGAGAAGTTAAGTCCATTTGAGGAAGAAATAAACAATAACCTGAAGAAATAAAAAAAATTCAACTATTAAAAGGCAAGAATATACAAATATATACAGGCATGTAGTATCATTTGTATCGGCCAGAAATATTATTTTACACTTAATTGAAAAAATGTTGACCCTACTCCCCAATACTCCCTGTCTGTTTTATGATAGGGATTATAATTTTAGGCATCAAGTAAATTTTAGAACAATTAATGTCTACACATTCACCTAACACATATTAAAAAAATGAAGATATATTGAAATAAGCAATTAAATGGTCTACTTTCCTATTTGTAAGCATTATGTGTCCAGTGGTAAGGAGCCTATTAGGATAGCATAAAAAAAGAATGTACAAAAGTTAATTGATTTATCAAAAAAAAAATTTTATTTCCTTCTCCTTTGGGACTTTTTTATTCTCATGTTCATAACTAAACCTTAACATAAAAAAAATGCTGGCCTTATAATGAAGAAAGGGGCCTCTTTCAAAATAGATAATTTCAGGGCTGCTGGGTCAGGGGTATCAAGGGGGTACTTTGACTAAAAATAAATTAATGCTTTGAAATCTACCCTTTGATAAGCAATGGTGCCTCTTTCAAAATTTGTGAATTTCATGGCTTTTGGATTAAAACACGAACCAAATACAATCCCTGGAAAGTTGTTACATGATACTCAAGTGACCTATAAGGCCCGTTGGCCTCTTGTTTTTAGCTCTACTGGTCAGAGACCAGAAGAGCTTATGCGATAGTAAGGTGTCCGTCGTCCGTCCATCTGTCTGTCTGTCTGTCTGTCCGTCTGTCTGTAAACAATTTTTCAAAACGCTACTCCTCCAACAGTTTTGGTCTGATTTCAATATAACTTGGCACATAAGTAGACTACACTAAGATACATAAAATAGTGCATCGGTTTTAGATTTCGATGAACGGTGTTGCCATGGTTACTAAAAATAGAATTTTCTGTGAAATTTCTTTAAAACGCTACTCCTCCTACAATTTTGGTCTGATTTCAATATAACTTGGCACACAAGTAGACTACACTAAGATACATAAAATAGTGCATCGGTTTTTGATTTCGATGAACGGTGTTGTCGTGGTTACTAAAAATAGATTTTTCTGTGAAATTCCCTTAAAACGCTACTCCTCCTACAATTTTGGTCTGATTTCAATATAACTTGGCACATAAGTAGACTATACTAAGATAAATAAAATAGTGCCTTGATTTTTGATTTCGATGAACGGTGTTGCCATGGTTACTAAAAATAGAATTTTCTGTGACATTTCTTTAAAACGCTACTCCTCCTACAATTTTGGTCTGATTTCAATATAACTTGGCACACAAGTAGACTACACTAAGATTCATAAAATAGTGCATCGGTTTTTTGATTTCGATGAACGTTGTTGCCATGGTTACTAAAAATAGAATTTTCTGTGAAATTCCTTTTAAACGCTACTCCTCCTACAGTTCTGGTCTGATTTCAATATAACTTGGCACAAAAGTAGACTACACTAAGATACATAAAATATGGCATCGGTTTTTGATTTCGAGGAATGGTGTTGCCATGGTCACTAAAAATAGAATTTTCTGTGAAATTTCTTTAAAATGCTACTCCTTCTACAGTTTTAGATCTGATTTCAATATTACTTGGCACACATGTAGACCACACTTAGATACATAAAATAGTGCATCGGTTTTTTATTTCGATGAACGGTGTTGCCATGGTAACTAAAAATAGAATTTTCTGTGAAATTCCTTTAAAATGCTAATCCATCTACAGTTTTAGATCTGATTTCAATATTACTTGGCACACAAGTAGACTTCTCTAAGATACATAAAATAGTGCATCGGTTTTTTATTTCGATGAACGGTGTTGCCATGGTCACTAAAAATGTGAAATTCCTTTAAAATGCTACACCTTCTATAATTTTGATCTGATTTTAATATTACTTGGCACACAAATATACTACACTTAGATACATAAAATAGTGCATCGGTTTTTGATTTCGATGAACGGTGTTGCCATGGTCACTAAAAATAGAATTTTCTGTGAAATTTCTTTAAAATGCTACTCCTTCTACAGTTTTAGATCTGATTTCAATATTACTTGGCACACATGTAGACTATACTAAGATACATAAAATTATACATCGGTTTTTGATTTCAATGAACGGTGTTGCCATGGTAACTAAAAATTGAATTTTCTGAGAAATTACTTTAAAACGCTACTCCATCTACAGTTTTAGTCTGATTTCAATATTACTTGGCACAGAAGTAGACTACACTAAGTTACATAAAACAGTGCATCGGTTCTTGATTTCAATGAACGGTGTTGCCATGGTTACTAAAAATAGAATTTTCTATTAAATACCTTTAAAATGCTACTCCTTCTACAGTTTTAGTCTGATTTCAATATTACTTGGCACATAAGACAAGTAGACTACACTAACTTACATACATGTATAATAGTGCATTGGTTTATGATAATTAAAAACCAGTAGAGCAACAGTCTCGACAGAGACTTCTGGTTGCTAATTAAGATTTCTCATATTATGTATGTACAATTCAGAAAATTTCAAGAAACTTTCAGAATATGACTTTTTGTAGGGCAAAAATATGCAATATACCGCATATATAGTTCTTTGACGAGTACCGAAAAAAAAATGATTAGGCCTTATGCTGATAATACAACACAGCATTGTGGCAACGCACTTTGAAAAAATTACGCACTTTGAAAAAAAATTTCAAAGTGCGTTAATTTTTGGGACCAGGTTAACGCACTTTGAAAAAAATTTTTTTTTTTCAAAGTGCGTTAATATCGACCATATTAACGCACTTTGAACAAAAATTCTGCATGGCTTAGTCAATATTCCTACAAATCTCAGGTATGATAAATTATCATTTGAACCTGATTTGATACTTTTTGTCCCCCGCTTGAAAAGTGGGGGATATTAATTTGGGTTTATCTGTACGTCCGTCCGTCTAGCTGTCCGTCCATCCGTCTTTCTGTAACGCTTTCGTTTCCACACGATATCTCGACAACCCTTTGAGCTTTTGCAATGAAATTTATCAGAATCCTTGTGGCCTTAGGATGACCCCTTTTGAATTTGGGGTCAAAAGGTCAAGATTCAAGGGCGTAAAGAACTACGAAGGATAGTATTATTCTTCCGCCTATCTCTAAGTCAATTCTCAAAAGTTAACATATTGGAATGATTTTTAAAATTTTTATAGATATTCATATGAATTTTCATAAAACTTTACTTTTTTGGGATACCAAAGAGAGATAACTCTATAATTTTGGCAAAACATGTGTTTTTCACTATAGAAATCAACGGAAAACTGAAAATATTTTTAAAACATCTCCCCCCCCCCTGAAACAAAAATTCCTTATTTACAGGTAATATGGACTGTCATTTTTTATGCTTTATTTATTTGCGTAAGACATGAGAAAAGATATTAGATACATGTTATCATATTTATGATTATTTCAAAATATGGCGATTCTTGAAAGTTCATCACTATATCCCATCATACGTTGCGAGGGGATAATACTGTTGTCTATTTCTAAAATATATGTCTAATTCCTTTTGTTTCATGAAATTTTTTTCAAAGTGCGTTAAATGTTTACATGGTGTAAAATTATGATGTACAGTCTTAACGCACTTTGAAAAAATTTTTCAAAGTGCGTTGATTTGGTCCCAAATTCCACGCACTTTGAAAAAATTTTTCAAAGTGCGTTAACCTGGTCCCAAAAATTAACGCACTTTGAAAAATTTTTTCAAAGTGCGTAATTTTTCAAAGTGCGTTGTAACACAGCATAGACCTATAAATTTATTAAAACTGTTAAATTTTAGGTCACCGGCAAAATGACATTGAGTTTTATACGCATTGCCTCCCTTGCGACAGCTTTTTCATAGTCATGTTTTCTACACTGTTTTGAAATCTAGCATGTCATGCAAAATATTATATATACATGCATATGACTTCATTTTGAAGTATAAAAATTGCATTAAATATCTTAGAAAATATATTTTAAACTCATTGGCATACATTTTACAAACTATATCAATGATCCATTAATAGAATAAATGTAAGAAACATTCCTTTAGCAAATTTAGAAAAAAAAATGCATGATTGCATGACCTCTGCAGTGACCAATGGTTCCGACAAGAACCTGACATAACGATGGTTAAACCATTTCCCGATCTTGCGATTGGAGGTTATACCAGACACCAAAACTTCGATATACCCCCCCCTCCCCCTTTGCTTAATTCATTGTTCATTGTAAAAATATTTGTACCAACCAAAATGATAAGGGTTTATCTCCAAACCTTAACAAAAAAGATCCAGATAAGATTGGCTTTTGTTGACAAGTTAAATGTTTATTATTTTAAAATTACCGGTATTAAATCTGAAGGGGATGTACCCGGTGCGTCACGTGGTTGGTCATAGAACACTGGCAAATACATTAATTTTGGTAGATATTAATAAAAAAAATTACTTATTTGAAAATTTTTTTGTCCTTATTATACATGCATTTCAAATTTTTTGACGGATTTAATATTTGTAATTGCTGATGAACAACATTTGTTGCAAAACGAGTTTTTCTCAGAGTATGACTTCTACATAACCTTGTACCAGGAAGAAGGAAAAATAAAGAAGTAAACAATGGAATACAAAGATAACTAGGTGCATTTTATATTAACCGTACATAAAAATGCACCCAAGTGTTTTCTCTTTAATTGATTACTTATTTTAATATGCCCAATTTCATATGTGTAAATGTACATGTTTATTAAAGCTTTAAACCTTTGATTTCTGGGGGTATATATATATATATTTTTAAATGACCGATTAAGTTTTGGGGATATAGTGGATGCATGCGTGCTGCAACAGAATAAAAACCACATTGACTGAAGCAATATATTTTACGTACTCTATTGGATGTGTGGAATAAAGGTGCACACACGTTTTTTTTTCTGATTGTATACAAGGTACTTAGTTAGTAAATATGTGAAGTTATTTTCCATTTTATAATCTTTTCCAGCTAAAAAATTGGGGGGGGATACTACTAAGTCATGTGACACACTTGTCAAAAAGGTAATTGTAGAAAGTTTTCTCCATGCACCATTTCCCTTCCTGAATATTCTCAATATACACTATGACTTTCAATGACATTTTTTAAATATAGTTATTGAATGAACTTTCTCTGCACGAGTGGGAAACGAGATAAGGTGTGTTCTACTTTGAAATGATCTGACATATGGCTGTCCATAATTACGGAAGAAAAAAAGATACATATGCTGAGGACTTTATGGAGGCACTTGAAACTCTGTCCCCCTACGTAAGGGTCATGACCTTGTGAATCATGTCGTACGATGCACGATGCAATAACACGACTATTACATGAAATGTATCCCTTTTTATCAAATCCACACATCTTATTTTTTCATCCCCCAGATGTATTTTTAATCTACCTCACATTCTGGGGGATCAGAGGTAGAAATATCGTTATCTAGGGATAGTCAGATCCTTGTTCCAATATGTTTGGTCAACCTTGGAGAATCGAGAAACTGGTCTCAGGAAGCCAATCTCGAACATTTCGGGTAGTGTTTACTTGGATTAAGAATTTGATTGGCAGAAACTATATGTTTTGTAGATACACTTGAAATCCATCCAAAAGGATTAGTACTCGGTATAGCGTGGCGGTTAGAGCTGACCAGATTATGTCGCGTGAAGAAGAGCTGGCACGTAATTAAGTCAACTCACGAAGAATGCCACACGTGTTTAATTCCAAGTCATTCCTGTAATCAAAAACGCAAGAGGTTATCCCGTACTAAGCAAAACGATGCGCTGAACTATATCGCAAAATAATAAACAAACATGAATTTACTTCCGAATGTGCACTCAGCGAGGGGCATTTCCACATTTCGATGATCATAAGGAATGTTTGGCTTTTGAAGAACAGAGTCATCCTTTTACGGTTTGGGGAAGAGAGAATTTTCTTAAATATTTCAATTACATTTCAAATGGTAAACATGATTTAAAGTTAATTAAAAATTTGTGTGTGATGAAAACGCTTTCTTCACAAAGAAAAGAGATAAATATTAGAAATCGTAAAACATCCACATTTGTGTTTATTTAAATTTTGTATTTTGAATGATTCATTTAGGATATAGTCGTTGAAATTATTCTCTTTGATGTTTGTGATTAATTTGATCATCGCACTGGAATTCAATCAAAAATAAAACTTTATATGTCATTTTACTTTTGAATTTAGTGGACCATAGGTGACTAGATATCGTCAAAATGGTCCGGTGTGCTCCTTTATCCATGACCAGTGACTTCTCTCAAAAGCTGTGGTCGGTATTCCTAATTTTGCAGGAGCGGGGCAAATCGGTTCAAAGAAGGCTGTTTGTAGCTTTATATAGCAATGAATAGTCTCCATCGACGGACAAGGGATAGAGAAGTTGACATTGACAACTTAATGATAACGAAATAATAACGGCATAAGTTTGTTAAGACACGGCTGCTGTGGGTATACGGTTCACGCAACCGGATTGACAGCAGTATCTCCCGAATTATCTCGGAAAACGTCTCGGTGTCTTCAGCTCTTGTCCATACAAATGTCAGTCTCGCGAATTTTTTACGAAATAATAACGGCATAAGTTTGTTAAGACACGGCTGCTGTGGGTATACGGTTCACGCAACCGGATTGACAGCAGTATCTCCCGAATTATCTCGGAAGACGTCTCGGTGTCTTCAGCTCTTGTCCATACAAATGTCAGTCTCGCGAATTTTTCAACAACGATGACAAAACAGATTTTAATGTGTCGTGCGACAAGATAAAATCTTCACAATGTTTTCACTTAAAACTCAATCGAGTGTTGTTAAATCGCAATTTGGCTTTTCATGCTTTTAGACCCTTTATGATATGCCGTCAATTAAAGCATTTGGTGGTTTAGATAAAGTTAGAAGAGAAGTTCAGCGATGGCATGTAATTGATTCGATTCTTTTATGTAAAATACAAATAGCCAAATTCTTATCTCGGATAAATTGTAATTTAAATGTGATTAATAAAAATGATAAGCATTGATTGATATATCCTTTCCCCTGTCATTTATTAAGTAATCTACCTGTTGAACATTAGATTTCCTGAGCAATGACGACGAATTTCAATGTGAATGATTTCTATTTTATTGTAACAATAGTTCATGAACGATAATAACATAGCTCTTGAAATAAAATTGAAATATATCTATTGCAAAATAACAAATTCAATTTCTTTAAATTAATTTCTTTTTTTAAATTTATAAAGGAATATTTTTAATTAATTTTCTCAATAAACCTTAAACTCTATTTTTGAAAAGAAATTCTGTCTTTGATCACTTTACAGAAAATATCAAAAAATGCTAATACATGTACTCAAATTAAAAGTTTTTAGAAAAAGGTAATATTTTGAGAAATGACAATGACAGTAAAATTGCTTTACCTGTAATCGTCGCCGTTCGGGGGAATCTCTTTGCGATGATCCTTGGCTGCTATCATCTCTCCTTTATCCTGAGTCCGTCTGTTCTCAGACTTAAGTCCTACAAGAACGTCATCCGTTATTAAAACAATGCAGCCTAATTGTATCTGGGTGTAGCTTTCTCAGAAGTTAAAACTACCAATTTAGGAAGTATTTGGAGAAAGCCTTATCTTAATCAGATGAAAGAACCCGGATGATCCAAGCTAAAACAGAGCAATTGAAAGTTTTTATGCTTTGACTGGTTGTATTTTTCGTCCTTTACGATGCGCCATAAAGATAAGAGAAAACTGTCAGGATCTGGGCAGAAAAAGACAAACATTCGAGTGGTGTTATTGAAAATGCTGGTTTGTCGTGAAGAGGATTTTAATGGTGTATTCCTTAGTAGGGCGAGACAGATGTAGCGGGCTTTAGTGGTACGTAATAAAGCCGTATACCTGTATTTTACAATGTCATTTCAATACAAAAACCCACTTCACTTTTAGGCTGTTATCATACAAAGATTATACTGGACTACTTCAATAATAATGAACAAGTGTCAAAATTACTCAGGCAAATGTCTCTTCCAGATAAAGCTAACTTTTCAGTCAATAAATTTGCCGACTTCGGACGTCGAAAACTTTCACAATTTGCAATGTTATATGAATATGTTCTTTACAACAGTTTAATATGTGTTTTATGTCATCGACCATTCTTACATTTCAGAAATGAAGGAGAAAACAGTTTAGATTGATAAACAAATGTGATAAGATGCGCGCAATCTTAAATAACGAAAATGCAAATCCGGAAAACTTTGGGCAGGTGTGGGTTTGGTTTTGATTGTTATGCAAACTGCGGGTTGGTGCATCTTCAGTCAGTATTATGCATTGACAAGGGGGGCTTCTCGCCGATGTAGCTCCTCTCCATTAAGTCGATCCCGTTCGCATCTGTCTATACAATTACCAATTGAATTTCCCCAAAGACCGAAAATAAAAACATTATCTTCCAAACTATATCTCATGATGCTGTACACATTAATTTGTTAAACAGATAATTATTCTATTCATCCCTGAGATAATACTTTATAAAATATCATTTTCATTGAATTTGATCCATGCTTCACAAAATACGAACTGGTTGTTTAAATGTCATTTAAGTTAGCCTGCCTGGCAATAAAATATAACTTTATAACTGATAACTCTGAATTTTTCTTTTCTTCGCCATCTTAAACATTATGCCTGCCACTCGCCCTGTATTAATTACAAAATCAAAATTTAAAGACACAATAAAACACAAAACCAAACGAAAAACACAAACATTTGGTATCGCCATTTAGAGGTTGATGAACTTAGTCCATTTCCATTTCAATTGTATGGTAGTTGTGTGCATTATTTAACTTAATTACGAATTTTGAAGAATTTTTTTATTCCAAAGAGATCGAAACAAAGAGAACAAAACCAACAGGTCGCGAAGCATATAGGGAGTGAACAAAGAAACTGAGAAAAATATACGCTAATACAAGTTTTAAAAAAAAATAGGAAAATGTTGATATAGAATCGTTTATGAAGGTGGAATTTCAGCTCGTCGAACATATCCATAAAACATTGCAATTTGTCAAATTTTCAACATCCGAAGTCGGCAAATTTATTGACTGAAAAGTTAGCTTTATCTGGAAGAGACATTTACCTGAGTAATTTTGACACTTGTTCATTATTATTGAAGTAGTCCAGTATAATCTTTGTATGATAACAGCCTAAAAGTGAAGTGGGTTTTTGTATTGAAATCATAGGGGACCCCCATGTCATGTTCTATATATTTCATTGAAAATCTTATAAAATCTCCGTGATTTCTGTGTTTATCATTATTTTTTCTTATTGTTATATTGATAGATAATAGAACGGATAATTTAGGTATGTTTGTGTTAAAAAATATAGGTATGATTATGCGTAACAAGCCAGAGACTATGAAAGTGTATTGACCTGATAATTTTCATTGACCTGATATTGACCTGATGGAAATAAAAACTTATAAAATCTCCGTGATTTCTGTGTTTATCATTATTTTTTCTTATTGTTATATTGATAGATAATAGAACGGATAATTTAGGTATGTTTGTGTTAAAAAATATAGGTATGATTATGCGTAACAAGCCAGAGACTATGAAAGTGTATTGACCTGATAATTTTCATTGACCTGATATTGACCTGATGGAAATAAAAACTTATAAAATCTCCGTGATTTCTGTGTTTATCATTATTTTTTCTTATTGTTATATTGATAGATAATAGAACGGATAATTTAGGTATGTTTGTGTTAAAAAATATAGGTATGATTATGCGTAACAAGCCAGAGACTATGAAAGTGTATTGACCTGATAATTTTCATTGACCTGATATTGACCTGATGGAAATAAAAACTTATAAAATCTCCGTGATTTCTGTGTTTATCATTATTTTTTCTTATTGTTATATTGATAGATAATAGAACGGATAATTTAGGTATGTTTGTGTTAAAAAATATAGGTATGATTATGCGTAACAAGCCAGAGACTATGAAAGTGTATTGACCTGATAATTTTCATTGACCTGATATTGACCTGATGGAAATAAAAACTTATAAAATCTCCGTGTTTTCTGTGTCTTTTTTTAGTTATTCTTATATTTCTGGGATTTAAGACGGATATATTAGGTGCAATTATTTTTAAAAATAAAAGTATGCGTAATGAGCCATAAACTAGGAAAATGTATTGACCTGATATTTCTTTGACCTGGTGGAAATAAATATCTTTGTGTTCTTTATC
Organism: Saccostrea glomerata; assembly: GCA_003671525.1. Lineage (NCBI taxonomy): Eukaryota > Metazoa > Mollusca > Bivalvia > Ostreida > Ostreidae > Saccostrea > Saccostrea glomerata. The sequence continues at coordinate 476,139 of PRKT01000270.1, read as the reverse complement.
TTTGTTGTTCTTTTATTCTTTTTAAATTTCTACAGGAAAGTGCAGATAAGTATATATATATATATGTATAGCTAGGTATTTCTGTATAATGGTTATCTTAAAAAATATGGTTATAAATCTGTATTGAGCCTTAACTACGTGAAACATATGACCTGATATTTTTATTGACCTGATATTTTCTATGAATGGTCCGTTGAATAATAACTCAAATCATTGTATACTGTTATTCATTCATTAATTTATAACTTTCTCTTGTTGTTCAGTAAAAAAAGAATTATTAAAATGATTTTTAAATATTCATTTTAAGTTTTGGGAAAATCTTTTTTTAATGTCATTTTTTTTCTTATGGAAATGTGCATTCATAGATGTGTAATTATGGTAAATTGCATCGTACTAATTATCATAAATAATAATTCTTGTAAAAACTAATTTTTACCATCATTAATCCTACTGTGCAGATTAGTTAATTTTTTTCCAAACATGTAAGCTCATTAACTGACCGTTAATCGATTGATTGAAACATTGATGAGCATGATCAAGAAACCATCAAAAACCGCCGCATAATTGAAATTGCAAACAAATATTCTAACCTCATTAAACTCTCTCTATTACATATTGCTTTATAAGCAGAACATGATTGGGTGAAACATAGCTTGGGTACCTATTCCTAGCAAATTAAGTTGCGCGAGTGTTTATTGAAAGATTGGTTGAACCGAAAAGCGATATTTATTTCATTGGACAGTACAATTTTAATTTGGAAGTAATTAAGAATAAACAAATTCATTGGCGTTTTTCAATTCACATGGGCGGGAATAAATCAAATTATCGTCTCAAAATTATATTACAAGACTACAAAATATCCAGATTTTACCAATTTTTTTAATTTCCTCTTGATTTTTCAAGATGAGTACCGTGTATTATCGCATTTATCTCGCTTTTGTCGCAGCGTGCAATTTCCTATTTTTTAGGTAATAAACAATTTCAATATTTATTATTTATTATTGTAATATCATCGTTCTGGAATGTGCATAAGTTATGTTGTTCGGGGTCATATTTGACAACTTTGGCTTGTTTAATATAAGATAAATTTTAAATAACTTTTCAAAAACTCGAACAGCTAACTATTGCCACAGGTATAGTATAACATGTACGGATACCTAACGGTGACAACTAAGTACATGTCTTTATTTATTTTTACATGTAAATACACCTCCTTTCATATCTGTGTCTTGAGTTCCTTCGGGAGCTTCTGGGAGGAGATAATGCTGGACCCGGGGTTAACTGCAATATAACTGTATATGTTATATGAAGTTTTCACCCATTGCACGTCCTAACTCCCAGCCAGGTATTACAAAGAAAGGAGACTAACTTGTTAGGCCCCCGGGGAGCTAATATATAAATATATGAAATATGATACATGTTGAGATATTTGTGTACATGGGTATAAATTATAAATCAATAGTTATATTAATCTGCAATACGAACACATTTATAAATATTCTATCAAACGCTATACAAAAAATAGTTAGATGACAAAATTTTGAAACTCAAAAACATCGATTTTATGATCGCTAAAGATTAATAATGATTAAGATATCTTCTTATGTCTTATTTAGAAACAATATATATATATAAATATATATTTATTTTGGTAGTTTAGTAAATATTAAATACTATCTAGATAATGATAGTGTCAAAGTATGTTATACGTCCGGTTGTTTGTATATACACAATGCCTAATCGATAGGGATTGTTTATACAGTGTTAAGCTGTTCACCTGTGTTCTGACAATTAACAATACCCCACATGTTTTGATAAGCACAGCAATGTGAAATGTACAGAAATTTATTAACTATGTAAACACTGTAGCTTTCCGTTGATAAAAAAAAATTAAAAAAGATTCCATAGAAAATAGTATGTAGGATATTTGATGAAGTTTTCTAAATACAATTCTTTTACCTAAAAAAAGATATAAATTTGTAAAAGTTTATAACGATATGTTCGGTAGTTTCAATATAGAGACATGAACATAGGAGAAATAAAAACTGTCGATCCCCATAAATTATTCACGAACGCAGATTAATAAAACTACATATGGGCAGGGATCAGCTATTTGTTAAATAATAACAAGCGTCACTAATGAGATTAGAATAAACTAGGGTGCATGTTTTATTTGTCGTATTTATACTTATAAATTATGAAAGAGACAACAGAACAATTCCATCTTTTTATTTTAAGAAATCGTATTAATTGCGTTAGTATTCACAAATAGCTGATCCTTGCTCATATATATTTATAACCATGTACACAAATATTCGATCGATTTGTCCGTGTGAAGAAAAAATATTTTTAACTAGTTAGAAATTAGATTTATGAAGTCACACACATTCATGGAGTGGATTTCAGAAATCTGATTTTATAACTACATTTCATGTTGCAATGAATATGTACTTAGCATAGGTCAGGTAAGTCCTTGTGTGTATTGGGAGGGTAAAACCACATGTGTAAAAGCGTACAACCTGAGACAGATCGCTAGTAAATCACTGTGGTATAGTATAGGACATCGTGTACTGTGTACAACCTAAGACAGATCACAGTATATGGATGTACTTTTTGTTATATTATGATAGGCTCCTGTAGCATAGGATGAATTATTGTATACTATTAGTGTTAGAGAGTGTACTACCCCGGAATGGCCCAACCTCTTAGGGTGTCTGTGTTACGACTTTGTCGTGTAGCAGGCGGTAGATGACTCTGTTAGGAAATCGAGGAATGTGTACAACCTAAGACAGATCACATTTCGACGATTACTTATTGTATAGTTCTTTTAGGCTTTTATTTGTAAGAATGATATAGATGTTTCTCCAATCTATGTTATTCACTTTATTTTATTTGGAGATTCTTCACACGGTTTAATTAAAAATGAAATGCATATTTTGATAAAGATAATCTAATTCTTCTTGTTCGTTTCAGGAATCGCTCCACTGATGTCCATCCAGATGAGGGGTCCACTTTCCATGCCACCACTTCCGATGTCCATCCAGACGAGGGGTCCACTTTCCATGCCACCACTTCCGATGTCCATCCAGACGAGGGGTCCACTTTCCATGCCACAGGCAGTATCTTGTTTGGTGGTGGATGCATGCCATATACCACTGACATTCTCAGCAAGTCTGAAATTATTCAGATATTGCGAGAGCCCAACCAGCAGTTAGTTACCAGTGAGCCTCCGATTAAGCCTAAGGCCGGGGAAACATACGTTATAGAATGTGCAACATATGAGGACTGGTCCTGTGACCAGTATCAATGGCAGTTCATAGGTAAAATGCAGCTAAGGAACAAAGATGGCCCTGTTCTGCTTAAAAATTATTACCACACACGTTTGCCCGGTTATAAGCCAGGTAAAGGCAGATCAAGACCCAACACTTCCAACAAATTTACTAGATCTGCCTTTTACATTGACGAGTGTCCAGGACGCATTCTGGTAACATATGCTGGAGACGAAAAGATCTATGCTTCTCAACCCCATGGTAATGCCAAGGGAGATGATGCTACGGAGCATGTTCGTTGTGCAAAATCTGTTCTTAATCAGATTAAAAACACGCAAGGCAAGCCCATGACAGTGTATCGAAAACTTTCCACAAAACCTAACGTATCCGGAGAACACCAAGGGGTCCTTAATCCGCGAAACTTAAAGCAGATTCAAAATCACCAGGCCGTTTCAAAAGCTCAACAGAAACTAGGAAAAGATGACATTTATAACTTGATCCAACTTGCATACCATCTGGAAGGTTTTGTACATGAGATAACTGTTTACCCAGACTTGCTGACCATATTTGCCTTGCCTGACATTGTAAATACATTCGTGGAAATACTGCAGAGCAACGCAACTACTCCTGTGTGTCTTGTTTATGACACCACATTCAATTTAGGCGATTTCTATGTATCTCCATTGATTTTCAGGCACGTTCTCTTTGAAGGCACACCGTGGATACCTCTGGCTTTCTTAATTCACGACAGAAAGCTTCAGAAATGTCATAACAGATTATTTGAATTTCTGTCTGAGAGGACCCCCCTTCTGAAGTCAAAAAAGATTCCTTTCATAACAGACAGAGAGCCTGCGCTCACTAAAGCAGTGTCAAAGTTTTTCCCCGAAATGCAAGTACTCCACTGCTGGAACCATCTAAAGCGCGACTTCAAAGAGGAATTGAGAAAGTTAGGAGCTGAACAATCGGAAAAAACAGTTTATCTCTCTGACTGGCGACAATTGGCTCAAAGCGAATCTTTAGACGAGTTCAACGCAACATATGATTCAGTAACTGCAAAATGGTCAGCCAGTGTCAAGTCTTACTTTGACAAACACATGAAAGGAGGAATGATAAAACACTCTGCTCGCTGGTTAATTGAGCAATTTCCTGGCCTGTATGACCCCTACTCCGGCATAACAAACAATCCTTCCGAGAGTATAAATGCTGTACTGAAGCGCATGACCGGTTGGCAAGAACTTCCAGTGGACTGTATGCTGTTGAGTCTTTATCATTTGCAGAATTTTTATTTTCTGGAAATTCAGAGGGGACGTGCAGGCATTGGAAATTACAAATTAAAGGCCAAGTACAAAGAGGCGAAGCTGGGCAAAGATGAAATTGCAGTTCCTACCAAAGTAGTAGAACCAACAGAAATCATAAAGTATGTGAAATCCGTAATAGCAGATGTGGTGCGACCAGTAAAGGCACAGAAGAAGAGTGATGACCGACCACAAGTCATGGCGGAGGCAAACGAGAACGCAGAATCATGCTATCCAAGTGACGATGATGTATCACCAGGTTCCTCTGTTACTGCAGATTCTTCTCCTCAGCTGCCTTCTATGCTGCCTTCTCCTAAACCGCCTTCTCCTCCACCGCCTTCTCCTCCACATGTCCAGATGCCAGATTCAGATGAAGAGAAAACAGACACTCCTCCAAAGACCAAGGATAGAAACATCAGTCAGAAATCTTTGGCACGGTTTGTTATAGATAACAAAGGTGTGACACATGTTCCGGAATGCAATGCCTACATCGTTAAGGGCCACAATGAAAAAAAATATTGTGTCACCCTGCATCCCGAGACATGCCAGTGTCCATCAATGTCCCGCTGTTATCATATCATAGCAGTGAGGATGTTTGTTGGCTTACCCGTGGAGGACAACAACAAGGAAGTCAGTTTGAGAAGTTTATCTAAAAGGAGCTTGAAGAGAAGTGACAGAAAATCCGGCAGGAAGCAGCCTAGAAAAAACGACATTGACATTTCCGTGACACCTGCACCAGACTCTCTTCAAGAACAAAACAAAAGGAAAACTCCAAAATCCAAAAAGAAATTACGTTTCACGTCGCCAGCAGAAATTATGGATAACTCGTTCACTTCCAATGAAACAACAATGATCAGCAGTCCATCTACAATAGCTTCCAATCTGCCAATTAAAAAGAGAAAATTGTAATCACCTTCATCGTCACCTGTGAACGTAAAGTTGCCAGCAAAGAAAAGGAAAATAACACTGCCATTGCCAGTAGAGAAACCAAAACCTAGCAAGTGGATTGGAAACCTGACACAGGAGCATAAAGAGAGAATAGAAAAAGAACAACCGCTTTGCTCTGACATCATGGATGCCGTACAAGAAATTCTTAAACGACAGTTTCCGGATATTAATGGATTTCAAGAAACAGGCAGAACTCCAGTGTGGGATGAAGAAGCAAACAGCTGGAAATATGGGTTGAAATATCGATCTGTGATGTCACCAGCAGTCCAGATCCACCACAATGGAAAATTCCATTGGGTGGCATCTGTGAAGTTAGATGGACAAATATATGTTCTCGACAGTATGTCAAATGGCAATGTCACACCATCACTGCAGATTCAGCTAGCAAGCATGTACGGCAGCGATTACCATCAAATTACAGTCCGTTTGCCACAAGTTCAACAGCAGAATAATGGTGTTGACTGTGGTTTGTTTGCTATTGCAAATGCTGTGCAGTTTTGTTATAGCTATTATCAGGGAAGCGACCTCCTTAAATTCGATGCACCATATTTGCGACCTCATTTGTTGCATTGTCTAGAGAAGGAATACTTCACCCCCTTCCCTAGAATAGAGACAAAGGCAAAGCTAAACAAGAAGAAAGTCACTATTCTGGATGTGCCTTGCATTTGTAAATGCAGATTGCCGAACCTCATGCAGGAGATGATAGGATGTGATGCACCATTTGGCAGCTGTGCAGTATGGCGACATCGTACATGTGCTGGTGTAGAAGATGACGATGATTGGCTATGCACTCCACATAGGCACTAAAAATGTACAAATGTAAGCAGCCTCATCTGTCTTACGGTGGCGAACATTCAACCTAACTGTCCTTACTAAAAGAATCAGTTAAGAATAAATTATGACAGAAAAACCAACAATGAAAAAATAAAATGAAAAATAAACAAAACAAAATAAAAAAAAAAAGAAAAAAAAAACGGAAAAAAAAGAAAGAAAGAAAAAAAAAAAA
>PRKT01000270.1:413003-468800 GCA_003671525.1 Saccostrea glomerata | reverse complement strand
AAAAAAAGAAAAAAAAAAGAAAAAAAAAGAAATTAAAGTAAAATAAAGTTAAGGATATATCATATGAATTAAACATTTTAAAAAATATCCAAATAAATTAAAATGTTAAGAACAGTCAAAAATTTGGAAAAATACAATAAAGAAACAAAACAAATAAGGGCCCTGTTAAGAACCACGTCCACGTCGTAGGGTCTGGAAACATACATGTTGGTCGTCATTCAATGACTTGCATATCATGTATGGCTAAGAGTTCTTATTGGGAAAACAGTATCAAGATTTTATTGTAAATAAAGACTTCTCCATAGCAGCACATTTCTATTGACTATTACTTAAAATCATCAGGTCATTAAAAACCATCAGGTCACTTGAAACCATCAGGTCAATTAAAACTATCATGTCATTCGCTAAATCCAGTCTTTAAAATATTAGGTCAATTAAGATATCAAGAAATTTCAATATTTTCCTGCTAATCTTTATCTAAAAACATTTCTATTTACATTTTATAAAAAAAATATTGATAATCCTACAATATCAGATCATTAATAAAAAATATCAGGTCATTAGTATAATTATCAGGTCATGCCGTAAAAAATCAATTCGTGATATTCTGCATATATTTAATTAAATTGATATTGATAAGATGTCCTAATTGTAGGATAAAAGGTTATATTAAAATATACCACACATTTTAAAATCATCAGGTCATTCAAGATTACCAGGGCATGAAATTATCAGGTCTTTAGTATAATGATCAGGTCATGTAAAAAAAAATGATGCCCCTTTCTTGATTTGCAACAAATATTTATGACATTTGATATAAAATACTTATATTATAGTATTTCTATTTGGATGAAATAAATTTGGTCAATTATAATATAAGTTAAACCATATTTATCAGGTCATATAAAAATTATCAGGTCATTTAAAAATTATCAGGTCAATCAAAATTATCAGGTCACCGTTTTCATCGAATATTTCTTAAAATTATGCATTTTTTGTCAAATAAAATATATTTTATCATTGAATTATGGCTAATAATCAATAATTAATTTTGAAAAATCATAAACAACGCATTATTTTCTAATATAAGTTAAAAATATTTCCATCAGGTCAATATCAGGTCTTTAGTATATCAGGTCTTTAGTATGTCCCGCGCTTCCCTAACAACGAAAACCCGCTAAAAACTGTGTATTGGATTTGCTCCTCAGCTGACAGTGACAAATAACGTAAGTACAGGTGAAATTTTCCTTGTAAATCTTTATGAATATCTTAGTTTGTTGTTCTAATTATGTAGTTTATGCAATGTTTCTTTTAAATAAGTGACATGAACAGCATTTCATATAATCGAAAACATTCTGCAGTTTTCATCGAGGAAATTCGAATTTGTGTATCGACAAATTAGAATTATTCCGTGAAATTATGAACATAAACAAATATGGTTTCGTATGATCCGTTAAGAATCAAGTTGTTTACAATAATTTCCTAAGAATTTACGTATTCTAAAGTGCAAATTACTTGCGAAGTTTTGGGATATTAAAACGGAGGGGGTGGACTTTATCCTGCTAATCTATATACCGATAGACTGTGCATTATATTTTACAATATTTCAATTTATCATTTATTTACTTTTCTTCTCTTAGTACTAGGTTGCAGTGACTAGGTTGTACTGAACCATCAACAAAACTCCAGATCCATGGCGCATACAATTTTAAGATTGGTTATAGATCTACAGGTAGGTATATTCTTTCATGTCTTGTAATTAATTTGGGGCAAATACTGCAAACCAACTTTTATTTGCGTGCGAGGCATTTTTGCGAGGTTCGCGAGAGCCTCGTCATCGCAAATATTTCTCGCCGCGAACGGGTCCTTAAAGTCTCTTTTTATATTGAAAACAGTTCCAAAAAGGCATGATCGCGAATATTAATCGTAGCGAACTAGTTTACACCCGGTAAATCGCAAAATAAAGTTGTCACGAATAAAAGTTGGTTTACAATATATTAAAGTTGAATTTTCAATCATGATTTGTTAAGAACAGATACTGTATTTGAAAATAATTAATCCTTTTTTATTACTTACAGATAATTTACCTGACTAATTCATCCATATTAAAAATTTAATAATGTAACTATATATTTATAGTATCTCAGATTGACACATGCTGATAGGAGTCTATGGCTATGGGAACCATTTTGCAGTAATTAAGAATGCAGGAGAAGGTGGTACACTTCATTTCAATCACATCTTTCGACAAGCGAAAGTCCATGGCCTACCTGAAAAAAAGTTTTTTTGGCACCAAGACAACCCTTTTCCAAGGTCAAAGATCAAAGGCCAGAACTTATATCAGCTGGAAAGACACCACATTGGGTATTGGATTTGTATATTTATATACTCTTTTTTATTAGCTTAAGTGATTTTTTCATTTTTGATTTAAAAACACTCGGTGATGTTAAAGAAGATGCAATTGACTATTCATTTATAAGCATTTCATAACTACAACTTGTCTATCTACATTCAAATCAAACAATCATTTATTATAGTGGAAATACAGATATATTTTGTTTCCAATGTCAAGGTCAAATATCAAAGGCCAGAACTAAAGTTTATGAGAGGAAGGACCAAGAATCAGGAATCCACTACATTGAATTTCTTCATGACAGCGTCCAAACCCACACGCAGTGAAGAGTAAAGGGGTTTGGGAGATTCCAGTAAAATATACTGCCATATTCCAGTAAAGGAAGGTCCATACTCAAAAATGTGTTCTAAAAACAATCAGAAATAGGATAAAACATGTTTTGGGCATACGTTTTGATTAAAAGAGAAATTTTAAATGAAATCATTAAATCATTGAAAAGCGTTTTTTGTTTCTTTCTGAGCACTGAGACCATTATTTATTGAACAGCCCTCGTAAAATACCATATTCTATCAATACAAGAAGTATATATTCAAAAGAACAAAGCATTATATGAACATCAGAAAGTCGTTTTTGTAATATCGTAATCGAATGCAGAATATGACATAATAATAAAAGTAATTGTTGATACTTTGGGAAAGTAATTTTATTTTAAATGTTTTAAATAGTTTATCAAGTTTAGAAGGAAAATAAACAAATAACAGGTGAAACATGACCGATTTAAAAGGAACATTGTAGAGAAACTGACAGTGACATATCACAGTGACATTTTACAGGTGTGAATCTGCAAAAGAAATACATAAATTTTGAGTGCAGTGCTATCTAGAAAATAATCTAAAATTTGTGAAGTGTTAAAATATCATTTATGTATCTTGACAAAATATCTTAATATTCAATATATTTGATCTTACTATGTGCACAAAGATAATATAAACAAAAGCAGGATATAGGTATGAGGAAATTTACCTGATGAAAAGTGCATTGAAGAAAAAAAAGTTCTTAATCTAATAAAGTAGTACAGTATAAAGCCTTGAAGGCCATTTCTTTCGAACCCACAAAACAAAAAAATAATATACAACAATGCATTTATCATTCCATAATCAAAGATACGTTTTTGACGATTATTCATTTTTTATGCTACTTAGATTTATAAGGAAGTTAATTTGATTCATCTGCTTACAAGGGATTTTATGGTTTAACCTTGAAAATAGTAATAATGCATCAACAAGTAAAATGAAGGTCATATACAAACATGTTTACCTAGCTTTCATATGTTTTCATAACTGGGTCGCTGTTTGAATTATATTTCTACTTTGCCTTATTAGCATAATTCACTTCCTTGGTATACCAGAAAACTCACACGCCAGTCAGCATTGTCTACGTTGGCGGTCGCGGAATCGAGCAATTTGAGGAGTGTTAGTGAAGAGAAATAGGGAATTCGTTAAAAAATATCAGGAACCGGAAAGTGTGTCCGATATTCCAAAGAATCCGAGTGATCTTAGTGAACAGAGTGTAGAGTCTAGTGCTAATAGTGATGATGTTCCGTCCTCTGCTCCAGTAACTCCGAGCATTAGAAGGTCTACCCGTATAAGGAAACTACCGCAACGTCTTAAGGACTTTGAAATGTGAAACTTATTTCCGTGTGAATGTGATTGACTGAAAGTTTTCTATATCTGAGACTGTAAATTGTAAATGTTTTCTAGTAATATGTTGGACAGTAATTTCTTTTCAGCAATTCATTTATTTTTGAGAATTGTAAAAGTTTATTCTTAGAAAAGGGGGTATTGTAGTGTATTGATATTATGGGAAGTAACTCTAAATGTGTGTTGTGTGTAAGAGTTTGTGTGCAAGAGTTATGTTTCTTAGTGTGGGTCAATTGTCAGTGTGTATCCGGCATGAGTAGTGTGTGCATAGACGTCTGAGTGGAAGCATGTGGTTTTGTACCTGTATGTATCTGTATACATGAATAAACTGTAAAAACTGGATTCAATTCGAGTATTTTTCAGGTTCGACAGCACATTTCCTCACACCCAATCAATAAGTGAATAAAGATTCTACAATACACTGGTACCCACAACCCTCATATCTTTACTAATTCTTTTAATACTGGGTCCAAGATGTTTCATGAAATCCTCATGCTTTTTTGTTGTGCAAAAATCTAATAAACTCAAGCTAAGGAAAGTAATTCTTTGATATCACAGTCTGACACACCTGTTTTATATTTGACTTACTTGAAAAAGACGTTAATGATAATCTAACAACCAAGCTTTATGATAAACTTGATGACTTTAACCTTTCAATCGTCAACTTCCCTTACTTATGCAGCAGTATACCGTCATCATGCACCTGCATACCGGGTCTATATATATGTCAGTTGATTCGTATGCAAGAGCATGCTCTACGTATGTACAATTTCTAGAACGAGGTAAATTGCTGACAAACAATAGATGACACAGAAATATCCACAGTCTCATTTATCATACAATAAGTTCTATGGTCGATACTATGGCCTTGACTTTAAATGCAATTTATCATTGAGTCAAATGCTGACTGACGTTTTTCATAATACTTGTTAGGCCATTATTTACACACTGAATTGTCAAGGGTTTTCCCGTTATTTCCCAATCATGACAAGGGGCACACGAAGGTGTGACCGGTCGGCAAGGAATGCTCACCCCTCCATGGCACTTGAACCCACCTCTAAGGTTTTGGAGGTCCGGGTTTGTTCTGCACCTATTTTGTATTGATTTTATGGAGAGGTTGTATACTGTTATCTCCATATATTTCACCACGAGAATTCTACAAATTCAGAAAATGTCACAACGCAATATATTAAAATCTCAATAAACCAACGCAAAATTCCCATTTTTGTCTACTAAGGTCTTCGGTTTTCTGTAGCTGAATTCAATAATTCATAATTCAATCAAGGGTACTATTGTACAGTCAAATCTTAAGAAAATTCTTATGTATATATTGTTTGGGTAATTAGAAGAAAATAAACTAAGAATGAATTAAATAATTTAAAAAGATATCAATATTGAAAATGTCTTTATTTCAACAGTTTATATTCCTATCGCCCATTTGAATACACTGGTCAAATCCATCGATCCTTGGAAAATAGGAAACGAATGCAAAACACATTTCTGCCTGGAAAGACGATTAAGAATTTAATGTATTTAAAGTGAAATATTCACTCATGTCAACATGGAACTCTAGCATTCAAGTTATCAAACTTTTAAGCATTATTTTAGATTAACTATAAATGATAATATGGTACTCAATATTTTATTGCAATAAATATCTAGATGAATGAAGAGATGGTAATTGTCATCTATTCATAAATATCTACCTCTGATCCTTCTCCAAAATGAATCGCTTCTTCCCTTCTCCTCTGTCCATCACGTGTGTTAAAAGTGCATGTTAACCTTATTTCATCACCTTGACAAAGGTAAAGTGTTAAAAAAGAGTAGAATATCATTATTTAATTTATGTATTGCAGGGATAAGCTTTCCTTTGTAGTATTTAAATAATATATTAATTAATTAATAACATTGACTGTTTTACACGAAGCACATGATGATTTAATGAATTTGTTTAAAAAAGTTTTTGACAATAGGTCCGTCTAAAAGTTAATCGATTTGAATAACAATGTATCTAAGTTTAATGTATATATCGTATAACATTTAAAAACATTCATGAAAAGGAATTTTACATTTCAAGAATAAAATTTCAGTTATCTCTCTTTGTATGTAAATTGTAAATGTGACTGACACTTACTAGGTAAAACTTCTATAGGCATGTGATGATCATGGATTGGAGATTTATCATATGTGTATTCTTCATCTCTTGCAACAAGAGTATGAAAGCTTCCATTTCTGTATATCTCGAGCCTTCCTTTTATACCTACAACAATCCAGCAGAGACTGTCAGAATTTCCACTAGTCTTTTTGTTAAGAAACTTCTCTATACCTGCACACTGAATAGTTCTAATTTTATGATACATGTTTCTTATTTAATAAAAAGTTATAGTGTCATGCCTTTAAATCTAAAATAAGTACATGTACATTTAGATTTTTAAAAAAGATGAAAAAGAAATGAGTACATAGTAGGTCCTTAATGGGAGTTAAAATCGAAACATACTATGGTAGCTTCAGAGACCTAGATAATGCATATGGATGTATGTTCTTGTGAGATAAATCGGATGAGGAAATATTCGGGTACACTGGCGACTGCAGCTCCCCCTGACGATGGTTTCTGATAATGGTGGTATCGAAATTTCGTTCTGGCCAATCTGGATATTTCCGAGATCATGTTTCCTTAGGCGAGCTGTGTAATAAATTCGAAATCCACTGTCATCTGAAAAAGAAACACTTTCATTCTGATTGAAAAATTGCTACAAGCATAAACAACTATTAAAAAAAATATTCAACAGACAGTTGAAATCAATAAAATATAGTTATTTAGCTCAAAAGTCCATTGAAGCAAAAGAAATCGGGAGTGAGCAATCACGGACCTCTAAAAATAGCAGGTGGGATAGGTGACATAGAGGGGGAAGCATCTCATGTCGATCGTTTACATCCCCGTTTGCATGGAAAACCGTGGTTAGTTCAGTGTGTATATGTATTCACCTGTTATGTTGTCCGAAACATTTTTATTATTCCAGTGCACTTGTAAAAGCATCTTTGTAAAAGAGTCTTTCCCAAATGTTGCTCCGACCTCTTCTGGCAGACAGATAGGACCTCGTACACCCAAAGAATACTGGGTAAGCCAAGCCCTACACGAACCATCTGCACCGCCACATTGATGAATGTCCTACACATCAACAATAATACAAAATAATTATGGCAGAAATTTGAAAGAAATTAAAAATTTCCTAACATTAAAAAGACAGAAAAAGGAGTACCTACAAATGTGCCTATGCTATGTTCACATCCAAAGAGAAGCATGTGATGAACAACACCTTCTTTTCCTATAAGAGGTTCAAATGCCACGGCTTGGAAGGTCTCGTTTTCTAGTACCTTGTAGATTAAAAAAAATCCAATATTCAAAATTTGGACATGCATTTCTCAAATACTTTTCAGTCAGAAAATCATATTTAAGCTTAGAAAAAAATTATTTCTATATTTAAATATTCTTCGTTATGAATATACGAATTTCGGAAAACACAAGATTAAAACATTTTTAATGATTTACAAATCAAAACCTGGAATTGTTGACAAGCATATGTAGTTAATTTTGGAGGGACAGACAGGGGTTTCAGCCTGATGTCCAAAATCCGAATATCTGGATGTTGAAGTGCTGGACAAGTGGCACAATACTCTCCAGGAATCAAAAGAATGAATATCACAACACTGAGAAAACGGCCCATAGCTTCCCCTCACACCTCTTTGACTTTGTTCCTTTGAGATATGTGCTGTAAGTAATTATGAAAAAGATAAATTAGAAATATTTCTTAAATGTACTTTTACCTTAATAATTTCTTTCCAAAAGATTATTTTCTATTTTTATTCTCCTATGAGTGATATCATATCATATTATGTTTCATAGCGATTTAATCCTTTGATTATAAACATATTATCAAATATAGCACGTTTTCTGTTATATTTCGGAAAATGTGTTAAAGATTCGTTAAAACTATAAGTGGTTTAGGCCACCTTTTAAGGACAGCGTGGGCTTTCTTAACAAACTCGTCAATTTCATCTCATATGAATTCATTGACGTATATTGCTATTAAAGTGCCTGATGACGTCCAGCCTATTTCTGAAGAAAAAGGTAACTACCAAACTGATCAAATTAATACTTTACATGTTTTACCTCTGAAGTCCAGTTCAGCAGTTTGCCACAAAGGGGACGGTCATAAGTATACCATGTTTGATTTAACGTATGAATTCACGTTATTATACAAAAAGGATTTTTGTATACAAGTGATCACGTAATATCAAACAAAGTATGTTACTGATCCCTGTGGTTTGCCATAGGTTGTAAAAATGAAATCTTGTAAAGAAATCATAAACTGCAAAAATCATAATTATATGAATGTAGCCTTAGAATTAAAAAGGGCAAGAAGAATCGTAATTCCACTTTGAAATGACACCCATACTCATAGCACATGAATTTGAGTGGATAATGTCAATATTTTTTTTTCACATCATTGTAACATCAACGTAATATCAACTACAGAGTACGTGAGCGCAGAATCAAAATGATCGTAAATCACACATTTTGATTACAGTTCGTAGTTTTCACCTCTTCCAATCTTACAATTATTAATTTCTTAAATTAAGAAATAAAAAAAATATTCGAGTTTATTTCTTAATGAAGAAGCTGTCGATGGCGTCAAAAGTATTTATAAATGGTTGTAAGGGGAAAAAAAGGCATATGCTCAGACGTCACTGGTAGTGAAAAAAGTTCTATACAATTTCGAAAATTATGTTCCCCAAACGAAGTTGGGGAACATATTGTTTTTACTCTGTTTCTTATTATTATTATTAGGGCTTTTCGCTTTCTGCGAAAAGACCTATTGTTTTCGTCTTGTTTTATTATTATTATTATTATTATTATACTTAACACTTTTACGTCAAGGATTTAAAGAAAACCACTGGACATATGTATTTTATAACAAAATCATTTAACAGAACATCTAAAAGTGTCCCATAAGTAAGGTTTTGTACTTCCAGAAGCTTCACTTCCGGTATTTATAAGTCAAAAACTACATTTTCTTTAAAGCCTAAAATATTCCTTATTTTACATTGAATTTCGTTCAAATTTTAGGAATGTATTCCTCAAAGTAATATCTACAAAAAAGTCATCGTTAGTGTTTTTGCACCTATGATATATTTTTGTGTTACAGGGCTCCAAAGTTAAGAAAAGGGGGGATTGAAATAAAAAAAATTTGAAACAATGTAGAAAATTTAATTTGAGGATTATATATTGTTTATCAAAGTAATTAAAGGCTGTAATGTAAGTTTCAAGTCCACCAGACCCGAACTTCCGGTTCTATGACGCTTTGAAATTGCCTATGGGATTTTCTATAGTAAACGAAAATCTTGCATCATCCATTATCTCAAAGGCAGAGCAAGCAATTCTAGTAATATTTACAGGGAATAATTGATTTATTATTGTCTTCAGGTGAAAAGGTTATGAAAACTAAATCCCTAAAAATAAGGGAGATTTAGGGGTCAACACTTAAAATCGTTTTTACCCTGTAACATTTTTATTTGTTAATCAATCTTCAAAATGGTTTCAGTTTTGAGTTCAGCATAAAAAGAACAATTTAAAAATTATGGGCCGTGGGGTCACTTTTTGACCCCTTAAAGGACTTTTAGCGACCTGAAATTTTGTATTTTTTTTAGAATTTTCAAAAATAATCGTGCAAGAGTTATCTCCCGTTGTCAACCTTTTTAGAGTCTAATATGCTCTCTATGTTTCAATTTTGGTATGGATATGTAGAGTACTTCCGGTTTTATAAGTATCTTAAAATTGCCTATGGAGATTTCTATGTTAAATTTGAAATCATACGATGTCCATTATTTTCAAAGGGAAGCAATCAAGTCTCATAATATTTCCCATGTAAAACTACTTTAGCATTGCCTTTTGGTGCTTAGGTCATGAAAATAAAATTTCTTTAAAAAAAAGGATTTTAGGGGTCAGTACAGAAATTAGTATTTTGTTTATTACTTTTTTATTTGTCCATAGATCTTCAAACTGATTTCGGTTTTGAGTTAAGCATAAAAAGTACAATTTAAAAATTGTGGTCCGTGGGGTCACTTTTTGACCCCTTAAAGGACTTTTAGAGACTTGAAATTTTGTATTTTTTAGAATTTTCAAAAATAATCGTGCAAGAGTTATCTCCCTTTGTCAACCTTTTTAGAGTCTAATATGCTCTCTATGTTTTAACTTTGGTGTGGATATGTTGAGTACTTCTGGTTTTATAAGTATCTTAAAATTGCCTATGGAGATTTCTATGTTAAATTTGAAATCATACGATGTCCATTTTTTTCCAAAGGGAAGCAATGAAGTCTCATAATATTTCCCATGAAAAACTACATTAGCATTGCCTTTTGGTGCTTAGGTCATGAAAATAAAATTTCCTTAAAAAAGGGGATTTAAGGGGTCAGTACAGTTAATAGTATTTGTTAATACTTTTTTATTTCTCTTTAGATGTTCAATCTGATTTCGGTTTTGAGTTAAGCATAAAAAGTACAATTTAAAAATTGTGGTCCGTGGGGTCACTTTTTGACCCCTTAAAGGACTTTTAGAGACTTCAAATTTTGTATTTTCAAATATTTTAAAAAATAATCGTGCAAGAGTTATCTCCCTTTGTCAACCTTTTAAGAGTCTAATATGCTCTCTGCGTTTTAATTTTGGTGTGGATATGTTGAGTACTTCCGGTTTTATAAGTATCTTAAAATTGCCTATGGAGATTTCTATGTTAAATTTGAAATCAGACGATGTCCATTTTTTTCAAAGGGAAGCAATCAAGTCTTATAATATTTCACACAAAAAACTACTTTAGCATTGCCCTTTGGTGCTTAGGTTATGAAAATAAATTTTTAAAAAAAAAAAAAAAAGGAATTTTAGGGGTCAGTACAGAAATTAGTATTTTGTTTATTACTTTTTTATTTGTCCATAGATCATCAAACTAATTTCGGTTTTGATTAAAGCATAAAAATTACAATTTAAAAATTGTGGTCCGTGGGGTCACTTTTTGGCACCTTAAAGGACTTTAAGAGACTTGAAATTTTGTATTTTCAAGTATTTTCAAAAATAATCTTGCAAGAGTTATCTCCCTTTGTCAACCTTTTTAGAGTCTAATATGCTCTCTATGTTTCAATTTTTGTATGCATATGAGGTGTACCTTAAAATTTCTTATGGAGATTTCTATGTTAAATTTGAAATCATGATTGTTCCATTATCTCAAAAGGTAGGCAAGCAATTCTTGTGAAATTTCATATGAATATTGACTCTAGCATTTTATCCAAATGCAAAGGTCATCAAAAAAAATGAAATCCCTAAAACAGAAAGGATTATAGGGGTCAGTACAGAAAACGGCTTTTTCTCTGTAACATTTTTAATACTCAACCAATCTTCAAACTTAATTTTGAAATTACATCAAGTATAAAGAGTACACTTTAACAATTATGGGCCGTGGGGTCACTTTTTGGCCCCTTATAGGAGTTTTAGTGGACTGAAAAACGGTTCAATTTCGAATCTGTTTAATAACCACAAAAGAGTTATGTCTCTTTGAGTAGACACTGATGTAGAAAGAGAAGTGTTATGTTTCCAATCAAATATTGATCTCAAAAGAACTTTTGCCATATTGTATTTTAGATTTTTTTATTGTAAAATATGGATTTTTCTTTTAATATTATTGATTTTAAGGGGTCGAAAAGCCCTCCGTTTTTGTTGAACGACAAAAATAAGGTCTAGTTATTATTATTATTCTTTTTTCTTCTTATTTCTTCTCCGGACTTTTTTTGTCCGGAAGTGTTCTCAGAAACTGTTCACCAAACTAAGTTAAAACCTTTTTAGGGTTAGTAGGCATGTTGTGTAGATGTGCCGAACGAAGGTCATTTTGCGCGCATTCGCATGCACGTGCGGGCGCGTGCAATGAGTAAAATGACTGATATATTTAATATGGTTGTAACTTTTATATTTTTTGATAAAATCTTTTGAAACTCATTAAATAATGATATATGAGATGTGTAGATAAGATGACATGGTCAAATTTTCATGAACTCACGCGCATGCACGTGCGCTTTGCTCTGATTGGCTGAAACAGAAATCTTAATATCTTTTTTGTTTTATGATGAAATGCTTTGAAATTTATAACATAGACATGCATTAGGATGTACTACAATATGATATACAAAATTTTTCATCAAATCACGCGCATGCACGTGCGCTGCAATCTGATTGGCTGAAACTTTAAATGACTATAACTCCCTTGGTTTTCAATCAAACAGCATGAGATTTAGAACATAGATAGACATAAAGAACTCCTACAAGATGGTATGGTCACCATTCACATGCATGCACGTGTGTGCACGTGTGCTTTGATCTGATTGGCTGAAACAAAAATCTTAATATCTTTTCTGTTTTTTTACAAAATGCTTTGAAATTTAAAACAAAGGCATACTTTGAGTTGTCCTTCAATATGATATATAATAATTGTCATGAAAACACGCACATGCACGTGCGTTGCAATCTGATTGGCTTAAACTTTAAATGGCTATAACTCCCTTGTTTTTCAACCAAACAGGATGGGATTAAGAACATAGACAGATATAATGAACACCTACAAGAAGGTATGATCATCATGCACGTGCGTGCACGTGCAATGAGTAAAACGTGTAGACAAGATGATATCATCATTACGCTCATGCAATCACATGCCTGCATTGCTTAAATTTGAAATACTTGGTATACTTTTGGGAAAACTTTATTTACGTCTTAAATGCATGGATTTTGCTTTCTTTTATGAAACTTACAGGAGAGAAAATGGCACGAGAAGGGAGTTGGGGAGCGTTTGGGGAACATCTGTAACGGTTCCCGTTACAATTAGCACTAGTTATTATTATTATTATTCTTTTTTCTTCTTATTTCTTCTCCGGTACTTTTTTGTCCGGAAGTGTTCTCAGAAACTGTTCACCAAACTAAGTTAAAACCTTTTTAGGGTTAGTAGGCATGTTGTGTAGATGTGCCGAACGAAGGTCATTTTGCGCGCATTCGCATGCACGTGCGGGCGCGTGCAATGAGTAAAATGACTGATATATTTAATATGGTTGTAACTTTTATATTTTTTGATAAAATGTTTTGAAACTCATTATATAATGTTATATGAGATATGTAGATAAGATGACATGGTCAAATTTTCATGAACTCACGCGCATGCACGTGCGCTTTGCTCTGATTGGCTGAAACGGAAATCTAAATATCTTTTCTGTTTTATGATGGAATACTTTGAAATTTTTAACAATGACATGCATTAGGATGTACTACAATATGGTATACAAAATTTCCTTTCAAATCCCGCGCATGCACGTGCGCTGCAATCTGATTGGCTGAAACTTTAAATGACTATAACTCCTTTGGTTTTTAACCAAACAACATGAGATTTAGAACATAGATAGACATAATGAATTCCTACAAGATGGTATGGTCACCATTCACATGCATGCACGTGTGTGCACGTGTGCTTTGATCGGATTGGCTGAAAAAAAATCTTAATATCTTTTCTGTTTTTTTTACAAAATGCTTTGAAATTTAAAACAAAGACATACTTTGAGATGTCCTACAATATGATAAATAATAATTGTCATGAAAACACGCACATGCACGTGCGTTGCAATCTGATTGGCTTAAACTTTAAATGGCTAAACTCCCTTGTTTTTCAACCAAACAGGATGGGATTAAGAACATAGACATAAACATAAATGCATAGATTTTGCCTTCTTTAATGAAACTTACAGAGAATATGGCACGAGAAGATAGTTGGGGAGGGTTTGGGGAACATCTGTAACGGTTCCCGTTACAATTAGCACTAGTTATTTTTCTTCTTCTTCCTGGGTACTTTTTTGTCCGCGAGTGATCTTGTAAACTGTTCACCCGAAGTAGGTTAAACCTTTTTAGGGTTAGTAGACATGTTATGTAGATTTGCGGAATCAAGGTCATTTTGCGCGCACGTGCTTGCAAGAGCGCGCACGTGCAACACATAAAATGACTAATATAATAGATATGGCCTTAACTTTTCTATTTTTTGATTATATGCTTTTAAACTCATAATATAAATGTATAATAGTATTATACACTTGATGACATTATCAAAATAGCAAGATCTCATGCGCATGCACGTGCGCTTCGCTCTGATTGGCTGAAACTAAAGTCTTAATATCTTTTTTGTTTTTTGACAAAATCCTTTGAAATTTAGAACATAGCCATGCATTAGGATATCCTTCAACATGATATATAGCAATTATCATCAAAACACGTGCATGCACGTGCGCTGCAATCTCATTGGCTTAAACTTTAAATAGCTATAACTCACTTGGTTTTCAAGCAAACAGGATGGGATTTGGAACATAGATAGATATAATGGACTTTACAAGAAGGTATTGTCACCATGCACATGCAAACATGTGCATATAGTGCGCTGCAATTTGATTGGCTGAAACTTTAAACAGCTATAACTGCCTTAATTTTCAACCAAACGGAAAGGGATTTAGAACATAGATAGATGTAATGGACTTCTACAAGAAGGTATGGTCAACATGCCCATGTATGCATGTGCGTGCACGTGAAATGAGTAAAATAAAAAAAAAAAACACTTGAATGAGCGTATTTATTAATACTTTTGGATTTAATACTTTAATATTTAGTATATTAAAATATATAAAGATTGTGTAGACAAGATGATATTGTCATTACGCATTCACATGTGCGCACGTGCAATGCTAAAATGTGAATGAACTTGGAACACTTCTGGGTAAACGTTTAAGTCTCAAATGCAAAGATTTTGTCTTATTTAATGAAGCTTACAGGGAATATGGCACCAAAAGGGGGTTGAGGAGCGTTTGGGGAACATCTGTAACGGTCCCCGTTACAATTAGCACTAGTTAATTCTGCTTTACACCACATTATGAATATGCTATAGCAAAATACATCTTAAGTTTCATCATCAAAGTACTTAACATTTTTGTAAGGATTTAACTGAAGCTAATATATGCTTGATATTTGTTTATAATTAAGTGTCTTTGATCACAGTATTAGTCCGATAAATAGTAATTTCTTCGTTGCTTTTAAACTGAAGCGTTAGTTTTCTAGAATTTCAAATGGTGAATTTTGGTTCGAGATATTCTAATTTTAGAATTGTTTGTTTGGAATTATTAATCAACTGAATCTTATATATTAATATCTAACAATTAATGTCTTACATAGAACTTCAGAACACAAATATATCTTAATAGGTAATTTACATAATTTTTGTAAGAGAGTCTGTATTTTAGGGTTTCGTTAGAAATGTTTGCAATCGTATTTTGCAGTAAAATTAACCTTTTTGTTCAATATCAGAAAAACAACATCCTTTAAACAGGATCGTTGAAAATAATTTAGCTTTTCAGATTTGGAATTGAAGCCAAGTTCCTCTTAAATACAAGAGTAAAAATGATTGTTCATACAAAGTCGATATTATCAAAATCATTTTCATGTTGTCTTTCCAATTCTTGTACCATTTCGAATTCAATAAAATTTAAAAAATCTTTATGAATTTAGAAAAATGTGGGCAGCATCTCATTTTTGAACGAGCAGAACATTGTGAAACATGGAAAAATATAACTTAATACAAACAGTCATATTATCCAAAATAACTTAACTAATTTGATACTTTTCATTTAATAATTTGCTTTAATTCCTTAATTGGAGATGTTTATCATTAGGCGCCCGGATTGTAAGATCCGGGGCGTATATTGTTTTTGTCCGGTCTGTCTGTTTGTCTGTGTGTTTGTTTGTCTGTTTGACTGCAAACTTTAACCTTTGCAATAACTTTTGCATAAAAGATAAAGACTTCATATTTGGTATGCATACTCCACGGCCTTGTGATCTTGACTGTGACCTATATGCCAAAAATAGCTTTTTATCTGCAAACTTTAACCTTCGCCATAACTTTTAAACCATGAAAGATAGAGACTTCATATTTTATATTCCTTCTCCACTAATTTAGCTCTTTTAAATGACACCAAGGTCAATGACCTTGTGACCTTTACTGTGACCTGTATGCTAAAAATAGTTTTTTCGTACCTTTGCCAAAACTTTCGAACCATAGAAGATAGAGACTGCATATTTAGTATGCATACTCCACTAATTAATCTCTTTCAAATGACACCAAGGCCAATGACCTTGTGACATTGACTGTGACCTATATCATGATAAAATTAGTTTTTTCCTACCTTTGTTATAACTTTTGAACCACAAGAGATAGAGACTTCATATTTGGTATCCATACTTTACTAATCAATTTCTTTCAAATGACACCAAGGTCAATGACCCTGACTGCGACATATATGCTAAAAATAGTCTTTTAGAATTTTGTTGCCGCCAGGCGCATAGTGTTTCACAAACACATCTTGTTTAATATATTATTTTATCAATCAATCATTTAACACCTGTTAAGTATAAAAACATGATAACAATCAGCGATTTATCTAAAAAATCAAACAATCCAAATCTGTGATTAGGGTATAAACACGAAATTCAAGAAGCATTCTTCGTACAATTTAGTTTAGTTACTTAGTAATTCTTATCATCTAGAGTCAGGAAAACATCCAAATTTGAATCACAATTTAATAGTAAATGGCAAAATTTTATTGCAGAAATGCTTAAAGTCTTAAAGGTTTAAAGTTTATATAATTTTTCAGTCAGGAGAAGAAAACCATTCATTAATGCTATTGAAACATTTATTGTCTATGATTCATTAATGCTGTAGAAACATGTATTTTCAACTCTCATCACATAAAATCTTAAGGAGAAGCTCATCTTTAATTACGTATTTTTATTAGAAACAGACTTACCAAATAACTCTGATAAAAACGTGTACACATTGACACCACCAGAGATAAGGTATAAATAGGTACTGCCTTGTTTATCAACCAATTGGAGCCTTCGAAATTCCGGAAAAGATTTTCTTTTGTTTCATGGCTTGTTTGCAAATGAAACTTTTTTCCCTAGGATTAAACAAAAATTCTGCATTTTCTTCAATTTTTCTTTATTTCAAATTGTTGTTTTCATTTGCCATAACAACATAACAAAATATAATCAACGTGTATAGTGGATTTCATTCTCTCATGTTCTACAATACATGAAAATAATGAAAATAGTGTTCAAAAATGTACATTAAACATTGCACCTATGCAGTGCAATTCAATACTGCTAGAAAAAAAACCTTAATGATCAGGAACGAATATCATAGTACAAGAGATTATACTTAAGACATGTGTACTTATCGTGCATCTATCACAGTTTCATTATTTTGTAGAAAATGTACATAATGTACAATTCATCTATTGCAATATCTTTAAACCTCTAGGGACAGGTACACAATGTACAATTCCTCTATTGCAATATCTTCAAACATCTTGGGACAATGGATAAAACAGAAATGTTATCAACTGCATGGATACACAGATAAATACATAATTCTGCAATTTGGTGTACACAAAAAAAAAAACAACAACAAAAATGCTTGTAACGGAACAATTAGTGTAAAATGATGAAATGATTTCAAATAGATCTCTGATAATCAAAAATTGGATTGTTTTCTGCAACGAAAAAAATCTACCACTGAACTGTGACAGTTATTAGAAGTAAGATTAATTGATATATACAGTTGCACAAAATGTGACAAGCAACGAATTGTTAACATTGGACACAACTTTAACAACAATCGAAATATTTGTATAAACAAAAATATCGCTTAAATATATACATGCTCATTGTTACATTTGTTTAAAATTTTTGACTTATTACTCATAATATAAATTAAGTATAAATTCAGTTCACATAGTTTTTACAGCAGACAAGCATTATATACACATGTATTAACAATAAAGGGGCGTTTTCAAATAACTCTCATATTATCATATAATCAAAGAAATCAGTCGAACATAAATCATTGACTGAGACTTTTACATCTGAACATAACCAAAATGAAAATTAATAATAGAAAAAAACATAGTTAAACACAAAAAGTAGAAAAATTATGTAATGAAAAAAGAAAATATTGTGAAACAATTTGATAATATCATACAGCTTGAAAGCTTCTATAGAATATATACAAAGAGTCCTTAGATCATCATGTGTACCACATCTTTATAAAACTTAATTTATTACTAATATCAGAAAATGATTTTCTTAGGAAAGCGGTAATTTCAAAATCATCAGACAATTTCAAAATTAAAATTTAAAGGTTCTATGTCAAGGAAAGAAACCCAAAACAGCATCGCAATTTTGCAGGTAAACATGTTTTCCTTCACTGGATTCATATAGTGCTTTGTCCCCAAGTCCTTTTAATAATTAGATTTCATATAAGCAAATCCCATGCAATGCCTTTTCGATTTGAAATAAAACTGTTTCTTATTTCAACAGGATATATTTTTTTAAGAAAAGCATTTAAATTTGGGTCATCAGAAATGAGATGTTTTGTCATTTTGAATAATCTTTGCCTCTGTTGTAATTTCAGCTACAGCTTTGTAACTATTTGGTCTTAAAAGTTGGGATGGACGGTGAACAAATGGATAGTAATATTTTGACACATTTATCGAGAAACAGTCCTTATTTGGCTGTGAAAGAAGACTTTTTCTCCATAGGTAGAACTCGAACTCTGTGGTCATTCATCCAAGTTTTTCGTTCATTACAGCGATCGAACTACATATCTGCAGCTATTGTTATTATTGTCGATATAGAATGATGTTTGAAATTGCAGTTACTGTCGACATAGAATGGTAAGATTGATATACAAGCAAACAGGGAACGATAACACCGAAATGAATACGGTTTACAAAAATGTACATCGGTATCTCTATAAAAGCGTGTTTAGTCTCGCGTACTAATGGTTATCTTAGAAAAATGGTATGTGCTGGAACACACGGAAAAAGGAGTAAGTCAAATGATTTTTTTTAAAAAATCAGACAGCATGGTGCTTATACAAATCATCCAAAATAAAGAAAAAAGAAGCACTTGTATAAATGGAATTACTTAAAAGTATAATATCATTTACATTAAAAGTTGCCATAGGAACTTGATAATAAAAGAATTTTTTTGAAAGCCCACATGTATTATAGTGGGAATGCATTTCTTGAGAAAACAAATCTATCTTACATCAAGTGATTTGTATGTAACAAAGTACATTTATCAACATGTACTACTGAGAACATAAACATGAAATGCATCTTAACTTTGTTTTTTATAAAACTTAATTTCAAGTTCATTATTTACTTTAAAGCACACAATTACATCACGCGAACAACTTCGAGTGTTCAAGATTTTAATTATAGTTTTAAACTAAAAATATATTTTTGGTATATAACATTTATTTTTTTCAGGACTGGCATACATATCAGTAAAATCAAGATATTTTGATATACAATACTTGTTGCCAGTATGTATGGTAGGCGAGTACTGTCCAATATGTCGATATAGACAAAAGCTGAATCTGGACAGTATAACTGATACATTATCGGTTATACTGAACTCAAAGTTGCAAACAAATCCTCCTTTTGTATATGAATACCATACATATGAGGCAATGATAAACACATATTTCTATACAATGATACAGTGCAAACCAAGGAATCATGACTTAGAATGTATGTGTGGATGTAATTTTGCGAAATGTAACTTTTTACAAACAGAAAGCAGTCGTTCCTTTCTTTAAAACACCTGCTGACAAATCTTCTAGAATAACTTGGTATTCTTCATCAGTGACATTGGTACCTAGCAATTGTTTCATACATGAACATAGATTTCTATTGCTTAAGTACGAGTGCAGGAGTCATCGCACCATGTGCTTAGTTCCTCTTTGATGACACAACCAGGACTGTTCGAATTTTCACTGCTATTGTCAATTTCTGTGGTCTTCTCACTTGTGTTCTCGGATTCCCACGTTACAAGTTTTTCACGAATGTCATCTGTTATAACACCGCCATCAACCTCCGAACTGTGGTGTTTATACTGCAAAATAGTTATACATCATAAAACAATATTCTTTAACCAAAGCTAATGTCGTCATTAATAAGGAAAATGACGTCTTATGTCGTCATTAAAAAAGAAAACGAAGCTTAAGAATTTTTTTATTAAAACATATTTCTGTATAACTCTCAAACAACATGACGGCGAACACCATTTTCATTTGGATGCTTATACTACTTTCGACAAACACCCCACTAGAAGTTTGCAAGTAAAAAGAAAGAATTCTCAATTTCATAGATTTATTAACAAATGCAACAGAATAGCAATAAATATATATATGAAAATATATCAATATGCCCTAACTATTATAATTAAATTCAACATAACAAATTTAACATAACAATATTCACTGAGTCATTTTTAACACAAAATCCTACACAACGTACAGTAAAAATAAGAAAATTTTTTTCATTATCCTAATATAGGAATTAAGCCATGCCCGCATGGATTATAGCAATTTTAGTGAAGGTGCAATCCACGCAAAATATCAAATTGCACAATTGCCAGCAAATAACCTTAATAAGTAATTGAGCTAATACACATTTTCCACGTCTTCTGTGAAAATGGTGTTAATAAAAATATCGATTATTTTATGTGCGTAAGTAATAGCAAGTTTGATACTGATTTCGTGAATCGAATCCCCTCCCCTGCAGTCAATTTGACTTACACCATGACGTCATGTAGATTATCATTTTGTATTGTTTTTGATTTTAGCATAAGAGCTAAGTAAAATAAGATTGCTGCCTGTCTTGAAGATTAAAACACCTCCATATTTTTTTTATCAATATTAAAACTATATATATTGACGCTTACGTGACTAGACAATACTGAATTTGTTACCGGTTAATTAAACATATTTGATATTTGTAATAATAGTAAGCAGTGGACACAGAGACATTATAGTACCCAGACTTAAATATTTTCACAAACATATTTCACTAAATAAAACGCTTAATTTTTACAAAATCTAATATGAAATACAGACTATCTAATTCTAATTAATAATCTACATCTAATTTTCTTACAAGCATCACTGCTTTGACATGAACATAAAGTCTTAATAGAAAAGCTTAAATAAATATCTGTATCCAATAATTACATATAAAAAAAAAAAGATTAATACAAATTAAACATAATCCAAATAAATTACAGTTTGATATATCACCATCTTAAATACAGGTGTACATGATTCTTAATACACCACTCCCAATCTCAGACAATATTATTTTATAAATATTATCAACATCTAGTCCTATCAGATAGCTTAATAATATTTCATTCACTCTGTTCTCAGTATAAATTAGTCACGCAGCTATACAATTATATGAAGCTCATTGACCACATCGCTCATCTGAGTTACTATGGCCCCGTTCTTTTTGATTAGAAGGGGTTTTCCTATATAAAACATGTGCTTTTTTTTCATCGCAGGGGCTTTTGAATTTAACTTGAAACTACACTACCAGAGGATGCCTCTGTATGATTTTATTTGTTGATCTTGATCTTTGATTTGAAAAAAAAATGAAGCATCACTACTTGAGGATGCTTCAATATAAATAGGACTAAAATCATATAAGGGTTTGACATGGCTTTGATTTTGAAAAATGCTTCCTCTATATTCCTATGAAAGACTTCTGCTTGTGTGGCTCCATCCTTACAGTAAGGACATGATATGAAGAAATTTGAACCTAGGTCATGTACATATACAAATGAAGTCTGGTCAAGTGGTTATAGAGAAGATGTGGTCCTTCATTTGATCAAATATAAATCCCTTTACTCATGGATGCTTTATGGCATAATATGAAATTGCCACAGTGGTTCTTGAGAGGAAGTAAATAATGGTAAACAATTTACAGAAGACACACGACTGACAACATACAGACACCCCTTGATCAGAAAAGCTCACTTGTGCCTTTGGTTCAGATGAGCTAAAAAATGGAGTGTTGAACAAAAACAGTTGAAATTTCCCTCACTGGGCAGTTATTCCCACGTCAATAACGGGTTTCAATTCAAACTGTTTCCTCTTAGAATTAAGACTCTAATAGTAAACACAAAATTTCCATTTTATATTGAATTGAATCGGCCTGGATGATTCACATATTCAATATTTAACAGATTAGTAAGCACTATGAGGTACATCGTTGCTAGTAAATTGTTTATTTTCACAATCCTTCAACATTCATTTCTTCTAGAATTGTAGGAAGCACAGGAGTGTTGGGTACCATAGAATCGGAAGGAATCCTGACCATAGTCCCGCTTCCCGATGTTTTTACGAAGGGTTTCGAGAATCCAGAGTCCATGAACGCCTCGTCTCCTATGTCAATGGGTGCACAGGAATCCCGAAGCAGAGACAAATAGGACATGTTTCCCCCCGATTTGCTCATCAAGCTCTGCGACATTGCTGGAGCCACTGGACTTCCACACGTCACTTGATTTGCTAGAGTTGTAGAACTGGTGAAAACTGGTGATATGGAATCGAAGGGATCGGATACAAATGTGCTGGTTGTATTAGGAATATTGTTCTCAAATTCGTTTTGAACAGGATGAGACCGATGGTTGGTCATTTCTAGCTGTCTGTTCAGAAATGTCTCTTTTCCTACGTGCGCTTGAAGAGGATAATGCTGAGTTTGCGACATCGGATTTATAAAATTTGAGTAAGTTACATTGCAGTCCCCCGCTGCATGGTTATATAATGGGTACTGGTCTATTGGGGAGTTTCCAGTGGTTGGTACTCCGCTGAAACATCCTACCACATCTTGGTCATCATGGTGGTATACATCCTGCAGTCCTTGCTGGCTACATGGTGTGTTCGCGATGACATCAGGTGTGGACATTGGATTAAATGAGTTGCTAGAGATTTCCACATTTGTCATCGCCTTTGCAAGATCTTTCAATAATTGCTCTGGGAGTTTTCCTTGGTCAAGATCAATGCAGTACTGTTTGTACTAAAGACAGTAAATAATAAAGAGATATAGCCTTTGTTATGTTTCACATCTTAGCACTAAACGTCTTGGGTTAAAATATAATATGGAGATGATATCATACGGCTTAAATGAGTAATTTTCAGTCTATAGGTAACCTCATACTCAATTGTTACACGCTGCACAAGATCGACAACTCCTGCAGCTCTACAGACTTGTAACTTTTTATTGCCTCCCTTAACAGATTTACCACGCGTGTTTCTTCTAATATCCCATTTTAATAGAATTTTTTCTGCACTAATGATTCAGTCATTTTTTTTTCTATTTGCTCTCAATTTTGCCCCGTTTCATGTTTTTTCCTTTCTTGAGACCATTCTACTAGCTTAAAACACCATAAGACCACTGAAATGGATTTTTGTACTCAGTTTATATATATATAGGACTTAACAGTGTAAAAAATATAAAATTTACAGAAAATATCATTTATGACGTAAGAAATGCAAATTCAACAGAAAACAATTTGAGATTCAATTTAACGTTAAGAACCGCATAGATCAATAAATTTACAGTAGGTTTAATGGGTCATCTGTATAATGTAAACAGCTGTAAATAATTATGGATATTCGAGGTTGTTCACCTTTCATTGACACAAATTAGACAATAACTTTTAACAATGATAAATACCGCTCATCAAGAAGGGTCAATGTCGACTTCAAACTGAATGGTCTCAGTATCAGTTAGACTGTTCGGACGGTCGATAACCTTTCGTTTTCTAGAACATTCCAACACGTATTTTGCTTTACCGAGCACACGGGCACCCAGACGACTTAGTGCTAAAAGGTTAAACTGTTTTTCCTCATTGACTACAGTAACAGGGCGGATCCAAGTCTATCACAGTGCATGTCTTTTTCAAAGAGAACATGCAGGGGAAAATCGCGAAAAGTAGAATGGAAATGTAAGAGGTATATCCAAAGTTTCCCTTTTTTTTTACACAATGGCAACGTCTCCGCTTTGCGCATAGTGTAAACATTAAAATAATTGGGAAATAACTTTTGATACAGATCAACACAATTGAATCTTTTTAACAAAATTTTCAGCTGATAGAAAGTTATAAATTTCTATCATCATCATTCTTGAATTGAAAAACGATCTGTTCAATAATAGCAGGGATCTTATCAATAAGTGCATTTTCTTTAAAAAAAAATCAAAAGAAATATGCGGTAAGAAAAACTGCTAATTGAACAGTGGTATGTCTTTCCTATCAATCAAGCAACCCTTTCCCTCATATGTATATGTATATTGTATTGCATGTGTATGATAATTATTATATACATTTTAACAATGTACTTTCTTTTTGCCCCACGAGGGCCCTTAATTGGTCAATAAATTGAATTGAATTGAATTGATTATAGGAAAAATCTTTAAAAATGTTATTCTCAAGAACCACTGGGCCAGGAAAGATGAAAATCATGTGGAATCATCCTCAGGTAGTGCAGATTCAAGGTTGTTCAAATCATGACCCCCGGGGCTAGGGTGGGGCCAAAATGGCCGACCCATGATTTACATAGGGATATATAGGGAAACCTTTTAAAATCTTCTTTTCAAGTACTTCAAAGCTATGATTAGTGATATTTATATGGAATCATCCTCAGGTAGTGTAGATTCTAGTTTGTTCAAATTATGAATGCCTGGAGAGGGGGGGGGGAGTAAATTCTAGCCCGATGTGCTCAGGTGAGCGCTGTGGCCCCTGGGCCTCTTGTTAAGTAAGGATTTGATCCTTTGAAGTCGCGGGTTTAAACCCCCACTGTGGGATGATTTTGTAAAGCAAAGTAGTGAGCAGCCAATTTTAAACATAACATGCAAGAAATATGGGTGGGGGGGATTTTAAAATTATGAATTAATAGAGGCTTTAACAAACGTTTATTGATAAGAAAAATAGTGTTATCTTTACCTCAGTAACCAATAAAACAAATTGTACTTGGTTGAATAATGAATGGACCTGGGAATATTGCCCTAGGCTACAATATGGCGGTTTAGGGGAATAACTTCTAGGAAAATATGTCGAGGAAAAGGATCTATATAATTATTATACCTCATTATAAATATTTTACACAACGCGTTTTCCGTTTGGTTCTAAGTTATCACGTGATCGGGCCATAAAACTTCATATTTCCCGTCGTCTGCACGCTTTTCATCATATTCCACCTCTTCGGAACACCTAGTGAATTTTCCCGCAATATAGTTCTCGTTCGTTGAACGAAAACTCCCGAGAGAAGTAGACGTCACAATAGCCTAGTTTACGTCTCTAAACTTTAAGTTAACTATGAAAGTGAATTTTAGAGCGGTGCCGAAATTGAAAGTTTATGTTTATATCAGAGCCTTGAAAGGTTTTGCTTGTTTCGGTATAATAAACAATTCATTGCATGAATGTTCGGGAAACATGAAGACTTATTCAGCCAAGAAATATCATATTCCCCTCGGGCAAAGCCCTCGGTAAATATGATTTTTCTTGGCCGAATAAGTCTTCATATTTCCCTCACTATCATGCAATAAATGTATAATATTCTACACAACGCGTTTTCTGATTGGTTCTAGATCATCACGTGATCGGGCTGTAAAACTTCATATTTCCCGGTCGTTGGCACGCTTTTCATCATATTCCACCTCTTCGGATACTTAGTGCATTTTCCCGCAATAATTATCGTTCTTCCGAGAGTAGTAGACGTCACAATAGCCTGCTTTACTTATATTTATAAGCCATGACGTCATATATTTGATATGACGTAAGAAAAATGAAATTAGTTGAAAATTTCCATGATTTCTACAGATACTTGTTTCGGAAATAAATTTAACCCATAACATTAACTATGGGTTCAAATTTATTTCCGAAGCTTTACCAGGTTTCTAATCCAGTACGCTTCTGTTCCGAATCAGAGGGAAAAAATCGTACAAACGATTTTCTAAATCGTTAAAACGATTTTAAAAATCGTACAAACGAATCAACAAATCGTACAAACGATTTCCTAACGCGTTCAAAAGATCTTTTAAATCGTTCAAACGATTTAACAATAACAAATCGTAAAATGATTACCTGAATTGTAGAAACAACCGCAGTTTCTCAATCCTTCAAATGATTTAAAAATTCGTACATGCGATTTTTTAGGTCACCTGAGTAAACTCAGGTGACCTATTGCTATCTGTTTTCGTCCGTCGTCGTGCGACGTCCGTCGTGCGTTAACATTTGAACATTTTCAGCTTCTTCTCTGCAACCACTGAACCATTTTCAACCAAATTTGGCACAAAGCATCTATGGGTAAAGGGAAACAAATATGTTGAATTTCATGATCCCTGCCCCCCTCGGGCCTGAGGGGTGGGGCCAAAACCACTAAAATTAATGCAATCTTTAAAAATTTTCTTCTTTACTCCTGGACATCAAGCAGTCAAACTGTTTGCATGATTGTAATCAGCAATGAGTCCTTTACCAAAATTGTGAAATTCATGGCCCTGGGTTCAGGGGTTCTAGTGCTAGGATGGAGCTAAATAAGAAGGTAGTGAAAATGCATTATTTCTTTGAAAATCTTCTTTTCTGCTCCTGGGTATTATATATATAGTGAAATGCATGAATTCTTTGAACATCTTAAATTTTGCTCCTGGTTAATATACTAATGATCTAATTACATATCTAAGGCCAGGATTTATTTTATTTTCAGTTTAACAAACCCTCCGCTCAAGATTTTGAATTTTCAGAAAAAAAAAAATAAAATAATTTTTTTTCTTTCCGAAGTCAAATTTGAGTCGGGACCGAGATTTCAAATTTACGAACTCGCACTTCCGGTTTTTAGACGAAATGTCGGGTAAATAAAGCTAGATCTGAGAAGATAGCTTGGTTTAGTGTAAAATTCATCGATAAGAGTGCCATTCAAAACGTTTCACCCGTTCAAAGGACAAATAAAATGCTGACGACTTTGTTGCACAATTACATGCTGGTGAGATAATTATGTATTCGTTTCAAAAGTAACTGTAAATTTTAGGCATCAAGTAAATTTTAGAACAATTAATGTCTACACATTCACCTAACACATATTAAAAAAATGAAGATATATTGAAAGACTTTTAAAGAATTGATTTTTTAAAATATATTTTGATCAACATCACAAAATTTATATAACTGGCCCAAACTGGCAGATGACGAAATAAGCAATTTAAAAATGGTCTACTTTCCTATTTGTAAGCATTATGTGTCCAGTGGTAAGGAGCCTATTAGGATAGCATAAAAAAAGAATGTACAAAAGTTAATAATTGATTTATCAAAAAAAAAAAATTATTTCCTCTTCTTTTGGGACTTTTTTATTCTCATGTTCATAACTAAGTCTTAACATAAAAAAAAATGCTGGCCTTATAATGAAGAAAGGGGCCTCTTTCAAAATAGATAATTTCAGGGCTGCTGGGTCAGGGGTACCAGGGGGGTACTTTGACTAAAAATGAATTAATGCTTTGAAATCTGCCCTTTGATAAGCAATGGTGCCTCTTTCAAAATGTGAATTTCATGGCTTTTGGATTAAAACACGAACCAAATACAATCGCTGGAAAGTTGTTACATGATACTCAGGTGACCTATAAGGCCCGTGGGCCTCTTGTTTTTTATTATGGCGTCGAGCGAAGTATTGTCATTAACCTACAATGTACTTTGTATCTATATTTTTAGCTCTACTGGTCAGAGACCAGAAGAGCTTATGCGATAGTAATGCGTCCGACGTCCGTCCGTCTGTCTTTCTAGCTGTCTGTCCGTCTGTCTGTAAACAATTTTTCAAAACGCTACTCCTCCTACAATTTTAGTCTGATTTCAATATAACTTGGCACAAAAGTAAACTACTCTAAGATACATTAAATAGTGCATCGGTTTTTGATTGCGATGAACGATGTTGCCATGGTTACTAAAAATAGAATTTTCTTTGAAATTCCTTTAAAATGCTACTCCTTCTACAGTTTTAGTCTGATTTCAATATAACTTGGCACACAAGAAGACCACGCTTAGATACATAAAATAGTGCATCAGTTTTTTATTTCGATGAACGGTGTTGCCATGGTTACTAAAAATAGAATTTTATGTGAAATTCCTTTAAAATGCTACTCCTTCTACAGTTTAAGATCTGATTTCAATATTACTTGGTACAGAAGTAGACTACACTAAGTTAGATAAAATAGTGCATCGGTTTTTGATTTGGATGAACGGTGTTGCTATGGTCACTAAAAATGTGAAATTCCTTTAAAATGCTACACCTTCTACAATTTTGATCTGATTTTAATATTACTTGGCACACAAGTAGACTACACTTAGATACATAAAATAGTGCATTGGTTTTAGATTTCGATGAATGGTGTTTCCATGGTAACTAAAAATAGAATTTTCTGAGAAATTACTTTTAAACCCTACTCTTTCTACAGTTTTAGGTTGATTTCAATATTACTTGACACAGAAGTAGACTACACTAAGTTACATAAAATAGTGCATCGGTTTTTGATTTCGATGAACGGTGTTGCCATGGTTACTAAAAATAGAATTTTCTGTGAAATTCTTTTAAAATGCTACTCCTTCTACAGTTTTAGTCTGATTTCAATATTACTTGGCACATGAGACAAGTAGACCACACTTAGATACATTAAATAGTGCATCGGTTTTTGATTTCGATGAACGGTGTTGCCATGGTCACTAAAAATAGAATTTTCTGTGAAATTTCTTTAAAATGCTACTCCTTCTACAGTTTAAGATCTGATTTCAATATTACTTGGCACACATGTAGACTACACTAAGATACATTAAATAGTGCATCGGTTTTTGATTTCAATGAACGGTGTTGCCATGGTTACTAAAAATAGAATTTTCTGAGAAATTACTTTAAAACGCTACTCCTTCTACAGTTTTAGTCTGATTTCAATATTACTTGGCACATAAGTAGACCACACTTACATACATAAAACAGTGCATCGGTTAATCTTAGTAGCACTAAAAATGATATCATTAAAAAGTACGTTGAATAGGGAATGATAAATGCATTACTGTACATTTATTTCTTTGTTTTTGAAGGGGGGGGATAGAAAGGAAAGGCCTTAATAGTTATATATTTTTTTTATTAGTTTATTTTATGAAGAGTCTGTGTATTGAAATATGTCATTTGTAAATTGGCTTTCTGTATTCAGGTTTAAATAAAATTAGAGATTTTTTTCAGTCTTAAAATTGTTCTTCAAAAATAAATAAGTGAGAAGTTTGCTATCCTTTAGTGTTTCATGTGATTGCAGGCAATCAAATTAGGATTTTCATTCAAGAATTGTTTTAATGAATTTATAAATTTACTCTTGAAAATCAAGAATTTTTAGTAAATTTTCTATTGAGAAATACCAAGTTGTTTTTAGCCGCAATGAAGTTCCTTATTATATAATATATTAATGGATCTTTAAGTAAAGGAAAATCTGAATTTAAATTTTCTAATTTGTAGCAATATCTAAGTAATCTGTTGACAATATCATAATGTAATGGATATCAACCTAGTTCTAAAAGAGAAACATGGGTCATATTTTTCCTATTCAAGTCTTTAGAGTTTTACAGAATTTATGTAAAATTTCAATTGTAAAGTTTTATAGAATAGTTACCTCAAAACATCACTAGATATCTTTATTTTTTAATTGTTAACATTAAATATTCCACATATTTTTCTGAGCCATAAAGAAATATAGGCCTAATAGTGTGATCGAAGACATTGAGGCTAGGGGATATCCCAGATTTAATTAAGCAGGGAAAATCCTTTCGTAGCTTGATGAAAGCTTTTAGTCCATTTTTGTTTAACTAAGGTTTTATCAAAGAGAAAGTCTCAGAGGCTGCAAAATAGATGCCTGGTGTATTCATAACTTGATTCACATTTAATATTAATATATTTATTGTGAAATGTGTGTTTAATCATTCTCCTTGCTTTATTAATAATACTAGTGATAATATGAAGAACTAAAAGATGGCAAACTCGTCACTATTTTATTTTTGAAAAAAAAAAACAATTTTAGACTGGAAAAAAATATCTTATTTTATAAAAAACTGAATACAGAAAGTCAATTTACAGATTACATGTTTCAATACACAGACTCTCAATAATAAAGGTACTTTTTGATGATTTCATTTTTGATGCTACTAAAATTATTAGGAAGTTAATCTTTTTATCTACTTACAAGATATCTTGTGTATTAGCCTTGAAAACGGAAATAATATATCAACAAGTAAAATGAAGGTCATATACAACTTGAGATCCCACCTCTGATATTTCGGAGGTCAGTGTTTGCTCTGTTCCTATTTTTGTATTGTTTTATGGACTTTGATATTGAATACTGTTCGTTATCTCCATGTCTTTCTTTCATACAGACATGTTTACTTAGCTTGGGGATGTCTCATTAATTTGGTCGTTGTTTGAAATATATTTTTACTTTACCTTAATAATAGAATTCACTTCCTTGGTGTACCAGAAAACACATACGCCTGTCAGCATTGTCTACGTTGGATGTCGCGGAATCGACTCATTCATTAGCCAGAGAATTATAGGTCGCGTACAGCTGCACTACAGTATACTTCTAAAAAAGTAAACAAAACATGAGTCAGTTGCTCTGAATAGAAGAAATGAGTTTAACAATTTTTAAAATACCGACTAGCACAGTAGCCCTGTATTTAAAAAACACTTTGTTTTCTATTTACTGTAGGGGTAAATTGCATGTTTATGTTAAAATTCGATCTGTATTTTAGCATGTGAGAGGCCCCGGTTAAAATGAAGACTTTTTAGTGATTTCAAGTTTTTTCCTTAATAAATGATAGTATTTAGCGTATGGAATGAATGTATGGCGTTTACAAACTATTATTACCGTGCGACTAATATTTCATATTTAAAGAATCTTCATGTAGACATTTTTAATAGCAGTCATATTTTGATATCTATATTGGCATTTTTGAATTGCTTCACTACAAACATTTAATAATTCTGCAAATCAGGGGAAGGGGTCAATTAACCCCTCTATCTGAGCATCCTCCTCTTTCTTTAAGCGGGGGACACAAATTCTGTGATTTAGCTTTCCCTTTGCCGGAAATGGCTACATACGCGATGAAGTGTCGTAAATTATCAACGTATTTCCCAATGAAATGTTAATAAGTTGATTCAAAATGATTTAAAAGCTGATACATGTAATCTTAAAATAGGGATTATTTGAAAATTGACATTAAAAATTAAATGAAATTTAAAGTTCATATTTTTATTAAAATTTTTGATACTGTTCCATATATCTAGTATCAAACATTGATGATTGAAAAGAATTTTTAAAACTATAGTTCACTGTATTAGTTTGAAGCTATATGACAAATATTTCGTCTTCAAAATATTATCAAATGATTAATGATTACAGCTTACATTTCCTAAGAATTAACTATAAATAGGATTATTTTTCTCATTATGAGACAAAAATATGTTTTCATTCATATGGGCCATCTTGACATATTATGATGTTTACCTGTAAGCCAGAACATGCTGACTCAACAATCCTGTTCACGGAATCATTTCAGGACACTTTCACACAAACGAAAAACATAGAAGAATTTCAAACATGACATATGTGACTCTTGCTTCAATTGGTCAGCATGTTTATCAAAAACTGTTGTTAAAGATGGACATTAATAGTTCAACATATCCTTCTTTTTATATATAGACTATATACTTTTTAAATTTAAAAAAATACACAATGCATGTCACTTATATTTATTCAATTTATTATATTCTTTGACAAGTTCACAAAAATAACTTTAATTTAAGGTTGCATTTTTTCACTTTTAACAATTTTGTTAAAGAATCAGTTTGTTTATTTTTATTCGCAGCTGACTTGCACATTTTACAGATCGAATTTTAACATAAACATGCAATTTACCCCTACAGTAAATAGAAAACAAAGTGTTTTTTAAATACAGGGCTACTGTGCTAGTCGGTATTTTAAAAATTGTTAAACTCATTTCTTCTATTCAGAGCAACTGAACTATTAAGGCCTTTCCTTTCTCCCCCCCCCCCTTCAAAAACAAAGAAATAAATGTACAGTAATGCATTTATCATTCCCTATTCAACGTACTTTTTAATGATATCATTTTTAGTGTTACTAAGATTTATAAGGAAGTTAGTTACATGACATGTTGTGTATTAACCTTGAATATGGAAATAATATATCAACAAGTAGAATGAAGGTCATATACAAACAAGTTTACAAAGCTCTTGAATGTTTCATAACTGGGTCGCAGTTTGAATTATATTTTTCTAAGCCTTATTACCATTATTCACTTCCTTGGTATAAAAAGAAAACTCACACATCAGTCAGCATGGTCTACGTTGGCGGTCGCGGAATCTTGTCACTCATCAGCCAGTGGACCAAAGGTCACGTGCCGATGCACTACAGTACAGACTTAATTAGGCATTAAAAACGTAAACAAAAAATGTGTCATTTGCTCTGATTAAAAAAAAAAAGAAGAATGAGTGAATCAATTCCTAAAAATACCAAAGGACAGTTGCCATGAATGTAAATAACTTCGTGCACTTAGTGTTCTGTAAGGGTAAAATTGCACGGTTATATTAAAAAGGATCTGTAAAATGTGCAAGTCAGCAAATAAAAATGAAAAAAAAAAATTAGTAAACAAAATTATTAAAATAAAAATAAAAAATTGCAAACTTTGTTATTGTTTTTGTGGACTTTTCAAAAATGGATGTGTTCTATATTTTTAAATTTTAACAGCAAAATTATAGTCTATATAAAACGAAAGATTTTTTCGATAAACATGTTGACAAATTGATACAATGGTCACATATGTCATGTTTGAAATTCTTTATGTGTTTTATTTGTTTTTATGCGCCCGAATTTATTCGGGACGTATATTGTTTTTGTGCTTTTTGTCTGTTTGTATGTTTATTTGTTTGTCTGTTTGTTTGTCTGTTGTCAACTTTAACCTTCCTTATAACTTTTGAACCGTGAGAGATAGAGACTTCATATTTAGTTTGCATAATCCACTAATTAAGTACTTTCAACTGACACCAAAGTCAATGACTTTGTGACCTTGACTGTAACCCATATGCTAAGATTAGCTTTTTCGAAATTTCGCCATAACTTTTGAAACATAGAAGATAGAGACTTTATAGTTGGTATGCATACTCCACTAATTAAGTGCTTTCAAATGACACCAAGGACAATGATCGTGTGACCTTGAATGTTACCTATTTGCTTAGAATTGCTTTTTAGAACTTTGTTGCCGCCGGGCGCGTAGTGTTTCACAAACACATCTTGTTTGTTTGTGTGAAAGTGTCCTGAAATGATTCCGTGAACAGGATTGTTGTGTCAGCATGCTCTGGCTTACAGGTAAACATAGCAAATATGTCATGGTGGCAAATGAATGAAAACATATTTTCGTCCCATAATGAGAAAAATAATTTTATTTATAGCTAATATATCTTATGAAATGTATGATGTAATTAATCTTTTAATAGTATTTTGTTTACGAAATATTTGTCATTAAAGTTTAACCTGAAATTTTCATTTAATTTTCAATGTAAATTTTATAAAATTCCAATTACAAGTTATCAGCTTTAAATGCATTTCGGAAATATTTTAATAAGTGGATAATTTAAGACAATTTTCATCGCGTATTGCTTTTTCCCGCGAAGAGTGTTTACATGTATGTATCGCAATTGGTTCGATACACAATTACCTATACAGAGAGCTATATATGTGATCTATCTCTAAATAAAAACAACTATTTACACATAAGTTGCTATAACAGGGCCTTTAACTACTAGTTTTTCGTTTAAAGACACCATTGTTAAAGTTTTTAGTTTAATTTTGACTGACGTGTTTCTCAAAAATTGTTAGATCAATAATGTCATTTTGACCAGAGATTACTGCTTAATAAAGTTGCTCAACACATAGGGTTCATTACAGCCGTGACTTGTCTTAATTGAATGCTTACGCATTGTTTACAACTGATCCCATTCTTGATCTGTTGGTTCCAGAGTCTTTACAAATTTTTTTTATTGGTCATTCTTAGCTATTTAACATCAATTCCTTAAAGTCAAGCATTACTTTAATTTTTGCATATCAAAAACTTCAGTTGTCTGATTTAGTTTTAATTACCTTATAGCGAGTTTTCTTGGTGGGTGTAAAATTTGGCGTTTTACCTGCTCAAAGGTATGCTATTACTTTTGACGTCTCTTAGCAGATAAACACTTAGAAAAGAACTTACTATATTAGCGATTAAAATTTTCGCGGGCTACCATCAGAACGCCAAAAGAAGCCAAAATTAGTATCCCGCTAAAACATACCGCTATCATACGTCCTGCTAAAACAAAAAAAAAACCAATAAAATGAACGAAAGAAATAATCAAATAAATGTATAAACTCAAAAGCAGAAACATTTATAAATGGAAAAAGAAAACTTCTAAGTACATAATGTTTTTATATCATTCTTTGAATGAACAGTGAAAGAATTATATTTTTAACATAACTACACAAAGTAACCCCCTGTAAAGTAGAAATGACTTAAAAGAATAAT
This sequence comes from Saccostrea glomerata, assembly GCA_003671525.1. Taxonomy (NCBI): domain Eukaryota; kingdom Metazoa; phylum Mollusca; class Bivalvia; order Ostreida; family Ostreidae; genus Saccostrea; species Saccostrea glomerata. The sequence continues at coordinate 434,131 of PRKT01000270.1, read as the reverse complement.
CTCAACGATTTTTAGGACACAGCTAGATGAACAAAAATCTAAGGCTCTGTAGAGAAGTTCTTTGCTGGAAATAACCAAATATTTTAATTATATAATAGTATTGTCCTTTTGTGCACTTTGCCTCAACAGTAGTCAGGGTTTTACACATGGTGCACGAGCCGGAGACATCTATGTTTAATGGCCAAGGAGTCCAAAAAAATTGGGAGCTGTGTACTATTTCGGCATGCTTACGCTATGAATCCTTAAAACACTTGTGATACAAAAATATTTAGGGTTTGACTATGTAGAGACAAAAAGAAGACGTTGTGGAGCATGGTAAATTACATTGTAACGTCAAAAAACAACATCAGAAAAAGTTTCTCAAAATCATATTGACTTTTCATTTCAATCAGGGATTGTAGCGTCTTCAACATTCAAAAAAATGTATCATTAACACTTGACTCCAATTGTTCGAGTAGCTAAAGTTAAAATGTCAATGTTTTCAAAATTCTTTACGGCGTAACGCTGCTTTCCCAAATTCCTGAATAGTGAAGCGTAAATCTTGTTTTATAACGTTACAAACTCTCTGAATAAGCCTTTAAACTTTTATCTGTTTCTTCCATTGTCTGATTCAGTCTCTACCCCTCAAAATTTGTTCTTTCCATTATATTCAAATGAACGGCTTATTTCATATATATACTGTATATTTCTTGGTTTATCCAGTATTTTCAGAGTATGTTTTTGAGCTTTCTCGAATGCAAAACAAAATTTTATTTTCTCTCGCTGCACCGTGACGTTCTTCGACGTCATGGTTTTTTGCTTTTTTAAAACAAATGCTTCTTTATTTAGAAATTGATATTTTTTAAACGAAGTTATGTATTACATTACAATTTAGTATCTTAAGTAAAAGAACAATACTAAATTAAACATTTAAATTTAATTTTTTTCAAGCGCCATTCATTAGAATGATGGCTATAAATATTATAATTAAATTTATAAAAGCGTGTAATTAGTAAAATAAAAAAAAGAACTCATTTATGACCCTTGGGCCCGTTTTACAAAAGAACTTACGACAAAGATAAAAATTTCATCTAACTTTTTAACTAAAATTATATTGAACATGGTTTTAATCTTTTTCAAAGGAATGCAGTAAGAAATTTTTTTTCTAACAATTTTAAACAAAATCAATCATTTTATAAAATTTTACAATTTTTGATCTTAATCGTAAGTTCTTTTGGATTCCAAAACTTCATAAGAATCCTTACAAACAAAGATACATTGCAGGTTCCAGTAAATGTTCAACCAAGCCTCTTTCGTTACTCCTCACTAAGATATTGACAGTATTGAAGGAAAAACTTCAACAGTACTGTGCAACTATATATTCAAGAAGTGGTATGAATCAGACGTGGATACTCAAAAATTCAAAAGAACTTTTGGACAATTTGAAATCACAAGATTTAACCAAAATCAACAGCTTAAAACTTACGACTTTCGAACTTTATACACAACCATTCCCCACGATAATTCAAAATCCAGGCTTTTTATTTCATTGATAGCTGCTTTTGCAATAAAGTGGAACTGGTAAATTTACTAACTCATTGGTCATTTGCAAAATTATATTGTTAAAAAAGATTCTGATTGCACACACAAGTTCTCTGAAGTTGACATCAAGAAGATGCTTGAGTTTCTGATTGACAATATCTATGTGGTTTTTGGAGACCAGGTCTTCCAACAATCCATTGGAATTCCCCATAAGTAGACCTATTTTTGTATTCAAATGAAGCAGAAATTATGCAAAATCTTATGAGTGAAAAGAAGAAAACACTTGCTGAGGCCTTCAACTCGACCTTCAGATATATTGACGACGTATTGTCAATTAACAATGGTAATTTCCATTCCTACGTTGATACGATATACTAGTATCCAAGAGAGCTTGAGATAAAAGATACCACAGAGTCTGACACATCTGTTTCATATTTGGATATTTCACTTGAAAAAGACGTTAATGGTAACTTAACAATCAAGTTATATGATAAACGTGACGACTTTAACTTTTCTATCGTCAACTTCCCTTACTTATGCAGCAATATACCTTCATCACCTGCATATCTCAGTTGATTCGATACGCAAGAGCATGCTCTACGTATGAACAATTTCTAAAACGAGGTAAATTATTGACAAGAAATTTGATGAATCAAGAATATTAGCAGTCTCGTTTAAAGTCATCATTTCATAAGTTCTAAGGTCGATACAATGACCTTGTCAGAAAATACAATTTATCATTGAATCAAATGCTGACTGACGTTTTTCACACCAATTGCTAGTCTATTATTGTTACACTGAATTGACGACGGATTTTTCCGGTATCTCACGATCATTACAATGGTGTGACAGGTCAGCAGGGGATGCTCAGTCCTCCATGGCACTTGATACCACCTCTGATGTTTTGGAGGTCTGTGTTTGCCCTCCTCCTATTTTGTATTGTTTTATGGACTTTGATTTTGAATACTGTTCGTTATCTCCATATCCTTCTTTGCAAAAGAAAGGATATGTTCAGTTGTGTAAACGGACATACTCGTATGCTGCTTAGTTGTTGCATCAAAAGTAACTGCATAGCATGATATCAATTAAGTAACGTGTTCTGTTAAGATAATCTAAACAACACGTAGCCATTGAATTATCAATGCTAAACTTAAAAATTAGTAATTCTTGATAAACATGTTGACAAAATGGTACAAAGACCACATATGTCAGAATTCAAATGCTTAATGCTTTTCCTATATTTAAAAGTGTCCCAAAAGAACAAATTTGGAAACAGGATACTGTAATGTCAGCATGTTTAGTTTACATTAGAGATAAACAACACAATATGTCAACATGGCACTTGAGTAGAAAAAATATTTTTCCTTCAAAATGAGTAAATAATCATTTTCATAGATAATTTCTCTACAAAATGCATGTTACATTTAATCATAACATACCAGACAAAATTTTGTTACTTTAGTACATGATAATAAGAGCTAAATGGATTCCTGTTTTCAAACAGAATGAATCTAATTTCATAATCATACTGAAATATTTTATACAAAGCATAAACTATAATGTTGAACTCATTGTTACTTTTTAGAAATATTTGCATTTGGAATTATCAGCTGTTAAAACTTTTTGAAAAGTTGTTATGTAAATAGTTCGGACCCTTTACGATTATTTGTTTCCTGCATATGGTGATTGTTTACCAATCTATGTTGTTTTATGCACCATTCGGTAATACTTCAATCACATAGAGCCGTCAAACACATACCGGTGAAGGTCGCCAAATGTTGACCTTAATTCGGACTAACGGCCATTGAGCAGTGAGGGAACTTTATCGTGCCCCAGTTTTTAAGGATTCATGCGAAGGACCTGCAACCTTTAATTCAAGGTGTCCAGCGTATGCCGAAGGAACAGTTTACTGTGCATTTTTATCGGCAAAGGTAAGTCGCGGTCGAGATTCGAACTTACTACCTTCCTAATGCGGAGCGAGCGCTAAACCGATTGAGCTACCGGGAAGGTCGCTATTTATTTGAAATATGCACTGAGCACCTTTTATTGTCATAAGGAAGCAGGCTATTAATAAATATGTTTATATTACAGGGCTTTTGAATGTCTCTTTTGAAGCAGCATATCGCTATGTTTAGATTGTTATGATGACCATGACTTCATCCACAAACAATTTTCTTTCTGCCTTCTTTATTCGTATTCTTTACTTGATTTATTAAATTGTACACACATTTTTATTTTTATTCTTTACACTGAATCCTTAAACTAAAGTGATTATCCCAAAATATAATTTATGATTTCGAAATGATTTATATTTCACATTACTGAGTGAGGACGTGAATCTCCTGCCAATTGAAAGTAATAAAAATCAAACTAAAATATAATAATTAAATAACTGCGAACATATATATATTCTTAGGCCTTAATACAAAGGGCAAACTACTATCAAGTAAAAGTGTTTTGCCTCAACAAGAATATATTTGATAGTTTTCAGAACGGAGAAGAACAGAAATTGCAATGCTCTTAAGAAAAATAATTCGCTGAAAATAAACCACTTTTTCAGTTGAAAAATTCACTGTTAGAGTACATTAATTTCTGTTCGATTTTTTTTTTACAAGTGAATAATTAGGCCAATAACAAGGGCGGAACTGATTTTTATGCATGTATAGTTTTCTATGTTATCGTAGAAATTTAAAGTGCAAACTTACTAGTAAATCAAATATATATTTAACAGTTGTCAAATACATTATTGAAGGAAATTTATCTTTTGTAACAACATGTGTTGTGTACTATTAATGTAATTTTATCAGCTTGTACCAGTGCAAAAAGGTAAAGATGTTAAAATTCATAATCTATTTAAAATCGTTGAATTTCTCGATAAACATGTCAACAAAATGTAAAACTGGGTCACAGACTTCAGTTTAAATTGCTCGGTGATTTCCGTGTCCTGAATGCAGATTTTGTATACAAACTGTTGTGTCAGCATGTTATGGCTGACAGGTAAATAACACCATATGTCAAGGTGGTACAGGAGTAAATAAATGAATCAAAGTAAAAGAGCAGAACAAAAATTAAAGGATGGAAAAGAAGACTGCTTAATATAGCTGTAAAAAACAAAAAATATCTTTCTGTGAGTTAAGAAAGAAAAGTATACATTCTTTAAATTTACATTGAAAAAAATGCAAACTCAAATTTTATGTTTGGTAAGTTGTCCAAGACTTTAAGAAGAGAAAATGGGGTATTATACATCCTGATTTGTGTGCATTGATAATGAAATTTCTGGAGATAACGAACGGTATTTAATCTCAAAAGTCTATAAAACAATACAAAGTAGGAGCAGAGCAAACACGGTAAATCTTTTAAAACAACAGAGAATCTTTCCGAAATATGAGGATGAAACATACGGAGATAACGAACAGTATTCCAAATCAAAAGTCCATAAAACAATACAAAACAGGAACAGAGCAAACACGGACCTCCAAAATATCAGAGGTTGGATAAGGCGCCATGTTGGAGTGAGTATCCCCTGTTGACCGGTCATACCCGCAATGTGCTCCTTGTCATAATCGGGAAATAACGGAAAATCCGTCGTCAATTCAGTGTATAAATTATGGACTAACAATTAAAATCAGTCAGCATTTGATTCAATGATCAATTGTATTTGCTGGCACTGTCATTGTATCGACCAAAGAACTTAAGAATTGACGATTTTAAACGAGCCTGCAGATTTTTTTGTTTCATCAACTTGTTTGTCAATAATTTACCTCTTCGTAGAAATTGTTCATACGTAGAGCATGCTCTTGCGTATCTAATCAACTGAGATATGTAAACTCCGTATGCAGGTGATGAAGGAATAAGGGAAGTTGACGATAGAAAAGTTAAAGTCATCGCGTTTATCATAGAGCTTGGTTGTTAGATTACCATTAACGTCTTTTTCAAGTAAAACATCTAAATATGAGACAGATGTGTCAGACTCTGTGGTATCTTTTATCTCATGCTCGCATTAATAAGGATATTAAACATTGAGGTCAATATTTTAAATCATTGAAATTTTCGATGAACAAGTGGACTGCATATAACAAAGGGGTCACAAAGTTTAGATTTTAAATGGTTTATATATTTTTGTTTTTCTGTAATTGTCCTTGAATTAGCAGATTCTGTAAACAGGACGGTTATATCAGCATGTTCTGGTTTATAACAATAGATAACACCGTATGTCAAGGTAGAAGATTATGGAACGCCAAATTCACAAAAATTAGCTAAACATAGTTTCACAGTCAAAAAACTAAGTTTATCGGTTGTAAACTATAGTTTACGGACTGTAAATCATAATTTACAACGTTATTCATCTATAATTTACATCTGTAAACCATAGTTAACACAAAAATATATGTTTCATAACCACATACTATACTTAACACTGAAAACAATCATTTGCAATTCCAAAACATAGATTATCAGATAAATACAGTTTCACTATGTAAATTATGGTTTATAACTCTTAACTTTAGTTAACGATCTCATGAATATAGTTTCACGATTTGTGAAACTATGATAAACAACTCTTAACTATAGTTCACGATTGTAAATCGTGAATCTATGTTTATCAATAAAATCTTCTGTTAACATTTAATTACAGACAGATAAACTATGTTAGCATTCGTAAACTATAGTTAACAACCATTAATAAAAGCTTTACAAATGAAAACTATAGTTAACGAATCGTTAACTTTAGTTCACGGTTTGTAAACTATATTTTTTTGTGAATTTAGCGTGCCATAGCAGATAAATGGAAAACTATTTTCGTTCTACAATAAGAATTAAAGAAATTTCTGCTGAAATGATTTTTTGTAATTACATATAAAAATTTTACATATTACAAAAAAGAAAAGATTTTTGAAACAAATATGATATCAATATCTCAATCATTTTTCTAAATAGAACCCTTTATTACTTAAAATTATATGCTTCGCTGTAGAAACAAATCAAAATTTCCCAAAATGCAATATATTCATTGTGAGTATATCGCTATGTCTTTCATATAGACATTTAAACGCCGAAAGTTAAAATTTCGCTAATTCTAATGTCGTTATTATTCAATTCAACCTTTCGTTGAGTCGTATTATGACTGACATATTTTAGATGAATTTTAATGTTTATATGATAAAAAAGAGGACACAGGCGGGTGTGACCAGTCGGCATTGGATTGTTGGTGTTTTTTATTGTATATTTGTCAAAGAATAAAAGTTATGAAATGTCTATTGATAATAGACTAAGTGCAAATCACTGGGCCATTCAAAATGCACATCGGATACTTCTTGCATAATTATGGTGTTATTGTCTCTTTACTGGTTGTTTCTTAACATCATGTAATGAGAATTATTTATTTAGTAGCAGGCTTTTAAAAGTAAGCAGATAGTTCAGGTATTTAAGGTACAATAATACTCTGATAAGAGAGACAACTCTTGATGACACAAATCTCTATTATTCCTTTATAAATTTGTCAAGTTTAAGTGCCCTTTTTGTCAAATTTTGCCCCGCAAGCCATGCTATAATTGTTTGTATTTTATTCAGCATATACATTTCCTTTGGAAAATCATAAAAGTTAAAGAAAAATTTCATATGAGTGAGCAGAGGGTTTATGAACCTTAAAGTACCTCATTATAGGAAGACCTTTGTAAATTTTAATGACGTTATAATGCCCTTACAAGCAAAAAAGATCCTTTGGGGTCGTATTTACGGACGTTTCTAAATAAATTGTTAGGCCATTGTTCTCATGTCATTTTGACCATGGATTATTCTGTTTAACTTGTTAATACAGAGAGTACACGGCAGATGTATTGCTCCACATCGGATGCTTACTTCTCCTAGGCACCTGATCCTTCTATTTTTTATGTTACAGGAGCTTGATTGTGACTAATAAATAATTATCAATTAATATTCCTTATACGATTTAACTTAACGATGACTGTGGTTTTTCTACATTTTTTTTTTCATTTTTCAAGTACTTCTAGTTTTTCCTAATCAAATAAAAAAATCTTAGTTGGTTGATTTATATTTGACATAATTGAGATACAACAAAGTACTGGTCTTCTCTAAAATAATTTAAAAACTTCAATCATTAAAATGGTTTTTTATTTTAGATAAAAAAGCAACAACAAAGTTTAAACACACATTTATGATCTACAATCAACTCTTTGCCATTTATTAACTCCAATTCTAGTTGAAAAACTCAATTTGAGTAAAAATAGTATATCATGTTCAAATACCAGATATGTACATAGGGTCTCATTCATCAAAAGAAAAGGGCATTAAAGCTAATTGAAAAACATTGAAAAATCATTGCTATTAAATTTAAAAAAAAATACAAATTCAATTGCTAACACGTTCATGACACTGGATCCTATCTCTGGTGTTTAAGAGGACCTTGTATGCTCTGCTGCAAAATTTGTATTGTTTTATAAACTTTTGAGCTTGAATACTGTTCGTTTTCTTAAACAATAAAATGCTTTCTTTGTTTGTTATTACTGGAATTAACGGAAGCAGCTGTTGCAGAAAAAATACATAACCCAAGAAAGCGGGTTATGTAATTTTTTTTCCTGCAATAGCTGCGACCATTAATTCCAGTAATAACAAAGAAATAAAGACATTTTATTGTTTATATTTATATCTGTTTAAATAATCATTTAAAGTAGGATTTAAAAGATTTATTATTGTATTAAGGTGCGAACGTCTTTATACGTTTCATTGATGGAACAGCCACTGCTCAAGAAATCTGTACTGTAGTTCATGCAGTGATTAGCGCAATGGGTTTTCTTAAGAAATAAAGGAGAAAATATTCAGTGGATGTAAATATTGAATTCCATTTTTCTCCATATATTTCATACATATTTTAAAGATTTTTTTCAAAAACTTCAAGAAGGAAATAGGTTGAACCAGTTTTTTTTTGCTAGCTCAAGTTAAACTTTGCGCTATTCATTTAACCTTATAACGTGGATTTGAAAAAAAGCAAACAAAAATTTAAATTTGACAAATATTTAACTGAGCAAAATAGACAAATTGAATCTCATTTGTGAATAAATAGAACTTCCAGCATGATAATCGTGTATTTCTTTGCCATGACAACTGAAATAATATTTATTTAATCATTTTTAGAAACTACACAATACCTCCTTTTAGATATATGTATACATTAGCATATGTATATACAAAGATTACGAGAAATTAAAAAAAATCGCCTTAAAATCTTGATATTGATTTCTCTAGAAATGCTTAAAATCTTTGCCATGTAAGGGGTCAAAGGGCAAAAATAACCCTGCAAACAGAAATTAGCATTAGGTAGTGATTGTCCCTCGCCAAATACGCGCCCGAGATCAAAAGTTAAAGTCACGAGTGTTTAGGATGAGAGCCTAATTAAAAACCGATATATTGACTCACGGTAGGAGCCGGCACAATAAAGAACCTTTACTGCTAAATGGTCTTCGAGAGTCGAGTATAGATCTAAAATGGATGCCCTTCACAAGAGACATCTCTTATCGATTAACAATATTTTCTTCCATCCAAATGTCGTCTCGATATACAGGTATTTTATGAATATTAAGATATCAGAGTCTGGCATATTTGTTTTTGATTTTTTTTTTACTTTCCAACCTGAGGCTTTTAACAAACAAGTTGATGAAAGAAGGCTATCAGCAGTTTCGTTATAAGTATTCATTATCAAAGTTCTATGGTCGATACAATGATCTTTTTAGCAAAAAAAAGTCAAACGTTAACTCAAATGCTGACTAATTTTCAATACCAACTGTTGGGTAATTATTCATACACATTGAATTGTCTAATGATTTGTCGTTTGCTTGACCAGACAAGGAGCATATACCGTTATGACCGGTCAACAGGACATGTTTACCCCTCCATGGTACCTGATCAAAACTCCGATGCTTTTGAAAGTTCAATAAAGCTACAATTAGAACTTACAAAATGTTAAGATATTGAACTTTTTAATTCAGCAAGGTTGAAGATTCTGATAAACATGTTGACAAAATGGACATGGGGGTCATGTATTTTAAAATATAAGGATAGTGTGCTTTTTTATGTGTTCAGTTGTCCTTGAATAAAAAGATTCTGTAAACAGGACTGTTATATCAGCATTTTCTGGTTAACAACAAAAAGTAAACAACACCATATGTCAAGGAGGCGCGTGAGTACTAGTGAACAATATTTTCACTTCTTGATAAAAACAACTCATTTCCTTATTAATTTTCTAATGAAATAATTGTTGTTATGAATAATTCTATTTTTACATGTAATAGGCGATGAAATTATGTAAGAAAAAAAAATATCAATCACTTGATTATATAGTTTCTATAATATTCAAATAATATAGCACATGCAATGTGAATATTTGAAATATATTTTTGATGATTAAAATTTTCATTTCTCCAAAAGATAATATTTTTAAAGTAACATTTCAAATAATCAGCTGTAAAAAAAATTGATAAATCCTTTTCTGTTGGTAATATAGGCCTTTTTTATCGAGTATTTTTTGTATTGCTTAGATTCAAAGGAAAAAAAACTCCATAACTGTGTGCATACTTTAGGCGGTGGACCTATAGAATTAGAGCTCGCTTGACTTATAAAATAACAACATATAAGTGTAAAATATTTGTATTTATCAAATATGTTTTTGTCAATAAGTAGGAAGATAAAGTTAAAATATCAAATCCTTGATACTGGTATGTCTTCCAGAAAGAGATCGAAGAAATATTCATTATGAAATCAAATTATACAAGTGCATTATGACATGAAGATTCCACAAGAAACTTAAAGAAAAGAAAAAACTCAATTTATACAACTCTCTTCGACAAGTACTGTATATCTTATGAACTGGAGAACAAATCTATCTGCAATTTTTATATACTTGAAATTTAGATATATCGACGACATTTTATCAATTAACAATTAAGTTATAACTTCCATTTACTCTTACGATACTGTATAGGGAAAATTTTTGCCCCGTTTTATTTTCGCCCCTTTCATCCTAACCTCGGTTGGGCGAATTTAAAAAGGGGCCAATTGAAAGAATACAGTAAAAATTTCTAACAAAACTGTGACTAGGCGAATTTAAAAGGGGGCCAATTTTTGTACTTTTTGTAAGTGTGAAAGGGCGAAAATTACACGGGGCGAAGATAACCCTGTATACAGAATTTAAGATCATACATGTGAGTTCGTTTTTTTAACAACATATTTCATATACTTCCAGGAATTTGTCATGCATTAGTTTTAAAACTATGTGTACTTTTAGCAACGAATCATACTGTAGATTGGCAAATATTCACGATGGTTTAAATTTCGCTATGTTCGCGATTTATCATTTCCTCGCGATATTAAACCATCGTGAATTTTATTAATGGTTTTTAATAAACGTTTATATGCTTATACGAAATTTGAATTAATTTCTTGCAGATTGAAATTAAAACCATTGCAATTTGTACATTTTGAGATATCGTGAAATCAAAACACCGCAGTTACAGTATTTCACATATTATGCCGTTTTTTGTGATGCCAGGGTTTTTTTTAATCTCTCTCTCTCTCTCTCTCTCTCTCTCTCTCTCTCTCTCTCTCTCTCTCTCTCGTTTCATCTGTTGTTGTTTGTTTAAATTTAAAAGTTTTTGTTTTGACAGTAAATTCTTAAAAAGCTTTATGGCCAGTTTATACAATTTATTTATTTATAACAAGTAGTGATAAATTTGAGCATTGTATTTAATTGCCTTCAAGGTCAGAAGTAAACATGTTGACAAAAAAAGCCTTTAAGGTTGCTCAAGTACCTCTATTTTCATAATTTACTTCCTTGATGTACGAAAATATTTTATTTTCAGGGCAATAAAATATATCTGTCAAAGATAAATTCACTGTCTTTTAAAATTTACTTGTCAGCTTTGTCAAGACATAAAACAAGTTATGTTAATTACTCCTACAATCAAAGAAAGACCCACATTAAGTATGCTTGTACCTAGCACTTCATTGTTGAAGAAAACAAGTAAATACAAATACAAAAAAATAGTTGACAGTTTTATCAAAATAAAACTAAATGAGATAAACAACAAAAACAAATTCTCCCCAGCACATCCCACCCTTCTTTCTCTTTGCATGTGCTTGTATTCACTAGAAGGAGACATTCAATTACACAGAAATAAAAGAGCTTGTCACCCTTCTGGACGAGATAATTAAAACTGACTAGGTTGTTGTATAAATAAGTTTTCAGGCTCCATATGTTATAAGTAGTCGATAAGATATACCCTGGTGAGCTTGAGAAAAAAGATACCACAGAATCTGTTTCATACCTGGATATTTTAATTGAAAAAGACGTAAATGGTAATCTAACAACCAAGCTCTATGATAAATGTGAAGACTTTAACTTTTCATCGTCAACTTCCCTTACTTATGCAGCAACATACCTTCATCACCTGCATACGGCGTTTATATATCTCAGTTGATTCGTTGCCCAAGACTATCCTCTACGTTTGAACAATTTCTAAAACGAGGTACATTATTTATACACTGAATTGATTTTTCCGTTGTTCCCCGATCATGACAAGGAGCACACGGCGGGTGTGATCAGTCAGCGGCGGATGCTCACTCCTCCATGGCCCCTGATCCTACCTATGATGTTTCAGAGGTCCGTGTTCGCTGTGCTCCTATTTGTATTGTTCTATGGACTTTGATATTGAATACTGTTCGTTATCTCGATCCATATCCTTTATTCATATGGTCGATGATAGACAGGAGGTGTTTACTGTATCCATGGCACCTGATTCCACATCTGATGTTTATACATGTCTGCATGTGTTTTCTCAGCTCAAAATTTGTATTGTTTCAATAAATATTTCAGCTTGATTATTGTTCATTATCTTCAAAATTCATCTTTCAAAATCTACAATAAACTTTATATTCTCTCTTTTTCATAAACGATTTAAATTTTTAAATATATTTTTTCTCGATAAATATATATTTTTAAAAAATATTTCTTTTCAAATGATACTTTCTATCTGTTAAATAAGGTCATTTATATAAACTATACAAGTTTTAACTTTATATCTCACATTGTTTTGGAGCTATTGTAAATTTTTTTGGACATGTTGACCTTTGAGGAGACCTAAAGAAGCATTGAAAAAAAAACGTTTTACCTCTTAACTTTAAGCGATTCTCAAGTTCGAAAAATACAATATAATAAGAAATGCTTCAATAATAACATCAATTAAATTTTTTAAAAATTCAGAATATAGCAAATTTTTTTGTAGATGTACTATAGATAGGGCCTATGCATTCACCAGCGAATTGCCTAAATCAAGCCCATATGAACTCAGGTACCTGACGTTACTTTTTTTCATAAAAAAACCCCTTACATAACAATACATGTGTATTAGGTACGGGGTTAATTTTTTATATAAGTAAAATAAGAAACGTCAGGTGCCTGTGCATGTGATGTTCAGAATCATTTTATTTGACGTATTCATATCATTACCCTTTTACTCCTAGTCGAATCTATTTTACTCCGTACTTTTCCGAAATAGGTAAAATGAATCTCGACAAAGGTTCTAAAATTTAAACACATTACATTTTTATTGCAACTCTTTTCATTTGATGTGAATAAAAAAGATTAAAAACCCTAATTATCATAAAAAAATGTTTGTTTTATAATTACTGTTTTATTAGTTTATTTACGTACATTTTGTTATTTGGTACGTCAGACATGCGTCACAAAGTGCTGGTGTGACGTGTAGCTGTATTCATAAACAACAAATGAGTCACCGATTCGTACAAATGACCTTGATGTGTTTTGTAATAATGTGAATAATATTAACCAAGTTAGAATGAAATGTTAACGTCTGTGGCCTAAAAATAGGTTTAATTATACCTTTGACTGAGACGATTTCTGTATTATGTGGAAGGCACTTTATCAAGCAACAGAAAAATTTTTTAACAAATTTTAGAATTATAAACCATACTAAATGAACTAAAGAACATTTTGTTTTAAATTAGAAAAAAAATTAGTTTTATTATCTTTTAATTTTGTGAGTGTTACAAAATATTTTAATCAGAAGAAATACTCCAGTTTTCATTTTTAATAAAGAATACTTTTTAAAGTGGTCATTGCATTATCGATATCATCACCGATATGAGTTTGGTTTTTGGCCGTTTTTCCCTTAATATCAAATGATTAAATATACTTCTTCAACAAATTTAAGATGAAACTTTAAACTTTGCAAAATTGCTTTTAAAAATCATGATTAAAATTTTTTAGATGACATGCATAACCTAACAATAAAATACTTAAATAAATAGTATGTTGACTTATTAATCTAGTTTGTTTTGGAGTTATATACTGTATACCTACACAAAATGATAAGTAATTTTGCTTCTTTTATTAATTCATAACCTCATTTTGCAAGTTACACAATAATTAAAGTTTTTATGTATTCTCTTTTCTTCAAGCATGCAACGAACTCATAATGTTTTTTTTTTTTTGTTAAAAACATAACAATATTTGCTTACCATTAAGCTTAAGAGGCTCTAGTTTGAAATTTTACGCCCTATTTATATTTAACACTTTGCTTTGAATACCATTTGCATCTCTCTTTAGTGTGCCTCTTTAGCAATGACCTTTTTTCTGGGCCTATTCTACATGAAATGTACTTTTGACTTTTTGTATCAATTTGAATGTATGTACTGTATGAACTACAGTTTGTATATGATTTATTGAAGCTTTCTCTAGAAACACGAGATATATTCTTTTTTTTACTTCATCTGCCGTCTTAGAGGTTGATTTATAGATAATTTATCATGGTCTTTGTACAAAATTAGCAATTCTCTGGAATTCATTGTTGACAGTTATACATTGACAAGTCAAGACGTTATACACTGCAAGGATGTAAATTATGCAAATAAGCTTGCAATACAACATCAATGACACATTGATTCAAAACGGTTTTGGCAGCATGTTTATTTTTGACGAAGTGGTTTGGTCAAATTGAAATTCATGGTTAATTCACCAGCAAAAAAAATTCCCTAAAATTAAAATTACATAGGTTTTTATCAAAACAAAAAAAATAAGAAAGAACAAACGTAAACAATAAATCTCAGTAAAATAAACAAACTATATAAACCAAGTAATATTTAGAAAAAACTTCAACAATGTTTCTTGGAATAAATTTTATTGCATAAGTGAATTTGTTTGCTTAAATGTCAATCAATATGATGGAGACAAGGCTGAAATATTTGTTGCAAAAAGGCTTTTTTTGAAAATTATTGCATCTTTGGTCTAAGAATGAAAAAAATGATTCATTGTACCTTGTTTTATGTTTTATTCGAGAATGTTTTGGCCACCGAGCTCGAGAGTCTTCAGTATATATACTTGTAAAGGACTTCATATTTAGGGGTAAGTCAGTTAGGGGTATTGAGCAGAACAGCTTAAGAGTTCTTTACCTTGCATAGGTCTTAGTTGTTGAAGGCCTCCCCTCAATTTCTTTAGTTGCATCTTTCAGACAGCGTCGATAACTTTTTGTTTTTTATAATTTTGAACTTCCATCTTCATTCTTTGTTTCTTTTAGAAACTGGATGCTGAGGTTGCAGTGTAGCGTGATAAATTTGTCTTTGAGTGTTCAAAGTTAGGCATCTCATATTTTTTGCAAAAATCTTGTCAATGTTCAGTTGCATTGTGAGATTCAAGACCTCCGATTCCCACTTTGAACATCACATAAAGCCCACATTCTGCATATGCTATCTAGATCTCCATTGTCAGGATTTTGCAAAATTTAAGTTTGTAAATGAGTTTATGTATTGTTAAAAAAGTATAAAAAAATATTTTTGTTATATTTTTGTTACAATTAAAACTACGACGCAGAATTTAAAAGTTCTCCTTTTTACAATACTGTGATCACCTAACGAATTCAATGGTATCGCTTATGTAGAATATATATGCACTATATAATGAAGTCTTTTAAAGTCTTTTAATCATTTTTGCATGCCATATCTTGATAGCAATTATCAATTAGCATATAAAGACTATGAGATACTACAAACACCATTTGTAAATCTGCATTTAATAATATATTATAACAAGGTAATAACTGCATGGTATATATGCTCTCAAAGGCACAAATCACATATTAACTGGGAGATCAATGGAAAGAACAAGAGAGACTCCAAGCTAGATGTGCTTTACAATTGCTTTATTTACTTCGTTTGGTATTAAAGCAGTGTTGATTAATTTGTTTGCAAATCCAATGTCATATTGTCTGCAGCTTAAGTTCTTTATCTTTGTTATTTGGTGCTTGGTAAACAGAGGATTTCCAATGTTTTTTTCTAATTAATTTTGTCACTCCAAATCCAATTTATTTGTACATCAGAGAAATACAAACACTGTAAAAGTTTATTTTGTCAACATGTTTATTCATGACCTAGAGATTAAAAGGCTCTAGTTAGCTGTGGGAAAACAATTAGTGATTCATTTTTTTAATTTAAATTTTCTAAAATACACATAGGACTATAGTTACATAAAACTAGCATAAACATATACAGCACATAAAATTAATTTATTGGGTTTCTATCATTATCCTTTAATAACAAAGAGCTGTCGATCAAAAATTAAACAAATTAAACAAACGAAGAAAAACAAATCATTTAGACAAATAAAAACACTGCAGAGTCGAGTCTGCCGCATCTTTTTCATATTATTAAGCTAGCTAACAACTAAATTGTATGACAAACGCGATTACTTTAGCATCTCCATCGTCAACTTTCCTTATTTATATGTAGTGATATTCCGCCATCGCTTCCATATGGTGTTTTTGTCTGCCTAATCACTCGCTACTCAAGAGCATATTCTGAGAACGATCAAATAATTTTTTACCGAGGTAGGCTACTCACACATAAGTTGGTGTAACAGGGAAATCAATAGCCTTGTTAAGAATATGCATTTTGTAAGATCTATTACAGATATTGTGATCTTATTAGAAAATGCAACCTATCCCTTGGTGTTTTTCTTTTTTTGGTTGAATCGTTTAATAACACTTATTAGGCCTTTGTTTTTATATTTTTCACTATAGAATATTCCTTCCATTCGATCAATACATTTGACTCAGAGCGGGTGTGACCGGTTAAAAGAGAAGCTTACTGCTCCTAGGCACCTGATCCTATCTCTGGAATTCCCAGCGGTTCAATTTAATGCCCTTATCGCATACTTGTATTGATTATAGATTTCAATGTTTATCTTCACCTTATTCATTATTTGGTTTGAATGTATGTGTGTGATTTTTTTATTTCATAGCTTAAATTTGTTTTTTATGCAACTAAGTGCAAGGTACAAGCATGTCTATTTTTGGTCAAAATAAGATTGCAGCAGAAGTCATTAACATAGCTTCTCGACTCCGTGACGTCACATTAATTAGTCGATAAATATGTCGTTGACACATTTACCTGAACGACTCAAATAATATTGTTATTTTCGTACACCAGGGAAGTAAATTATGATAATAGTGCTTTTTTTTTAAAATTGTCAACACTTTTATTTGTTACCTTGAAGACAAAAATATTTTTTAAAATGCAATGCTTAATTTTTGTCAGCACCTGATTTAAATAAAATTTTAAAAAATAAAATAAAATACAAGACAGTTGTATAAACTGATAAACAATTTAAGCTTCATGGATGAGTCGTTGCTTTATTCTAATATAACATCAAACACGATAAAAGCACAACAAAAGAGATCAATTGATTGTCTGGTGAAATGTTGCTTTTTTTAATATCTTTATATGTATATAGAAATTCAACGCGAAAACATGAGCAAAACTTGGCTAATTTTTTAGTTTAAAAAACTTAAATCTAAAGAGCTTTTTTCTTCAATATGTGCGCTAACTATACAGGTTATTTACAAAAATGAATCCTGATCATCATATTTGATAATTGTTTGATTTATATTGCACCATTTTGATTTTTGTACAAACGACTTCAACATATATATACCGGTACGAGTTTTTATGGAACGGTGAAACTGTCTTATGGCAAAATTAAATTTATGATGTGGTTTATCATTATTTGAAGTGCTTTTATCATTATGTGATGTGCTTGTGTCATTATGAGATGTGCTTTTGTCATTATGAGATGTGCATTTATTTTTTTTTTTTTGTGATGCACTTTAATCATCGTGTGGTGTTCTTTTGTCATATGTGATGTGCATCTGTCATTATGTGATGTGCTTTTGTTATGACGTAATGTGGTTTTGTCATTGTGTAATGTGCTTTTGTTATAACATGATGTGCTTTTAACATTATGTGATGTGCATTTGTCTTTAGGTGATGTGCTTTTGTCATTATGTGATGTACATGTGTAATTGTCATAATGATATGAGTTATTACCATTATATGATATGCATTTGTGATTATGTTTTGTGCATATTTCATAAGATCATGCACTTTCAACTGCCATGATGTTGTGTTCAAAAGTCTTTTCCAAACTAGAAAATAATATGTTTCGTGGAGGGGGAAGGGGGGTCAAATTTCTCTCAGTACCAAAGTTTATTAACAAAATACTACATTTCCCTTTGGGGTAATTGTTGGGGGTGACCTATAAATGAACATGTTCAATAGTAAAAAGTTGTGTTTGGAAAAAAAGTGATACTAAGTCCTTGCAGACAAATTTTCGAATAAGAGGATTTTTTCAAATGATTTATCTATGCTTGATTTTTTTCATTTTCTATTGTAAATTTGATGTAGAAGGAAAACGTTTTCATCGCGGTAAAATTTGCACGTAAAGATATTTGCATCACTTATGAAAACTTTTGAACACGACGTAATGGCTTTCGAAAGTTCACGATCTAATGAAACATGAAAATAACATAATGATAAATGCACACCACATTATGAATAAATCACACAACATAATGATAAAATCACATCACACAATGATAAAAGCACATCACTATAAAAATAACAAAAGCATATTACATATTTAAAATTGGACATCACATAATGACAAATGCACATCACATAATGATGAAAGCACGTCAATTAATAACAAAAGTACATCACATACTGTCAAAAGCACATCACAAAATGATAAATGCACATCATATATTTAATTTTGTCTTGATAAAACAGTCCAGGCGTTCCATAAGTACTTTCCTCTGCTGGACTATGTTTGATATCTACATGTATCACATGGTTTACTCATCTTGTGTTGTGCGTTACTGTTCTAACCTCCTTTTTCCTCGTGCTATGACACTGACTATGGTGATAAGCAGTTGAATCATTCCTTTTAGTTTCTCAATCTCACCCTAAATCTGTTGTTTTAATTTCTATTAATTATATGGCCATGTTCGATTTGCTTTATCTGTGCCATATTCCTTTTCTACAAGTTCGTTGTCCTATCTAAGTTGATCAAATTCACCATCAGCTTCTCTTTGTTGAGTATAGTATCTAATTTCTTCATCACAGTTCTTGAACAGAAGCCGCTGAAGTCCCCGCGAATTGCAATATGATCATCAAATGCATTCATCTCCATCACTACTGCTCATTTGCAAAAATATTATCATGTGACGGGTCAATGACAGTTTCTGCAGCAATTGTACATGTACTATCATAACTTTGTACAATGGGTACTGCCCTAAAAAAATATCACCTTCCCACTACTGCTATCTGAGTCAGTATATCCTCAAGGTTTTGAGACACAGTGAACTCTGTTGCTTGGGTTTCATTCATCTTCTTGCTGCATGGTGTATTTGGGTTTTTCTGCCAGTAATCCATGTATTTTCTGATGTGAAACTGGGCTAATGAAGATTCAAGTTAACCTCCATATGACCGGTTAGGTCGGGTGCTTCAACGAGAGAAGTAGTTAGTACCGATTATTAAAAATATTTTTTTAGATTCCCACAACTATTTTCTTTGCTTATTTAAAGCATCAGTGTATTAAAGGTTATCAATGTCCAGAAAACCATGCTTTTTATGTTTCTTTTTTTTTTTTTTTTACATCTCCATGTGCTTTAAAGTGCGCAATGGAAATAAAAGTAAAATGCATTTTTGTGGGGTAGAATTAAGAAACATATGGTTCGTAATATTTTGAGATGTTTTCATAAAAATACAGAGAAATAAATTTAGAAACAGCGTACATAAATGAACACTTTTTAGTTTGGCATGTTAACTTGTGTTTTTATATAAATTGTTAGGAAATTTTATTCAATTTAATAGTATATTAATTTATTTATCAGATCAAAATATACGGCTCAAGTCGTGTTGGACCGGCCGATAGGGAATGCTTATTCCTCTATGGTAACCCTACCTTGTCCTTTGAAAAAGAATCACTTATATGAAATAAAGGGGTTGATGTTCCTCGTAGATGAGGTGCTGAATAAGAAGCCCATGGACCACAACGCTTACCTAGCTGATGAGTCAATTTTATATCTTACTGTTGTTCAGAGTTTTGATTTGCCAGGGGAAAGGGGGTGGTTCCCTCTATAACATCAATACCTTTTTTTCTTATCGTGTGCCCCCACCATGGCCACAAGGTCAAATATTAAGACCAATATACTCTCACATTTCGATGTTGATTAAACTTTTGGTGCAATATTGTTGGTCTCATTCAAGCACATCAATGCTACAATATGTACACTGTATAGATATACATGTACGTAAGCATGTGCAAAATTATAGAGTTACATGTACATCAGCTTCGTAGCTGGAATAAATGCCCTTCGTCTGCTTGGGTACCTTTCACAATTCTGTGTTTTATGTTAATTATCTTTGTTCCTTTTATATTGTCATTAATTTGGAATACAACAATGTTGGCAGTTAATACTTTATATTATAAATATCTAGTTATTAACTATAAGAAGCCAATCCTTTTAAACAAGAAATAATTCTGTGACAGATGAGCAAAAAGGTGAGGCGCGTGGTTATTTATAAACGAGAAGCTAAATCGTTACAGCTTTTATTTGAACATGGCTATTGAAATAGGTCTAGAAATCTCTAGTTACTGTACACGTCTTCTCATTCTTTGAAATGTTGACAATATGCTATTCCGATCTGCCTTCTAGAAAAGTTCAATGTTTATAAATAAGAGTTAGTGCATTATTCTGTAAACGTTAATCTGTATTACTTCCGTGAAGGTGTCGCTTTTGATTAGGCTTTATGATGATACATTTCGTCTTTATAATTATTAATCATGATTAGAATACTTTTAACTCACGTGAGAATTAACAATTCGACCTACCTGGTTTTGATCACGCGAACACGGCTGCCATGTTGAACAATTGAAAAATAATGCATTTGAATCATCTTGTGTATGTGCTGCAATAAACGTAAAGATCATTAATCCATTCCCTCCATGTAACCAGAATACAATAATAAAGAACACGTGGTAGCTAATTCATCATTTGATATGAAAGTATACATACGAATTAGGAAAACTATTTTCTTTCAAATTAATTATAAGGTTCTAAGGTTCTTCCTTTTCAAGGACTAGGTCATACACATGGACACATTTATCTCTCTCTTTCTCTCTCTCCGAACTATTCATCTTTGTAGTCATTGTAGGTGTATGAACCTATTTAGTTGTAGCCTAT